>VFFE01006880.1:180460-372213 GCA_008921705.1 Burhinus oedicnemus
CAAAAAAAAAAAAAAAAAAAAAAAAAAAAAAATCTATCTTCAGAGTATCAGAATCATAGTACTAAGAAAACCCTGGCTGGAAAACAGGATGGTAAACTGATTAAAGAGTACCGGAGGGTAAAGAAGCAACTGGTTGTTTTATTCTCCTTACAAAGACCACTATCTTTTTGCCAGATAGGAAAGAAATTATCCTGTGAGCTGTAAATAGACAACTTTCCTGGTTTAGATGCAAACATCTACAAGTAACAGACGCAGAGGAACTGAAAGCAAATATTTATTAGAACATCGCTGCTGAATTCAGCTAATTGAGTGCAAGCCTAATGTTTTATGGGACTTCTGTTTTTTAAAAATGAAATCACAAGGGAGGCAAAGGATTAAGAAGATGCCACGTGCCATTAATGAGCCACTGCTGAAGTATTTCATTTGTCTTCTGCTCTGAGTTAAGAGGGCTGACCTAAGCTATCTGGAAGTTATAAATATTAATAATTAAGTAAAAAAAACCTTGTCTGTAAGGCAGAAAGTTCTTGTTGATACTATAACCTTTTGCACCGCTCTGATCTGGGCCACAAAACTCCTCCAACCATCTGGATAAGGATTTCCCTAGACCAGCCTCCTTTTCCCTCTAGCGGTGCGGTAGCAGCTGGAAACCCCCTAAGAAAAGAGGGTTTGCATCTCTCCAAGCCCCCTCAGAGGAGATGTGACGCATAAAAACTCTGCATGTGCCTACTCAAGATAAAAACCTGATTTTGCTAGAATATAAGATCTTACGACCACTAACATCTGCAAGGGTGGTCATCTTGCACCAACATGAGGTGTGACACCAACTCAACCTCTTGGATTCCCATTCGGGGCAGTGTCCCCATGTCATGCGTCTCCCTGATTTCAGCACTGCTGGCATTCAGTGCCTTTGCGAGTACCTAGACGCCTCTGCTGTTTCATGGGCTCAAAAGTTTCTTGCCTGCATCCCATCCAAAAATAAACCTTCAAAGATATGAGTACCCTTGGGCTGTGCTCAATTCCTCCTTGTCACACATTCTGGTTTGCTGAGAGAATTAATTGGCTTTGTGGAGCATGAAGAAACAGAAATGGCAATATGTACCTCAATTAGACTCTATTTTTAAAATCATTTTTAAACTTCATAAATTGTGAGACTTTAAAGATTTTAACAAGTTTGCTTGATTCACTTCGATCAAACAAGGTTAGGGACTCATTATATTGTACATGCAGCAGTTTAACAATATTAAAATATACCATCAAGTCAATCTTTCTGTAAGCCACTTCGAAGCACACAATAAGCAGCTCTAAAAAGCCCTGTAATTTGCAACTGGCATTCATCATTCTGGTAACACTGTAAGAGGCTTTCTTAATTCCACTGGTGTTTAAATTAATGAGCCAAAACACATCATAAGTTGTCTTTTATTGCTGTCAAGAACAACGATATAGATTCTCTTACTTAGCCTTTTGTGACTTATTGGGATCCTCTGAGTGTCTGAGGAGAAGTCTTTGCTTCACCGAACAGCAGATCGAGACTCTCATTTTTATGTCAGAAAGACACAGCACATAAAGTAACAACCTTAAAGCCTGCAGTCAGAACCCACTGGCTCTTTATAGCCAAACTTAAATCAGGTCTTAATTATTAGATATTTTAGCATGGCAATGATAGAGGGTGAATGCTCCAACTCAGAAAGAAAATGCCACCTTCTGCCAGAAAACTGCTTTTCCGTGCTCTGCCAGTGCCTAAAGGGAATATAAATGGATTAAGGAGGAAACACAGGACGCGTCACTGATAAAATAATCTGGCATCACTAAAGTATCGGTAGCTATGGCTCCACCAAAAGATCAATAAATGTGCAATTAGAGGCCTCTTTAGAAATCATTGCTTTCCCTCCAATATGTGGTGACAAACTCCATGACAGCATTTATTTCATGCCACCGGCTTCATTAAATAAATCAGACTATCCGCATCCACCCACAAAGCCAACTCCAGAAGTCTATGGAAAATATTGATTTTTCTTGACTATATTCAGGTCAAAGATGCAATGCAATAAAATAGCTTAAGACAACTACTCCCTTTCCAGCTTGTAATTAGAGCCTTGAAAGCGTGTTTCTAGGTCCTGGTTTGGGATCTGTTGTCAATTCACTTTGACCTTAGGCAAGCCAATTTCAACACTCAGGAACTTGCTTCTTGCTGTAAAACAAGCCCAGTCAACTCATCTCAGAAGGCTGGTTGTTTGGCTTTGCGACTCTTTGCTCTTTTAAGTTTTAACGAGTAAACAAAATCCATTTCAGTTTGAGTTCATTAGATAAAACGCATCAGTAAGTAAAATCATTATGTGTGAAAGACTAAGCATCTGAGGATCCATGCTAGGAGTTGAGTCTCCCTCTATGTCAAGGGAGAGGAACCGGCTCTCTGGAGCACCATTTGCAGAAACCACCCTGCACCACCAGCGGAGGTGTGTTTCTTGCATTGCCTCCCTTGGGAGGACCCACATATTTTCCTGAAAATGGATAAAGCTTTGACCAGCAAAGAGAGACAGTTAAGAAAGTTAAATCTAGAAAACAAGAAAGAGTGAGTTTTGATTACTAGGTTTAGGTAAGATGCAGAACTACTTCCCTGCTATCGCAAGGACCAAAATCAGCCAGAAAATTTTAGATACACAAATGGTAATGAGCTGTGAGCCCATAAAAGGTGCTCCTGCTGTCCAAATCAAAAAAACAGAACAAAACAAAACAACCATGGTAGCCACTTCATCCCACTGTGATACACAAAATGTGGTTTGGCATAAAGGGATACAACAGATTAGAAACAGAATTTATAATGAAATTTAATACTCCCAGTTCTAACTTCTATATGCAATATTTAATACATAGCAGAGGTATCAAAGCTCATTGTGCCAGACCTTCCACATAGCTTAGAACAGTCTTTATGGAATAGACACAGAACTTAAATGTACTTTTTTTTCTTGTTGGATTCCTTAAGCCTTCTTTTCTTATTATGTTTTTATCATCAGCAGTGAGCACAGTACAAACACCACTTTTCCTCACTCCGGCCTGCAGCCGATAGCTGAGGTAGGTGCACCATACAACAGCTACAAGGAGAACCCTTGATTCGCACTCTATGTCCACAAAAAGAACAACAACAAAAAAAAAATTCTTCAGGTTCTGAAAGATATTAACATGAAAAGAATTCACTGTTTTAAGAGAAGAACTGGAAGAAAAAATTTGCTGGCCTCTTCAACAGAATCTTACTTGGGCTTTTATTATGCTGCAACTTTAGACAGTGACTTATAGGAAATTCCTGTGAGATTTTAAAATTTGGAGAATCCTTTCCACTAAAATCATGCTCAGACCAGCCTCGACAGCAGCAGGTGTTCCTGTATTTCCAGACTGGAAAAAAACAGGTCTCTAAAACCTTGTAGTAAGTATTCCAAATTTAAACTGGCCAACTGCATTAGGATCAAGCAAACATTAGCAATCCGCATGATAAATTCAGCCCGTTCCACCCTCTTTCCTCATGTTGTCCATGTCAACTTTTTGGACAGAACTTGAGTTTTGTGGCATTTCTATTATAACTTCTTTCTAGCTGTGGGGCTGAATAGTTAAGGCGTAGCAGTGTACCTTTATGAAGCGTCAAGCATCCTTAACTACCTTGCACACAACAGATTCACAAATTCACACAAAGTCCTTGAAATATTTGGAGTTTGAGCCTCAGCTTTGAACCAAGGAGAGCTACCGTCTCGTTTCCCATTTCTGAGAGTACAGCCCCTGACAGCAGTGTGCTGACGATGCTTGCCTAACTCTCTGATTTCAAGGTGATTTACTTTTTTGGGGCAGTGCACATCCCCCTGCTGAGAGTTAAACAAAACTTCCATCTTTCATTACTGTTCTGGTTATCACATAGCTCTGGAAGGAACCACGGTTCATACGTAACAAAAATATCCAGCCTATCACATGAAAGTAAGTGTTTTTTCCCCTCTCTTCCTTATGAAGAACAGAGGAATAAAGGGACAGTTCTTGAGTCCTAAAGTTGGTGCCAACTCTATATATTTTTTTAGTTTTGGGCTAATATTTTCCCAGCAGTACTCTACAGAGCAGCTGCATCCCAGATATTATGCGCATCAGCTATGCAGAGTCTCAAGATTATTTTGAAGACAGAAATGTTATTCAAGAGCAAAATATCAAAAATACAGGATTTTAAATCTTCAGATCTCATTTTTGCTAGGTGGGATACAAGATGCACATTCAGGTCGTTAAACTGTCTCTTCAGAATGTATTTCTAGGAGTTGTACAAGCAAAGAGAGTTCCTGCAGAGGCAGGGAGCTTGATTCCCATGGAAAAACACCTGCTCCTCCAGCCAGCAGAGCAAGCCGCTTACTTGAGCTCTTGTGAAACCGCATGGTTAACACTGGGCTGCCACTGCCTCATTTCATATTTAAGGCCAACCCCACCACCAGAGAAGTGACAGGAGTGCAATATATATAGACATATGTTATAGATATATAGACAGGACAAGAGGAAATGGCTTCAAGTTGTGCCAGGCAAGGTTTAGATTGGATCTTAGGAAAAATTCTTCACTGAAAGGGTTGTCAAGCATTGGAACAGGCTGCCCAGGGAAGTGGTGGAATCGCCATCCCTGGAGGTATTTAAAAGCCGGGTAGCCGTGGTGCTGAGGGACATGGTTTAGTGGTCGTTTTGGCAGTGTGAGGTTGGTGGTTGGACTCGATGATCTTAAAGGTCCCTTCCAACCTAGGGGATTCTATGATTTTATATATATACATATATATATATATATATACACACACACACACGTTCAAACTAAAGCTAGCTTTAATCTTGTGACCAGTGCCAAGGCTGGCCACAGTGGGGTTGCACCATGGGCTGATTCACCTCTATCTCCAGTAGCAGGATCGAAGCACAGCATCAGCAAGAGCACACAGACAGGGGTTTCTCTTCTGTCTCCAAAGCAGAAGTGCTGTCTGAGTGTGGCCTTTTGTACAGTTAAAAAAAGCTCTGAGTGACCAACGAGAGGGTTTTTTTTTTCCAGCTGTGAGAAGACAAAATTTGATAATGCAACATTTCATTGTAAGCAAAGTGCTTTTTGGCTTCTCACCCAACAGATACTTGACACCCACAGCCTGTGCAAACTCTTTATGTCCTGGTGCAAACAAGACCACCTCAATTTACAAAAGATGTAACATTCAAAATCTAGGACTAACAAAATTATTTAATTTTTTTAAAATATTTTTTAATATTTTATCATACATGAGGCAGCTCTCAAAACTGTTCAGAACCGCAAATGGCTACCAGCAAAAAACAAGCAGAGAGATAAAATAACAAAAAAGCAGCTCTGAAGTCTGTTCTCTTTGGGTTCTTTCACTGTAACTTGTCTTGAGCGCTCTAAGCCCACAACCTTGTTTTCATCCCTATCTGCGAAAAAACTGCATAAAGCACTACTCATAATGTAACAATAGTGTATTCAGCTTATTAAAACCGTTCTTTTATTTAGCATCATGAAATTGCAGGAAAACCAAGAGAATTAAAATACAAACACAGGTTCCAATTTACTACGCTGCAAGCAGGCGAAGTGCAGAAGAAAAAGCAAGAACATGCTGAAACCTACATTTTCTTTCAAACCATCAAGATCTGAAACTGATTACTTTACTCTAAAGAATAGTTAGTATTTGATAAAATTTGAAATCACCAGAAGAAGCTATTGTAGAAAAGGCTGGTATATAGCATCTCCTCATTATTTGCCTGAACAACGCAGTAGGAATCTGCAAATGTGCCCTGGCACATGGTGCTGGAGGGATTTTTATCACTATCCTTTTCCTTATAGTTTGCTGTGTGTTATCATACCTAGTGATCACAGAACCACAGAATGGTTAGAGTTGGAAGGGACCTTAAAGATCATCTAGGTCCAACCCCCCTGCCATGGGCAAGGACACCTCCCACTAGACCAGGTTGATCAAAGCCCCATCCAGCCTGGCCTTGAACACCTCCAGGGATGGGGCATCCACAGCTTCTTTGGACAACCTGGGCCAGTGTCTCACCACTCTTGGAGTAAAGAATTCCTTCCTAATATCTAATCTAAATCTCCCCTCTTTCAGCTTAAAACCGTTACTCCTTGTCCTATCACTACACTCCCTGATCAAGAGTCCCTTCCCATCTTTCCTGTAGGCCCCTTTAGGTACTGGAAGGGACTATATGGTCTCCCCGGAGCCTTCTCTTCTCCAGGCTGAACAACCCCAACTCTCTCAGCCTGTCCTCATAGCAGAGGTGTTCCAGCCCTCTCATCATCTTCATGGCCCTCCTCTGGACCTGCTCCAACAGGTCCATGTTAAATGGATGTAAGAAAGACATGCTTTCTGGTATATGTGGTACAAGAGCACATGTAAAAAATGAGGAAAACAAGAATGTGCAATGGTTGAGGAACTGAGGAACTGAGAGCCTCCTCTCAAGCCCCCATTCTGTCTGGAATCCTCTTACAGCTTTATCTCGGTTTTATAGTTTCGGTATCAGTAGCTAGCTTACTTTAACTGAAAATATAAACAAATGTTAACATGTAAACACAACTAAGACCGTTAAATGCTTAGTGACCTTCTCTATCATGATGTCACTCAAATGCAAGCTTCCAGAGATGCGGGGCTTTGCTCTCAGCAAGTCTTAAACCGTAATTTGAGGGAACTTTTAAAATCCAGAGTCTTCAGAAAATCTCTCTGGTTGCTAAATTCCAACACTACCAGCCTTAGGAGTTCTTTGTTTTTCTGTTCCCTCATTTATCCTTAGATAGTTTCCTGTAACCTCAGCATGTGGTTTCTGAAGAAAGGGTAAAAATAAAAATGTTCTGTTGCTCCTTCTCCAGTCTTCTGCAGAAACTGAGGCATAACTTTACCACCTTCAAATCAGATGTTAAATCTGTAGTTTACTGCACATCCCGCTTCCACTGCTAATGAACAGTTCAAAATATAGACATTCATGTTCTGCAGCTCTGCTGCCACACAATTATAAAACATGCCGCTGTAGAAAAGCGTACTGAGCGACTTGCCGTTATGTCCTGCCAGACTGGGCATTACTCAAACGCAACACCAAAATAATCAGGAAAGCAACCAGCGGTTCCTGTTACTGATGTCAACTTGCCTATGAAGAAAATATCTACTGGTAGCTGAACCTTAGGAGATATTTTGGGGACGAGTGTGATGACGTCTGTTGGAAAGAGAGTAAAAAATAATTGGAAATTGCTAGTAAAATGAGCCAAAGCAAAGGAACAGCTCTTACCAGCATTAAACCCTTGTACTTTATTCCTACCGTACATAGCAGCTACAAAAGGCAGACTGAATATTTATCAGTGAACCGGAACAGCAGCAGCTTTGCTGTGCCTCTTCCATTTAAAATTATCATGGTTCAAGAAGTGACTCAAGAATGGAAGAAGTAGTAAGAGATGACCTAAAATCTTGGGGAAAAAAAAAAATCAATTTGATCATCCTAATGGAAAATGTCAAAACTAACAACTTTCTGGTTGCTATTTCTGCCAAATATTCTTTATCTGCATAGAAGTAAAAGCCACATCCCTCTCTGTACGCAGCAGACATGTTGTTAACATCTGCATATTTTTCAAATTATTTGAAGAAGTTGGAAAAGCCAGCTATCTCCTAATACGATGGTATTCTCTCAGGAGTACTGTAATGAGAATTTTCATAATCACGTGACAAAACTCAAAAGTAATACTTCTTGGTCGTTCTGTAAAAAAGTACCTTGAGCACTCCGATTTGTATCTTCATATTTCACTAATTCAACTAAATATATGTCTTGATTTTTCCCGAATAAAGAATAAATAAAGGTATGGGAAGTTGAACAGATCCCAATTTGGTTCCATCATCACCCAGAAAGTGATTAAATAAATTCATCATTGCAGACTCTATTTAGCAGTGATTATTTCTAATCCCAAAAGAGCAGGAACTGACATTCAGATCACGAGGGGAACTGAAAGCCAAACACCAGCTGAGTTTTCTTGAGCTGCAGCTAACCAAGATGCAAACATGAAAATTCAGCATAATTTGGTGGCTCCGTAAGGCACAATATGCACGTTTAAGGAAAATCCTAAATAAGGTAGCTTTCAGAAAGGATATTTGTGTTGGAAATAATGGAAACTACTTGTTCATAATGGTTTATAGGCAAAGAAGGAAGCCAAGGGAAGTCCTACCCATGGTACTACAAATTGGCTGGGTTCGACTGCATGATAATTTCCCCAAGAATACGTTCTTCATCCTCCCTGCATTTTTGTGGCTTGAATTTTCATTTTCCTGCTACAGAAAGACACAACATTGTCTCATGTGCTGCTTTTAGTCCTTCGTGCATCCTTGCTCTCTGGGGCTTTTCGAAATAAAGCTCTACTTCCTCACTATCGTCTACGAAGAAGCTGTCCTTCAGGCAGAGGCACCGAGTGTACTGGCGTTCAGCCTCCCACCAGCAACTTTCCTCCTCCACTCCCAAATGCGCTGTTCTATCGGAAAGAACTTTGTGGCATGGAACTTTTCTCTAAACAAGAACGATTTGGAAAAACTTTCTCCACAGATTCTTAACACTGCATTGAATTGAACTTAATGCTTTCAGAAAGAGATGTAGAGTAGTCTTATTTGGTTAGAAGCAAACTTTAGAATATGAAATACTTTACAAGCAGCAGTTCAGACGTGCCAATACACTATCACTTCCTACATTTTCAGTTATAAACTTTACAATACTATCAGAATCTGGATGTTGCAGACATGCAGAAGAGGAATGAAAAGCAAGAAAAAATTTTTAAAAAAGTGAAGATGTGGCAGTCATATTATGACTTCTTAAATTTTCTATTATTTATTATGCCCAGGCCTTTTATAAATCCTTTTACAGTCATCATATAAGTCAAAGAGAGACACGTGCTTTTCAGGCCATTTATGACTAAAAGACACTGTCTATTAAATGTATAAAAGAATTCAGGTTTTTCTCTGTTGAGATTTCTCGTCAGGGTACCTCCTGATCCTTGGGGAGCAGAAGCTAAGAGCAGAATTGCTGTCAAGGCTCAGTCTCCAGGAGATGGTAGCTCCAATGTGACCCTCTCCAGCCAGCCTGGGACAAGTGCTCCAGAAGAGAAGGTACTTGGGCAAGAAGAAACAGGTCGCTGCCTTGCACTGGGCTTAGAGGAAAACCAGCTCTGACATAGACTTTCTTATTTTCTAGTACATTTCATAGAGTGCCACAAACGATTAATGGTCAGGGTTACACTTTACAGGAGTTAGGACAGTACTAAACGGTTGGACTATCTGCCGTTTGCCTCCTCAGAGCGAATCACAGAATAAATGGAAACTGAGCAAGTTATTTGACCGCCCTATTTCAACAGACTGCACAGGTAGGTTGGGAGAATGAAAAAGATGTAATCGCGTTGATGCTCTCACCATCCCCTGCTCCCACAGATCCTCCTGTTTTCAACTGCACCTTTCAGGAACCCCACGCTTTTTAAAACTCAACACTAAGAGACCGCCTAAGGCAACAGAGCAACAGTTACTGAGTTGGAGAGTGAGGAACAGAACATAGAACTGGATTTTGTATCACTGCACTGGAGCACCAGCTCTGTATTTAACAATAAACACTTCTCAGTCAAAGATTCAATAGCCTAAATGCTCTTTTATCCATGTGTTTACCCAGATAATCTTGGTATCTGCTTGCCACATACGAATGAGGCAATATTAAAGGTCCACATTTGGATTAATTCAAGCAAGGTGCTCCCAGAACAATGTTTTCAATTAAAAGATCAGAATTAATTGGTCCCAATTTATTTTAATACATGAGGAGGACAAGATTATGTTTCTGATCCTCCCAAATTCATTTTAGTCACTTAATATGTGCCTCACAAACAAGTTGGCACTCACTGACTTTGGGACTTGGTGTTACACTCAAGGATTTGTTAAGGACTAAGTCAACGATTCAGATCGAAGACAACAGCTGGCAGCCCAGGACTCTGCCGAAGGGAGGAGGCTGCCTCAGACAGGGGAACAAGCCGTTGCTACCGAACATTAGCAGCATCCATGTGCTCAGGGCTCAAATTCTGATTTGGCAGTAAGAGGGCAATAATAAGAGGGCCAGATGTTACCATTAAGGGGAAGTGAAACTTTAGCAGCACGGTCTGAATAGTAGAGCTATTTAAGAAGCAAATCTATTTCTGAAAGGTAATATACAACACATGGTCAAGTTCTAAAAACTACTCTGTGTTCTTCACCTTTCCCAAACGACCTTTTTTCCTTTCCTTGTCAAAAGCATCCTCACTTGGCCCTTCTGTCCTACATTGTTTCCTTCACTTTTTCTCTAATTTCTTGATAGGTATGTTTCTTGGTGAAATCTGCTATTTACAGAGAAGAGCCGTGAGGACAGAAGACAGGGATGCATCGATGAGGTATAACACAGAGAGAGACAGACCCTGCTGTGCTGCCAGCAAGCTCTGCAGCTAAGGCAGGCGCTGCCAAAGAGCAGAAGGAGCAGAACTCCACTGCTGCTGTGTTAAGTTTTGCCATGTACTTCATTTCATCTTCTTAAACTACACAAGAAAAGTTCTCAGAAACACTACTTACACATAGCTACGGTTATTCAGCATTGCTGCGTGTCCTCCTGGACCCTCTGGAAATCTCAGTTATAAATAAGCCTATGAAAACAAGGGAGCTTCCAAGTTAGAGTTGATGCTGCCTTAAAGGACCAATTTCATTCTGGTTTCTGGGGCTCGCAGCTGACAGTGGAAAAGAGGAATTAAAGGGAAACAGATTTCTCCATTTCTTGAAGCTCAAGTCAGGACCAAGTGTAACCTGGAACCTTTTTAATCAAATACAATATTACATCTCATACAGAAGTGACCTGGAAGAAGTCTACTGACTTCCTATATTACACGGAATCATAGAATTGTCTGGGTTGGAAGGGACCTTTAAGATCATCGAGTCCAACCACCAACCTAACACTGCCAAAACCACCACTAAACCATGTCCCTCAGCACCATGTCTACCCATCTTTTAAGGACCTCCAGGGATGGTGATTCCACCACTTCCCTGGGCAGCCTGTTCCAATGCTTGATAACCCTTTCAGGGAAGAAATTTTTCCTAAGATCCAACCTAAACTTCCCCTGGCGCAACATGAGGCCATTTCCTCTCATCCAAGTGCTTGTTACTTGGGAGAAGAGACCGACCCCCACCTCGCTGCAACCTCCTTTCAGGTAGTTGTAGAGAACGAGAAGGTCTCCCATCAGCCTCCTTTTCTCCAGGCTAAACAACCCCAGTTCCCTCAGCTCATCCTCATAAGACTTGTGCTCCAGACCCCTCACCAGCTTCATTGCCCTTCTCTGGACACGCTCCAGCACCTCTGTCTGGTAGAAAAGTAGAAAGACTACTGTCTTTCTTGTAGTGAGGGGCCCAAAACTGAACACAGTATTCAAGGTGCAGTCTCACCAGTGCCGAGGACAGGGGGTCAATCACTTCCCTTGTCCTGCTGGCCACACTATTCCTGATACAAGCCAGGATGCTATTGGCCTTCTTGGCCACTGGGCACACTGCTGGCTCATATTCAGCTGGCAGTTGACCAACACCCGCAGGTCCTTTTCTGCCAGGCAGCTTTCCAACCACTCTTCCCCAAGCCTGTAGCGCTGCATGGGGTTGTTGTGACCCAAGCGCAGGACCCGGCACTTGGCCTTGTTGTACCTCATACCATTGGCCTCGGCCCATCAATCCAGTGTGTCCAGATCCCTCTGTAGGGCCATCCTACCATCAAGCAGGTCGACACTCCTGCCTAACTTGGTGTCATCTGCAAACTTACAGAGGGTGCACTCGATCCCCTTGTCCAGATTGTTGATAAAGATCTTAAACAGAACCGGCCCCAGTACCAAGCCCTGGGGAACACCACTTGTGACCAGCCGCCAACTGGATTTAACTCCATTCACCATCACTCTTTGGGCCCGGCCGTCCAGTCAGTTTTTCACCCAGTGGAGTACACCCATCCAAGCCATGAGCAGCCAGTTTCTCCAGGAGAATGCTGTGGGAAACGGTGTCGAAGGCTTTACTGAAGTCCAGACAGACAACATCCACAGCCTGTCCTTCAGAGTGCTCAAACCACAAGTTTACCAAAACATTACAATTAAGAGGTAACTCCAGTATTTTTGTTTTCTTCGACAGGTTTGAAACCCAACTACCTCCTCTACCATACTAGGCAACGAATCATGGGGAGTAGCTAAGCTGTAACTGCAACGAAAAGGCAAGTGTTTGTTTTGGTAATTAATTCTCACTCAAGAACTGGGCAAAAGAAACTCTCTAAGACCGAGCTGGGTGTTTCAATATAGGCCATTTGTTAGTTTTACCTGATCTGAATGCTCAGGTGCAGCAGGACAAAGATGATGCCATTGGGTTCCCTGTATAGGCAACTCCTGACTTTCTGGAAAGCTGCAAGACCCCACTGGGCTACTTAAAGTCAAATTCAAAGACAGACTTCTGTTATTTTTCTGAAAGTATTGAGGTATGGACACAGACATAAAAATAATTTGCTGTTCAGCTTCTTACGTAAGTTAAATAATAACAGCTAAATGATTTCTAATTTATCCATTAAAACACTCCATTGTCTTTCAAGGGAGTTTTATAAAATGACTGAGCATTATTAAATGTCTCAGCACCTGCTTTTTCCTGTGGATTTTTAGATTTCAAAAGAAGGCTGCTGGTAATATTTTGTTGATATGTCAAAAAGTTCCATGTGTTGTTTTATAATTAAGCAAAATTTAATACTGGGTAATTAAAGTATTAGGCTGTTGAATATTAAGCTTCTCCCTAAATCTTATTTTCAAACAAATTGAAATTCTAAATAAATTCTAAAGTGAAGAGAAAGCAGCAAAGGAACCCAGTGTTGTCTTTTTAGCACTTACAGTTATTTTTCCCGAGTTTTGCTAAAACAATGCCAACCTAATTTTGAGGCTGATATATTTTCAGTATAAACACTGCATCCTCTTACGACTTGCAAATGTTAGCAAGTGCATATAAACATCAAAACCAGACTACTGAAGCTGAGATACAACACAAATCCATAACAAATCAATGCTTTCTGATATTCTGCCTTCACCCTTTATGTCAACTGCAACTACTCAATCACAGACAAACCAATATGCCTAATCCTGAAAAAAAATAGATATATCTTTTACATTTTACCTATTTTCATAACCTTTTTCTTCTAGTAGAATGATAGAAAGGTAAACAGCTGAAAAAAGAGATCATTCCATATCCACGATGTCTGTGTACATGTGAAGCCAGTGTTTTAGATATTTCTATTTGGAATGTTGTCTCCCAACTCTGCTCATGAAACCAATAGCAACGTGTCACAATTGTGACAGATTTTTAAACAAGTGGGTAATCACATTTTTGGATGCGATTCTCATACATTTAAGAAAGAAAACTAAAGAAAAGGAATACTAAAATTCAATTTGAATATGCTATTATGAAAGTTAACTTATATTTGGGAGTGAGCTACTAAGCATACAGGAAGCCAAGGAAGAAGTTTTAGTTTAAAAAAAAAATAAATCAAATATTATACGGAATAACCAGGTTATCCTCTGTGCCATACTGGAATAATGCTCTATCAGCAGTAAATAAAACAAGAACTCTGGAATGTATGGGCTTCTGCTCGCACAGCTTCAGTTAGACACAGAAATCAAGGTGTGGGCTGAGTTTCACTGAATCCATGGATTTATGCTGACATAAAAATGCAATGAGACAGAGCTGAATGGGTACTATATTCCTGCAGGCTCAGCTATTTCACCTTCTCTAATAATTCCTTTAGGCCACTGGGTTGTTGACATATTTTTTCTCGCTATTAAGAAATACGGACAATAAATATATACATATATATAGGCACGTATATGTATTTCCCGATGAGAAAAAACTTAATTTCTCCCACCTATATCACTTCCTTACATATTTCTCCTGTATCATGTTATGACACATTTCCTGCTATTTTTTTAACTTTCTGAAAAGCTCATTTTTCATTCAGATTGTACCTCTTTTCAAAATATTTTTTTGCAATGGCAAATCTCCAGCGTGAATATTATTAGGGCTTGGGTGCACTGAGTTATCTAACTTTAATGCTTAATTTTATTCGTATGAATAGTCTCCCTGAAATGTAATACTTACTTATATGCTTAACACTGGTCACAGTTATTAATAGCTTTTGTATTGGGCACTGCCTGCAAATACTAAGACTAAAGCTTCATCCTTCAGAGATACATATAGACTAAGAGATGATCCATACTTCGCAGAACACTCACTGTATCACAGACTGATTAAACAGCATCAGAGGAATAAAAACAACCTCATCTTTTGTTTTTCATTATTATTCGCTACATGTTCAGGGAGTCCAATTGTTTCAGATTCGTTATGAATTAGACTCAATATATTGCAAAACAGCCCGAAAAAGCCTCTAGTTAATTTACCTAAGGTAAACAAGGAAAAGCAAACAACTTCAAATTCATCACTTGTACACTTACAGCAAAAAGGGAAGCTGGCAGGTTGTGCGTATTGCCCAGCATCTTTTCATGGCAAGTTTTCATGATAATCAATTTCACAGAAATCGAAGATAAAAAAAGAGTAGCAGACTCTTGCATCCACTCCCTTGAAATATTAACAACTTCTGCAGATTCTCCGATGTTTTACACCACAGTAGTGAGTCCCAGACATTTGGGCATGCAGACCCCTGCTAAAGGTGACTTTTCATGGACCAGCTGGTGCCTTCTTACCGAAGAGTTTAATCAAAGACACCTTGGGTGGGATTCAGCTTGAGATTAAGACTTCTAAACTTAGTCATCTGCACGTAGGTATGTCCATGTGCACTCGGTGTTAATGGTCCCACACTAGTGAATGGAGATCAAGCTGTCATAGTCGATGGCATGCAGGAGGAGGAAGAGCTGGGCAACCAGTACCAGATCGTTTCTAGGATCCAGGGAATTGCTCTACCAGCTCCAGGCTGTCTAATATGGGTCAGCAGATAGGCGATCATGCTAAGCAGTCCTTTTAAGATATAGTATAACATACACATCAAGCGCACTGTAACATTTTTAACACATAACAATATAACCTATTATACCATGTATTTGAAAATTTTCATTGATAACACACTTTTTATACATTTTCTTATGCTTCAAAAGTCATAGAATCATAGAATGGTTAAAGTTGGAAGGGACTTTAAAGATCATCTGGTTCCAAGCCCCCTGCCATGGGCAAGGACACCTCCCACTAGACCTGGTTACTCAAAGCCTCATCCAACCTGGCCTTGAACACTTCCAGGGATGGGGCATCCACAACTTCCCTGGGCAACCTGTTCCAGTGTCTCACCACCCTCACTGTAGAGAATTTCTTCCTCATATCTAATCTAAATCTCCCCTCTTGCAGTTTAAAACTATCATCCCTCATCCTATCGCTACACTCCCTGCTAAAGAGTTCCTGTAGGCCCCTTTCAGATACTGGAAGGGGCTATAAGGTCTCTCCAGAGCCTTCTCTTCTCCAGGCTGAACAACCCCAACTCTCTCAGCCTGTCCTCACAGCAGAGGTGCTCCAGCCCTCTGGTCATCTTCGTGGCCCTTCTCTGGACCCTCTCTGATAGGTCCATGCCCTTCTTATGTTGGGGACTCCAGAGCTGGACTGGGGCCAGTTCTGGGGCAGTCTTGTATTTCTGGCCACAGCTTTCTCTATTAATTCTGTAGACTGATCAACATCAGACAATAAATTAGGAAAGCACTCATCAAACACATGAGCAAGTCCAACCTATTTCGATTCTGACCAGGTGATTCTGTTCCTATTAAATATAATACTCAACATAGCATCTTCTTTTAAAAACATAAATGTTTCATGTTGCATGCTTGATAAAGCCACTTCACTTCTCACACTTCCACTTGTATAAGAAGCCACAATTTAATACCTTCAAAGAGCAGCTGACACCTTGTGGAAAACTTTAAAAAAACATTCCATTTTGAAGGAGTTTTCATAATATCGGGTATGTTTTCTGTTGGCTTATTCGTGATATATAGCACCAAACTACTTTTTAAGGCAACACCTCTTTCAAAGGCCTTGTCCCCAAAGAGATCAGCAGTTTCTACAGCAACCAGTTGTGAAATCTTAAGTCCAGGATTAGCACATAAATAAAGCAAAGAGTGAAGAAAAAGGTTTTTTTCTACTAAAATTCTTCTGTAGTGAAGAACCAGAGAAAAAGAGCCTCAACAAGTAAGTCTAGCGGAAGAGCTATACATAAATATAAAGCTTCAGGAACTTTATCAGCTACATTAATTTACCACAAACATCTTCAGTAGTTATATTGCATCTGAAACACCCTCACCCTGTGTGCCACAAAAATGCATAATTCTGCAGGTCCGTTCTTGTGTCACTTTTACCTCCTGGATTTTCATTCCTCAATATTTTAATTCCTGATTCTCCCCTTTTCATTTTGGCATAACTAAGCAGAGCTGAATCTCTCTTGAGGTTCAAGTGTATGAGCAGTGTGTCACGTGGAAAAAAAAAACACATTAGGAGGAAGGACGGCTTCACCGGCGGGATACATATAAGCCCAAAAGGTTCATGTGTGCCTGGACAATAAGTGGAGCATCCAGGTGCAGATGAGATGATAGCACTGAATGAGAAGAGAACAGGGAAGGGCGCTAGAACATTTGCAAGGCAGTCATGGGGTTATACTTTTAAGCAGAGATTAAGCAGCTAATTAATTGATTAATCAAAACAATTAACTAGATGTCAAATCAGCACAGCAGCAAATTTAAACAGTCAATTAATTCATATATTCAAAAGAACAGTAAATAATTAATAAGGAATTAAAGAGTTTGTTAATTATGTGGCAGTAGATTAGTTATGCAGAAAACTAAGTGAGAAGCAATTAATTAATTATGCAGAAAATCAAATGAGCCACAAAATATTTATGCAAAGAATCCATACAAATGGGCAGTTTAAAAACAGATGGGTGGCAAAAATGCTGAGATACATTTAAAAAAATGTTTAATAAGGATCAATTACTGGCAACTGTAGTTAGCTAAGCTATTAAGAAAATCATTTGAAATGAGAATGAAAGTCAGGTTAGAAATCAACTGAGTGGGGAGAATTAGGTTATCAAACGGATTCTAAGACTCATCCAGACATTGGAAGTTATTGCCACTTCCAAGGGACAGGTCTGGTTTAGAAACACAGGTCAGTGAAACTGAAACGAACACCGAAAATACACCGTGGCCATAGCACTTTACTACTGTAACCTCGCCACCCGCTTCGCCATCTCCCTTCGCTTACTGCCCCAGCGCTGTACCCTGCAGCGCGTTCACTTTACATTATAAATTAATTAGGTTTCACATCTTACATTCGTCTCCAAATTGTTGTGTGTACAATAGCACCATTAGACATAAATAAGACTCTGCATGAACATCATCTCCAAAGTTTAACTCCCCCAACATGCCTTCATTAAAACTGTAAATGAGCTGCGTAACGGATCAGAAAAAAAGACTCCATTAACATTAGTAAAAGGGAGTGAGAACTCCATCATGGCACCAATGTAACTAGAAGGTAAGTTACACAGATGTGATGCTACAAACTTGTCCAAGTGGCACCTTTGTAGTCAGCCAAAGATGGTATTAGGGCTCAATGAGACACAGTATAGTGTCTGTCTGTAAGAGATATTTGACAGGAAATGCCTGTTTTATTACTCAGATGATTGAGATGAATTTGTAATATATCAACTAACCTATGAAAAAGAAAAAAAAAATACCCAGACTATTTCTGTGTTATGAATTTATGCAAATTTTAAAAGACAAGGTGGTGAAGATTGGATGCGGTAGGTGCAGTTATAAATCAGCTGGAATTCGTCCATATTTAATGTTCATGGTGCCACTGGCTATCCTAGAGGAGGGAAGCACAAAGGCTTCCTTCATTTTCAAACAGAAAAGGCAGTCTGGAGATCTGAGAGTGTGTCTACGTATAGAAATGCAGGAAAACTGTTTGTACTTCAAAGAAAAAAAGAAAAACAAATGTCAACCTCAGTAGTTGAAACGGATTAAAACCGCGAATAGATTCAGGCAGCGCTGGTTCAAGGCTTCCCAAGAGTGTATGCCTTAGAGTATGGCCGCTCTAAGGACAACAGGACAAGACTCATCTGTTTCTGGGACAGAAAAGACAGATGAAGGACTGTGACACAAACTGCTGTTTTTGGAAAGCCCCCAAGTCTCCTCGTTCACAGTACGGCTGCTGCTCCACATCCTCTGGGCTCTCCCTAAGAGACATCAGCTGGCCCGGCAAAGGATGGAGCAGAATCACAGTTGGGTTTTTCAGTGCCTTTGGCTTCGCTCCCCTAAACAATTGACTCTACTGCCTATACCTACAGTCAATCACAGACAGTGCCACTGAGAGGTGAAATGGCATTAGTCCTTTCTAGCTTCACTTTTCCACATGGTCTTTATTACAGAAACAGGATTGGAAGCAGCGAGTACAAACATCCACAGCAATATGCCTCATCGTGGTCGGCAGGCTGCAAAAAGGTGAGAACTGCTGCTGCCACTGATGATATCCAAAATCATCAATGCTAATTCCTAGTCAAAATAGCCTGGGAAAACTCTTTTCTAGAGACAGTCCAAATTTCCATATGCAATGTAAAGACCGTTCACTCTTCAGGCTCCCAAGATCATTGTCCATCATAGCGCTGAAGCCCAGGAAATTCAGTCTCAACTTGTCTTGGGCTCCAAGGAACCTCATTTTAGCTTCTTTAGTTTATCAGCAAATTTCCTAATGAGCAGGAGGCTAGGCCTAATTTATTTTACTTATCTTCATATGTTACAATGATAATTTGTATATAATACCAGTAATAAGTAATTATTTGGGGTAAAATGAAGTACTTATGAACATGAGTATTTATGTTGTAGTATTTATGACATAGCACAGAGGAATATAAGCCTGGTACGACAGCAGAGGCCTTTGAAAGCTGGGACACAGGATACTGTGTGGAGGACAGCAGGCATGGGAAGAAGGCAGCCGCAGGCTGACACTGGAGACCCAGAGCCGTAAAAAACTCATCAATGGTAGGTCAAAGAAATGCAGACCTGGGAGTGGGAAAAGCAGTTTTAGGAGTAACAAAGATATCAAAAACCATAGCCAACGTATGTAGGTAATATATGTAAAATACACCGCATATAGCAAATGCAGTTGTACAATGCAGTTGCACACCAGTTAAGAAACAGCAAGGAGAAAAAGCGTATCAGAAAACACAAAAATAGCCTCAAGTAGGCTGTAAAACTGGAGGATGCTAATACCTCACTGCAGCCCCTGGCTGCTTCTTCAGGAATACGGGTGTCATCAACCTTAGGACCCAGACGGCAAGAGAAGGATGAGTGTAACAGCAAAGAAAGACCCTATTTGTACACATATATATATAGAATTTGGGTGTCACAATTCCAACTATGTTATAATTATTGAGACTAATATTCTTTAAATAAACTGCTAAGATTTCACTCATACCAGCAAGAAATTCTTGACTTCACAAATAAGGGCTGTTTTATTTTTGTCCACAGGGAAGATTTGTATTGTACCATTCCCTTGGAAATTCATGTATTCACCTAACTACAACTTCAAATTATGGAGAACTGGAACCAAGGTCAGGTTTCATCAGTCTTCATGGAGGGAAAATCAAGTGAAAAATGTGAGCACTCATGCCCCCATGGAGGGGTTTCCAAGTATTCTCCAAACTCCCCTTCTCTATCCCTTCCTACTTTCTTAGACAGAAAGGAAATTCATTAGAAGTTGATGAATTGCTTCTCTTTTTACCCCTTTCCACACAGAAAGATACAAATTTTCTACTGGAAAAAAAGAACTGCTAGTATTTTTCCATAATTTCTCCGGCATATTTTTGTTCAGAATTTTTAAATAAAGAAGGCTTTTCAGGAAAAACAGTTAACCTCTTCCCCTCGCGCACACACACAGAGCTTCAGAGAAGATGCCATAACAGCCTGACCTGCAGTCTACACTTTTCTTCCAAAATGAAGCACTTCAACAGTTGTCCAAAATTTGGGATAGAAGCACTACTTATTAAAGAAACATTTCATTGTCAGAAACAGCTCAGAGTTTTGCAAATCTGTACAGAGCAAAACTGAAAGAAAGAAACGGTGACAATAAACCCCCATAATAACCTCTTCTGTTTTAAAAACTAACCTCTCGCTATTATTTCAAGAAGAGTCTCAACAGAAAGACAATTACCGTAGCTGAAAAGGCCATTGTGCTCCCTTAATAGCTGCAATGAAAACCACTGTTGGCAACCTCAGCTTTATCACCCAGCTGTTTTCTGGACCTTATTCTCCCTGGCGTGGCTTACTGCTCAGCACAGGTTTCCAACTCAGGATAAAACCACAAGAACGCTGCGGAAGGCTCTAAGATGTAGGAACAATTTCTGCAGCATTAGGCGGGACCTGCACTTCAAAGACAATCTTTATCTCCCCCTAGCGAAGGACAGCCTTCCTTTCCCCAATACCTTCATATGCCAAACAAAGACAATTCAGAAAAAGTCACTTTTAATAGATGGACCCGCACTCTATCATGAAGAGAAAACCACCTAAATATGTGTATTTATTGTGAAAGAATATGAACAGAACATGAGAAACAGAACATCAGAAATGAACAGGTCTTGTTGTATCAGCTTGTTGGCCCTTGGAGGTCCAGGAAGGATGTTTTCTGGAAGTTGATTTGTCAAGACACCCATTTAGGGTGACTACCTGATAGGTTACATACACTGCAGTGAAACTCAAAATAATTTCTATTTTTCTGAGGCAAATACACAAACCCACTATTTAATGATGCCATAAGAATAGAATATGCAAACTCATCTTGTTGTTATCTAAAGGCAGTTAGCAACAGAATTGGAAAGTATATTCTTATGAGCATCCTCTCTCTCAGGACTCCTCTCCAGGCACTGCGATGGCTCTTTGCTCTATGAGATGCCAAGTCGTAAATAAGAAAGAAAATAAAACCCGTAATTGATACTTAAAATAGTATTAGAGACAGAGTAAAATAAAATGCTTGCCAAGTGGGGAAAAAAAAAAATCAATATTATTTAACACATTTCTAGATTGCCAACCACCACAGCACATAGGAGCTTACAACAATAAAAATACAACTTCGATACAGTACCAACAGTGAGCAGCAACAAAATCAATCAAAAGCTAAGTGAAATGCATGAAGCTTTGGTTCTAGCTGAGAAAGCTCTCCTGTCCTCCCAGAGCAGCCTGCAAAAATCCCAAGTGGGCTCCGGCTAGAAGTCTTAATGGTTACAGCAAAACTAAGGAAACCAAGGTTAAAGCCAGGGTTTTATATCCACTGCTAATATTGAAGAGAAGAAAAAATGTTATTAAGTGGAAGAAAAAGTAATTAAATGTACAGTATTTCAAAGTGATTCAAAGATAATAAGAGATCTACAATATGCAAATACTGCCTAGTACTATTTTTCAAAGGCCTCTCTGAATTCATCACATGACCCCACGTTAAGAGCTAGAAATATATACAAGAGTCAGGGACAGTTGTGACTGATTTTCTCCCAGGAAGGTAAACCTAAAATATACAATGGAAAAGCCTACTGCCATCAAAGATCTTACTGTATCGCTTCCCTCTGCCTAAGGATGCACTTGGAGCAATGAGCATTTCCTGTATTTACAACTGAAAGAAGTCAGCCAACTGAATTTTATGTAAAGAATTACTTTCTTCCAAGTGTTCATTCATTAGTAAATCAGAAATAAGAACAAAATCATTGGATGCCTTTCTATACAGTATGCTTTACCTGACTGGGAAATAATTTTTGATCTCAGAGTAAATAGTTTTTCACACACACACTTAGTATCCCCCACATAAAATACATGTCTTCATTGGCGTGACTCAGCAGCTCAGAGCATGTGAGAAAAAGAGGAAGGTGATCTTAACCCTCTGATGTAGCTAAGGGCTGTCTAGGTTTCTCCAGATATCTGTTAGGAAATTATGTTCAGACAATTTCTGAGGACTTCTGATATCTTTCCAGATAGTTGAGAGGCAAGTCTGAGCTACTGGCTTGATCTGGCTGTCCAGAAATTCAACCCACAGTGCGTGTGCACATCAACTGCATGGACAGCAATTCCAAAGCACCCATCGAGCACGCATGAATAACGTCTGAACGTGTGTGTTGATATTCCGATGAGTCCAGAGCACATGTGAGTCAACAAGCAAATGCTACATAATGTACAATGATGTTTCTCTCCAAAAAAATCCTGGATAGGAATATGCAGACATGTGCTATGCATCTGATACATGTATTCCAGCTGTTTCCTGTCTTCCGTGTTGCCAGAGGCTCTGCTGCTCTTCTCCCTGTCTCTGGCACTAACAGAAGTGAGAGAAACTGCAGGACAAACAGATCTACCAAAGGGCATAGATCCATATGGTACAGAGAAATACGGGAATGCACCAGCATCACCACAAAACAACAAACTCAAAGCACTGCAGAAGAGCGACACCTCCAGAAAGAGCAGGGAGCGAGGGACGGTGGGAAGGCTCGTAGCCAGGGGAATCTGCAAGTGGAGGCTCATAAACCAGAAAAGTGGAACCCAGGCAAAAGGGGCCCTAATCCCGTTGTACCTAGGCACAGCAGCGTTTTAAGCAAATTTAAGCTCCTCAGCTCAGTGTGTGTCTTGCTGGATGACACGTAATGCCTTCAGCCCTTAAGCTAAAAGAATCGGTGAAAATGATGAATTTTGACAGTGGGCCTGGCAGTGTGACACCACTCGTGGCAGGGTTGTCTTCTCACAAACCGAAACTTGACTTTGTAACGTTCAGAAGCAGAACATCTAACTCTCTGGACTTCCAACTGGCCTCAAGACCTTTCCAGTTAGGCAGTCTTTATTAATACGCAGGACCATATGAGCCAAATGCTTTTATTGCTTTACTAATCACCTTTATTGATATTTGCATGAAACCTGAGTATTTTCTCAGTCCATCTGTTCCTGCTGCTCATTTATAATGTGAACTCTTAATTCTGCCTTGTTAGAACTGGCTCATATGGAGGTAATTATGTCAGCAAAAGCAAAGGATCATGATTTCTAACGGAGAATGGGAAGCAGAAGCTACTAGATTTGCTATTAATGTCATTTCTAATAATCCTTAAATAGAACTACTTGTACATACAGACCTTTTCAGGATGTATCGACCGCATTAAAAAGTCAAATAAATGTTATGTTAAGCTAAAAAGCAAATCTTTGAAAGAAAGAGTAAAAATATTATCTCTTCTAACCTTTCTTGAACGCAACCAGAGCAATAAGGAATGATTTAAGGTGTTTAGAGACACCAAGCTAGTTTCACTACCTATGCGTGCACTTCACAAGAGCCGCAGAGACATCAGACAACTCCTCATCCACGTACTTAAGATATAAATACAGTCACCAGAGCTCTTCACAGACACTGTCTCTGCAGAGCTACAATAGAGTTCCTCACTGATGTTATTTATAAACTGACTGGGCACAAACGGAAGGTCCCATTCCTTCAGTGGCTGGGTTCCATCTGTTTAAATAATACCAAAATGTGTGACCTAAACTATACTGCAAAACTTTTGCCAGCACGTCTTTAAAAAATACTGATTAGTAGCATGACTAACCCAGTGTATACTCAACCCTTGTGTCTCTACTGGCACAAAAACCTGCTTTAGCTGGTGAACTGCTGACGTTAAAAATTCCTCCAGAAAAGCTGTTATACAGGGAAGCAGTACAGGTGTTGGTTTAGTCTGTGTGAATTGAAAACTGGGCATTGCGTAATGGATTTTTTTTCAGTTGTGTTACAGCTTAGGTGTACTCATGTACTCAACACACTTCGAATAGGTCCAGTGAGGCCAATGGGTATCAAAATAAACATACTCCCATATTCAACAAATCTGATTGAATAAGTACAGTGAGGCCAGTGGGGATCAGAATACACATCCACAAGGTAACATAAAAGGAGCACAAGATTTGGATTTGCCTGAACTGTAATGATGAACGGCACATGAGAAAGGAAACCTGAAAGCCCTGACCACCTAAACCCAGACTATCTCACCTCAAGCACTGGCTGGAGAAACCAGAGTATTGGTTGTCCACGTCTCACGCGCTTCTATTAATCAACTTTGTGCCTCAGCAGCAAGGTTGGAATTTGCTCTCTCTTGAAGCTGAATGGATCATATTGTAACTCTGACCACAGGGCACAGCAGGAAATCCCTTTCCCTATGTGCAGAATATGTTGGTAAGAGCGTGCTTTTCCATATGTTTGGTACCTTTTGTGGAAACGTTTAATTACACTAGCCAAGAAGGGACAATTTTTGACAGGATAAACTAGAGCTCCTTTATACCACCACAGGAATAGTTATCCTGTTAAAATCTTTGTAATGTAGACTATTGGTACTGCGACTTGTTTTGCCATGGTGAACCTAAGGAAGATTCAAGCTTGCTTCACACATCCTAATCCATATGCCCAATTTTATTTTTTAAATAAAGAAATATATTTGAGAAGGACCTGAAAATTCCCTGGGCTAACATCAGGCCTTTTCAGGAATCTATTAAATAAATTGTAGTTTATTTTTCATTGGGAAAAAAAAATGATATATTTGAGACATTCACTACTTCATGGGCAACCTTCATATATTTCTAGTGTGAAACTCATTTCAGTTTGCAAAGATAAATGCCTTGATTTTTCCTCTTTGCTTAGTAACAGCACGCAGGGCAACACAAGCTGGGAAAGTCGGCATTTTTCTTTGAGCAAATTCTCCTCAGCAGGATCCAAATCCTTAACTGGAGAAAACGAGCATAATTTCTTGAACATTAGATGCTTGAGAAACACTCAGTCTCACCTTTCTGAGAAGTTCAAAAAAATCTGACTTTTTTTTTATTATTATGTTAGCCTGCAGAAAGTTGAATTCGATTAGGGTAATCAATATTGCTTGGAAATCGTGATACACAATACCAAAGTAGCTCTTTCCTAGAAAACTGAGAATGGAATGAATGAACGAGGCATAGCCGCAATGCAGTGCTTCTTCCGACAGCAAAACCTGCAAACTTCCCTACCAGTTCTCTAAATAGCAGCTGTGATTTCTTTTTCTAATTACAATTCACTCTCTCCCCCCTCCTCCAACCCCAAACTAATTTTAACATAGCTTCTTGTTAATTAACTACGTTAATTGGTAATGCTTCTTGGCAAATTTAGCAGGTTTCTGCAAGCACTGGCTCTAATATCTATGTCTAAATGCATATTCATCCTGATAAAATTCATGAAAAATCCTTTCCTCCACTCTTTACAGACTTCTCCTAATTCAAAAATCTATCTTCTTCTCTTACTTAAAGTCTGGCTGTGAAGTCCCAGAAAGTTCTGAGAAAACTCCCACTGAATACTGGCTATAAGCCAGAAATTAAATAAGCACATCCCATTCTATAAAGCTCTGCTCCTCAGGTTACTTTCTGCTGACGGTCTTTAGACACGTCATAGTTACAAATTTCTTAATTTATTAGGAAAAAAAAAAACCACAACATGCAAGTGCAAACTAATTTTATCCAGCCCTGCAAATACATTATTAAGTGCCGAATCTTCTCCGAGGTCGGAATTTAATGAATTAAGGAGTCCAAGTCATCTGTAATGGCATGGAGCTCGGCTACATGCAGCTGAATTTAGCCACAAGCATTATCGAGTCAATGGAAGCCACTGGGATTTAGCTTCATTGCAAACTGTTTGTTTATTTATTTAGGTACTCAAATATTGGTTTATCCAGGCACTAAGCTAACTACAGATTTCAAAACGCTGGGCTTAATTATTTTAAATTATTTTTTTAAATACTTATTTGTACATTACAGCAATGCAACAAAACTATGTCACGACAGTGATGTTTTTACCAGGATTTTAGAGACGGCAATCTTGCATCACCTTCCCTTTGATTAGCCAGCGCCTCCTATCCCAAACACCCACCACCTTGCGCTGAGAAAGTGCTATGGACCTCCTTTGCAAACAAATTCACAGACCGTACTAGAAATACTTGCAGTATGTTACTGCATAACCCAATATTCAGGTTTTGTGATTTGAAGGAAGGTAAAGAAACTACAGCAGCATCCCCTCCGCTCTTCCCTTACCCTCCTTCCTCCTTTTTCATGCTGTGTGCAATCTGGAGCAAGACAAAAGGGTTTTAGGAAGCTACTTTCTAGAAAAGTGCACGCTTTCCTGCAACATTGCTCTCTGCAGGAATGATCCTGCAGTACCTAGAAATGGGTAACCTCCCCCTGAAGTGTGGAAATCACTCTTTCACTTGGCAAAACAAATTAACAGGTATATCCAGTAAAAGCCATGCCCACTTCCCTCATTGCTGCTGTTCTCAGTACAAGACTAACTGCCAGCGCGTATCTGCGAGGAGATGCGTTAACCATAGCTCTGCAACAAGACTGGTGAGAAAAAAAGAGGACTTGAAAGCATTTGAAAGTCATTCTGGAATAAATTCTGCAGCCCCATAATACTGCACTGGGTCCTGGGAAACAAGAGCTGCCAGCTCAGCTAACGGTAACTGAGTAAACAGTAGAGTGAAACTGCTGGAAAATAACTGCTAATGGGACCGGGAAGAAAAGTGCCAACTACCTCTGTAACAGGAATCACATCCACAGCAACACGTCTGCCTGACCTGCAGCATAGCAAGCAGTTCACAAGTCTTATTCTACAGAGTAATGAATAGCTCTAAAAGCTATAAATCTTTCAATCGTTCATTACAAAGTGACAACTGTTACTGTGCCAGACAGAAAGGTGTCATCTCTAATTTGTCTCTGCACCTCTCTAATAAGACACTCATGCCTTGATTTTAATGTATGTCTAAAAAATATACCATGTTTGCACTCTCTTCTTCTTTAATTTTTAAAGGGAGTTTTCATGATTTTGTGTACTCATTTAATTTTTTCTAGTGGAGTTCAAAAGTACTACTGAAGCTTCCTCCCCTGAAATCCAGCATGGATCCTTCTTTCAACAGCTCTTCAGAGTTGAGAGATCCCAACTTCCACAGGGGAAGGGACGCAACTAGTGTCAATACAAGAGGAAGAAACAATTGGGGAATAAACCCCACCCTGATTCAAGACTGTTCTGTAAAATCTTCTTCATGGCTCATCAGTCCAAAAACCCTGCCAAGCTTATTCAATCTGTCACGATCCTAACCTACAGCACTAGGAAGAGTAGCCAAATACATTAGCAAACCAAAATTAAGTGTTAGTGAAAGTAACAAGTACACAGAAGCAGCTAACAGCAATACATCCTCAATGCAAACAAGAAGAGCAGTTGTGATTTGCCAGAAGTGTGTCACAACGGCATGTGACTCCTACCAGACTTCCCGAACAATTTCAGTGTACGGCCATTAAATATTCCATGCCATTTCATATTACAGCAAAGCTCTCCAGCTTTAGGTACGATGTTCTATTAACGTCATAAACTTCAAAATATATATTTCCACACTGGAGTTCCTCTGTGCCAAAATTCTAAGAAATGTACCAATCTTCAAAATTAATGCGGACATTTCTGTAATGAATAGTCATACAAAACAATTTTTTGCAGAAACAATATTTCACACATTCAGTTTTTTGTTATTTTTGCTTTTAGCTACACTCAAGAAGACATAAATTCAGCCCCCAACACTAATACGCAGAGCTTCCAGGGTTCCACTTAAATCTTCCTAACATGAAAAGTAGACAATGAAAGAAAAGCCAGTGCATACGGCTAAACTTCACACATTCAGTGAGATTCACAGAATCATAGAATGGTTTGGGTTGGAAGGCACCTTAAAGATCATCTAGTTCCAACCCCCCGTGCCATGGGCAAGGACACCTCCCACTAGACCTGGTTGCTCAAAGCCCCATCCAACCTGGCCTTGAACACTTCCAGGGATGGGGCAACCACAGCTTCTCTGGGCAACCTGGGCCAGTGCCTCACCACTGTCAGAGTGAAAAATTTCTTCCTGAGATCTAATCTAAATCTCCCCTCTTCCAGTTTGAAGCCATTACCTCTCGTCCTATCACTAGATGCCCTTGTAAAAAGTCCCTCTCTGCTTTCTTGTAAGCCTCTTTCAGATACTGGAATTCCTTGAATTTAACTATAAATGATTAAATATCTGCCATACAATACCATACCGTAGCTTGCAAAAAAAATGCTGAGTAATGGTTACCCTGCACTTGATCAGCTTGCAGGAAGACCATAACAACTTATATTTGATGAAGTTGTACTGTGGCCACAAAGGGTAACAGCAGCAGCAAAGGCAGGACCAGCCAAGCCCAAGTGCCAATTCATGGGACAGCTTGTATGGAAACTGGACCTTCTTTCCCTGTTGTTACCCATCAAAGCTCGATAGAAATAAATGTGAATAAACCTACAATACTACAAAGACCTCTGGCTGTGAACAGCATGGTCAACTACAGATTTGTAGTCAGCTCTGCCTGATAACAGAGACATGTTCTTCACAGTTGGTTTTTAACTTTTGTAGAAATGCTAAGAGGTGTCTACTTTAAAATGTATGTGGGCAGCTTAAGTACGAGAATCACACAGCAGTCACTTACAGAGCAGCAGTGTTCACGAGAGGGCACCCTGCCTGCCGTGGTTTCTGTACGAGCTTTCCTTAGATTGACAGAATTTGGCTTTCTCTTAAAAAAAAAAAAAAAAAAAAAGAATCAGCAAACTAAATATGTTGATGCATCTGGTAAACAGCTCGCACGATGGCCACTAAAATCCATTGCTGGAATACTACTAAAAAATACTTCAATATAAACTTTTGATACATTATGTTTTCTAGAGTTTTATTCCGCCGCAATAGCATACATTATCATACTACTTAAGGAAATACAGCAAAGGATATTAAATATAGGAGTATTGATCACACAAAGTTTTGGCTTTGAAAAAAAGGAACATAAAACTGAAATATGTCAACATTACTTCATTCTGATGGCCAGACTAGGGCCATAGTGCAAACTAACAAAGGGAAATTGCACTTATGTGCATCTAAATATGGGGAATATCAGATGATCAATAGTTATTCGCTTGCTATCTTTCTGTCTAAAGATTCATAACACAGCAATGGCTGCAGCAAAAAATCATTGCACAGCTTCATAAACTTGCTTAAAAAAAAAAGTGGCATTTTTGCATTTATGAGCAATATCTCCAAGGCTGATGGTGATTCATCCTTAAATCCCTATTTAATGCACAAAAAAGGCCATGGCCATGACAATCTCTCACAACCTGTGGACGCAATGAGCTTCTGTCCTAACCAAGACAAAGCCCAGCGCAGATGAAGGGATGTAACCTCAACACCTACTCGAGTCCCTGCTCTTTCTTGGTCGTAACACAACGGTGCTGAGAGCAATGTGCAGACCAGAGAAGACCACCAACCTCTTTACATACAGGTCCCTGAAAAGCTTCTAAAGGAGCAAGACTTTTGGACATCGTAGGGGAAAATCTATAAGTTTGCTAAAAATATAGCTCACTTACCAGGTTTCGACAGCAGGGAAACACACAGGGGGACCCATGCAGCTGAAAAGATGTAACACATGATCTGGAAAATGATTGACTAGCGTAGGGATGAATTTTGCTGACAACAGAAAATTGTTCAGAATAATCAAAATCAAAAGCTTACTGCGAAAAATTGTAGCGTCGCGTAAACCACTTAAGTGATGGGGTGATAAAATGGCAGCTGAAAGGCAAAGGAAGGCAGATAGGTCTGAGGTATAACATAAGCACTGACAGGTTCTTAGTTAGTCATTACCACTCTGGAAAGAGATCTCAGATACGTGGTAGACAGCTCTATGAGAACTAGAAGAAATACGAATGCTCAGCAGACAACACAAAAGAAAGCAGCACGTAAGACATTAATAAAGAATGGGAAGGAAAGTAAGAGAGAAAACACGAGTGTGCTACTGTACAGAAATCCATGGTGTGCCCCTATCTCAGGCACTGCAGGCAAAGCAATCTCAAAGAGAGCAGAACAAGACAAAAACAGGGTGACAAAAAAAAGATGAAATATGGCACTTTCAACATGAGAAAAAAAATAGTATTTTGATTCTGCAGCTGGTAAAATAGGTTCTGATACAGATGTATAAAATCACGAATTATAAAATAAAGATGACGAGGGAGCAATTCTTTCACGGTTCCGCATAACACAACTGGGACACAAATGAAGTTACCGAGTGACAAAGGTAAAGCAAACCCTAGAAAATGCATTTCAGGTAGCGCAGCTGAACTGTGGGACTTCCCCACCACAGGACACTGCTATAGGGGCCAAGGGTATAGAGGCTCAAAAACAGATTAGGCTAATTTGTGTAGCATAATGTCATTAACAGCTATCGAGTTCATTGTAGCTGCAGCTGAGAAAGTCCTGAACAAATTTGCTCCCAAAAGCTGGGAATGTAAATCCTGGACATGTAGATACGGGAAGGGAACGATCACCCTGTATTGTCCCTGCTCCTTACAGTCCCTTCTGAGCCACCAGCCAGGATCAGAAGACAACTGGGGGCCATTAGAGGACAACTCATGGGCAGATAAATCTGTGTCCTCCGCCTGCACGGCTGCTCCCATCGGTGATCTGGGCAGGTGAACAAATGCCTGCTGAAGGGCCCAACTGCTCAGAAGGCGAACTAGAGTGTCCCAAGGGGAACACAATTTACCTAGAAAATCGAAAGGACACATTACACAAACCCCCATCCTCCTTCTCCTCCCTCTGTTTGTCTGCAAAGGAGAATCTGACTTTTGATTTACTAAGTAGTTACCGCACAGTTCCTCCTACTTTAAGTACTCAAGTGCTGTGCGGTCCTTTGACTCTCCTATTCAATTTATTGAACTTCAGATATCACAGATATATCTTCCTGCTCCTGGAGAACTTCAGACGGTCACTTCTTCTTTCCCAACAGAATATTTAAGGGCAGAAATATAGTTTATGATACCAAATTGTCTATGGTTACAATCTGTTTCTGAGTAAAGGGGATCATTTTTCCATGCAATATTAAAGGAGAAATATAACAAATAGTAAGGGCCGGACAAATAGTCTCCTCTCCCAATTTAAAATCTACAGCGTTTTACACCAAAGTAATTTTAACTGAAAGGAAAATCTAAGTGGTCATTCATCACTGGGAAGAAACGCTGTTATTAGTCTCCGAGTCTAACAGCTGAAGCCTGCGAGGGACCATCACTGCTCCCAACAAGTCAAAAATACTTTTTTTAAGTACTGATATAAAAGTCTGGCGCTTTGTACTTCCATTGTGACAACTTCCAAGAACCTTTTAAACCTGTGAGACACATTTAATAACAGGAATACCTTACACATCATTAACGTCTGTTGACATTTCATCTTTTCCCCTCTTTTCCTTTAATAATGTTTTAATTACAGAGGCTGAGTTTGAAGTATCATTTTTCAAGTCTTAGAGTACTGCTAATGCCTAATAGGTCTGCAAACACTCTTCTAAAGAAGATTTTGGGGTTTGTTTCTACTGTTGCAGTTGACCTTAGATGTTTAAACAATTTGTAGGTAATTTACAGGTAACTACTTTGGAAAGATGACAATTAAAAGACAGTTACTTGGAGACTGGTCAAATGCCCATTTTTTCCTTTTATTTTTTGTAACCACTGTTCAAATTTAGGAATGTAAAACCAGAAGAGAATTAGAGAGAATGGAACCATGTATAAATAATGCAGGCAGTGTGGTTATGCTCCCCTTTTTAATAAATGCCTTTAAAATAAATAAATGCCTTTAAAATGCACCATTATAATTTTTCAACAGTTTTGTTGGCATCATAATAGAAATACATCTTCTCAGAGGATATGAATGTCACAAGGAAAACAGGCATTGACCTGGCTAGAGGAGAAATAAAGAAATAAAGACAAGGGCAGATTTCTAGGCAGGGGAAAAAAGGCAAGAAGCCTGATATAACAAAGGTGATGGAGACTGCCTAAAAAGCTAGAAACAAAGGGACTATGAAAAATCAAAGTACGTGTAGAATAGTCTGTTTCAGACTACAAGAGGAGAAAAGCTTTCAAAAGCAAAGAAAATATAAATTGTAAGGCAGTAAAATGACAAGCAGGAACCTCAGAGGCCCACCTAAAGCCTCTCATCTGATGATTCAAGCTGACATCGTCTTTGAAAGTCCAAGTTCACTATGAAAGATTCCAATAATTGTTAAAAAGAGTGAAATTTGAAATATGTCCATCTAGTAACATAGCAAACTTACTTCTATTCATAAAAATCACAGTATCATTCAACACATCCAGTACCAGTATATTTAGATGGCAAGAATAAGGTCAACCAACTTACAGATAAGAAAAAGACCTTTTTGAATTATATGTTACCACAACAATTCTGAGTATAGTTTCCAACTTGAACAGTTACTTGTTTCAACGCTGTTCATCATACAATGTCAGAGTTCATTTTATCGGCAGTCTTTAATAAGAGAACATCCAACAAGATGCAAACATCATTGCAAGCACTAGTAATCATGTATTAAAGGACTAGAGGAAGAGGCACTGGGGTATACCAGATGAGAGGAAGGTAATGTCTCTCAGAAGACTTAAAAAGCACCTAAAAGTCTATAAAAAAAAAATTCATGACTTTAAAAGTTTTTATATTACTAAAAGATTTTAAGCCACAAGCCTTAAAGTTTTATGCATGCATTTGATGGCAGAAGGTTAAATGTAGTTGCAAACTCTCATGGTTTTATACTCTCCCAAACGCAAACCAGCCAGAGACTGCTCTGAAGGATTGCTACCTAACATCTATGTCCTAACAAAAAGGAGAAGGCCTCTTCTATGTGATTATCATAAGCACGGAGATAAAAAAAAAAAAAGGTCGAAAAAAAATAGGCTTTCAAATCACCACCAGCTGCAGTTTTATCACACTGCATATCCTGAGCTAGCGTAAGGACCAAGTCAGTCCTTAGTTATGAGGATGAAGAAAAACCCTGAGGTAGAAGAAAAGATCGATAGATAGATAGATAGATAGATAGATAGATAGATAGATAGATAGATTGGAGTTTACACTATTCAAAAAAGGAGCGTTCATAAGTAATATGCATGCCACTTGGAAAATGCTGAAGTGCAAATTCTCCATTTCAAAACAGCCGTGAAGAGCCACATTTCCCAAGTCAAATCTTATCTCAAGAGAGATTGTACACAGAGACATTTTAAACATCCACGCAGAGAGCAGAGCTTTCCACAGCAACCAAATTGTGCCTATTAATGAAGAAATCTTCAAAATCCCAAACATTATTTGGAAAGCACTATAGTTTTCTGAACAATCAAGCTATAGCTTGTAGTCATTTTAAAGTCAATATTTATATGGCACTTCTGAATTTTGTAAACCGCAATTTCAGAGAAAAATGTGGTATTGCCAGTATAGTTCAGAGAAACTCCAACAGTGTAAGGACAAGCAAGTCTTACACAAGTTTTCTGCATGGTACTTTTCAACAGTATAACACTGTAATAATTTCAACTGTTAATTAAGAAAAAACACAAAAGACATCTTATTCCCTAAATCCAGGAAACACCATTCACTACATGAGCTGATGGCTAAGCCATCTTAACACGTGACATCAAAGGTGAAATCCTTGTTGTCACTCAACCAAAAATCAAACTCTTACCAACTAAATTAAAAACAGGATTTAATGTCTGAGAAGATCAAACTATACCATGGGATAGATGACACGTTCCAGCACATGGAAGCATTCAACACCTGAGGAAGCACTTTAGAAATACACTGTCCAACATTCAGAAAGAAATTAAAATGGTTTTAAGAAAATAATTCTCCTTTTTTATTTGTCTGAAGGATGGTGGCCTGAAAGCTCAGCAGAGTGTTAGCTGCTGCATTTTTGCAAAGATAATTAAAAAAAGGAGCAGCAGGGTAAAGTTCCCCTTTGCCACAGCTACCATCGAGTGTCTCCCAGGAGTACAAACATTCAGTAATTAAGAGGGTCTAATCAGCTCCCAGGGCCCACCTCACCGTTTCATTTTCTTAAGACTGCCAATAAAGATGCCAATTACAGCTAAATATAACAGAACAAGATATGCTCTTCTGCAGTACAAAGAAAGATCACGGTTGATTTCAAATTGGTCATCAAATAGCTAATAAATTGTAAAGGGCTTTCATGGCTTTGAGTTTGAATACAAAAGAGTAAATTGCATACAAAAGCTTTCAGAGCAGTTCTACCACAACTCAGCCAACTCTGCAAAGTTTGGCAATGTGATGAGTACATTATTTATTCAAAGAAGCGAATAATATTTTAAAAGATACGCATGCTAAATCTCTTCATTCTCCCCAGCATATCGACAGTGGACTTGCTAACCCTTGCCATCCTAAATGAAATCCTGCAAATTGAAATGAGATGATAACCACAGCATTTCGCTTCGTCTTCTCCAATCAGCCTGGTCTGTTCTGAAAAATAAAAGATAAAAAAACCCCACGTCTTACTTGCTCTACTTACTGCCAAAAGTAATCTGTCTTTACACACCGGGCAATTAAATATTGAAAATAAAAGGTACTGAGACTATTAGAGCTTCATCCCCCCGGCTGACTACCTGTACAAGTAATGTGCAGAGCCTGCAATTTTGCTTTTACAGAAGGAAGTCGTATACCCCTTAAGGCTGCCACAGCACAGCTGCTGATTTTGAACACCTCTCTTACAACTGGATCAGTAAACTCCAAGTGGGGATGAATAAATAAGGTAGGCGGCGGATTTTAAAAGGCAAGTGAAACAAAAATAGAAGGATCTTTTTATAGTAAGAAAAGCCTAGGGGAGATCTCACCACCTCTTTTCCCTGCTGGAAAAATGCTATTTGCTTTTTAATTAAAGCTTTTGCAGTTTCTTTTTGCGGCCCAATTTTCTCTGAGCACCAGCACGTCTGCGGAGATGAAAAATGCACAGAGTAATGAATTTTAGATTTGGAAAAAGTCAGGTCTAGAAATAAAAAAGGCTTCTACACGTAGCCAAGATTTGAAGGTGAAGTGATTTAATGGCTGACTCCACTCATTATAATTATCATTATTCATGTTGTGGTGCCACCCAGAGGCTCTGTGTTAGGCACCGTACTAATAATATACTTTCAACAATAAATCTGTTTGCAAAGCTATGCAAGGATTTAAGAGACCAGGCAGGCTTTAAGCAAGAGGAAGAGCAGATGCATGGCAAGATGGGAAATGAAGCTTCAGCAGACAACTACCAACACGTTAGCCAATATGGCTTTGCTTGTTTAAATAGGAAACTAAACTCTTCTAGGGAAAATAATCTGGCATAGGCCACTGTCCCAGGGAGCAAGGAAGAGAAGGCATCAGGAGTGACACATCCCTCAGACATTGCAGCAAGGCACCCACGGTAGAATGGGATGAAGCGATCTCTTACTCCTGTGTCGTGTGTCTTAACATTTAAATAGGTATGGCAGAAAAAGCACAGAAGGAAGGAAACACTGTATATGCCAGCAAGCTGAGGAGAGCTGGGCAGTTCAAGGATGAGTAGTTAGGAGCAGGAGGCAAAAAATCCCAACAGAAAGGGCATAATGAAAGGTACTTGGAGCAAGCGAGGTTGCGGCAGAGCAAATGTGAAAGGTTGGTATTAAACTGCCAGTCAGAAACGTGGATAGTTTATAACGAGTCAAAACACAAGAAAGCTGTATGATAATGCTGGTGTAATGGAATGGCAAAAGGCAATTTGGCGCTTCAACTCAAAATCTTTCAGCTTTTAATTCATTTTAGACTATTCCTTGCCAAGTAACTATGCTAGGCTTTCTTCATAGCAAATGCAGCAAAACTCTTTGCTGACAGCTGTCAATAACCTTTCTTAGCCAAGAAAACCCACTCTTTACATAACTCCTAAATTAATAATTAAAAATAATTACATATGAATTCTGATTAGATGTACCCAAATAAGATATGTGCATCAGAGTAGTAGGATGGGGCATAGCTCAAAAATGTGTATAGAGGAGGGGGAGGTGTCAAGATTTTGTCAGCAAGAAGTGGTTTTTGTGGTGTCTCAAATTCCCCAGGTCATATCCTTCACTATGTCAATCACGGAGCTCATGTAATCTTCTCACCAAAATTTAGCTGTGATACAACTGACATGCAACTCCATTTTATTGAATTGACAGAAATCTGACCCTGATTGCAACAAAAAAACTCAGTAACTTGCTATGATGCCATGACTATGTCCTTGGGAGCTCTGCAAGGCTTACTTATATTTAGTAGTTATCTTTGGACTCTCTTCAAAGGATACTCACATCTGTGATGTAAACAACAAGAAGTTGTTTTAACTTTTGTGGGAATCAGATCCAAATGAAGGAAACAATAATTACACGGAAGTAATTCTAATTATTACACCAAAAAGCATGCTATTTCACAAGCACCTCGCAGCTCAGTTGTAGGACAGTAAAGCAAAATATTCTATATTTGTCATGAGAACCCAAACTCAGCAGTAGTGATATTAATGTATATTTTCAGCTACATTTCCTTTGAATTTACCGTTGCTCATCAATCGCAAGGTTTTTTCAGTCCGTATTTATGCAATTAGAAGGCTATCAAGTACCAAAATTCTCTAGAAGAACATTTAACCAGACCATCCTCTATGTTTATTAAAGACACACATCCATTTATTCTCAATGGCATAGCGCTACCGGTTAAATAAAACATAACTGCAGTCAGTAATTCCCAGTCAGCCCTGTAAGGATACAAGGTCAATTATTTCATCCTTGTAAATTAAAGGCTGGGAACAGCATACCAAATAACTAAAAGCCTAACAACAGACAGGCTGTTTTCATTACACTTCATATCAATAACAGTTGTCAAAATGAAAAGAACTGAATTCAAGCTTCATTTGCTTCCTACAACCCATTAGTAAATGTGTAAGTTTCTGTTTTGATAGGCGAGGGAAGCCTTTATAGTCTCATAAATGTAAAAATAAAAGATCTAATTTATTCACTCATCAACAATGGAGGATACAGCTTGACAAGTTTATATGCCTGAACACACACCCACCAATTAAAATGGTGAGGATGGATGATCACATAAATTTCTGGTGTACCACATATGGCAACCTTGCGAGACTGTCAAGAAAATTAGAAGATCTTGATCCTGAAGAAGACATCTGCTCCTTCTCCTTTTCCCACAAGAGGATCTTGTTACACCTAATCATTCATCAGACATTTCTGTCTAGTCGGATCTCAGAGGCTTCCATGGTAAAGCCATCACGGCCTCCCTAGACAATCTCTTCCATAACTTTGTGATAACACTACTTTTTTTCAAATACCCTGTACAATTCTCTTTTCCTGCAACTTTATTTCAAGATTTGCTGTAACCAGAAACACAATCTGTTATTTTTTTCCTTATCTTCTTTTTTACAGCAGAGGTGTTGCGGTTTAACCTGAGTAGGCAGCTCAGCCCCACAGAGCCACTCGCTCACTCCTCCCCCGGTGGGATGGGGCAGAGAATCGGAAGGGTAAAACTGAGAAAAAACCCGTGGGTTGAGATAAAGACAGTTTAATATGTAAACCAAAAGCTGCAGGCACAAGAAAAGCAAAACAAGGAATTCTTTCACTACTTCCCATCAGCAAGCAGGTGTTCCGCTATCTCCAGGAAAGCAAGGTTCCATCATGCGTAACCGTTAACTTGGGAAGAAAAATGTCATCATTCCAAATGTCCCCCCTTTCCCTCTTCTTCCCCCAGCTTTTATTGCTGTGCACAATGTTACATGGCATGGAATATCCCTTTGGTCAGTTGGGGTCAGCTGTCCCAGCTGTGTCCCCTCCCAACTTCTTGTGCACCCCTAGCCTACCTGCTGTTGGGGCGGTGTGAGGAGCAGAAAAGGCCTTGATGCTGTGTAGGCACTGCTCAGCAATAGCTAAAGCATCACTGCGTCATCAACACTGTTTTCAGCGCAAATCCAAATCATACCACCACACCCGCTATGATGAAGAAAATTAACTTCACCCCAGCCAGAATCAGTACAAGTGGTAACATTTTAGAAGGCTGTTATGTACCTCCTGGTTTTCTGTCAAGTTAAATAACCCCAATTCTCTCATTCTTCCCTCAGATCATGCTGTGTAGATGTCTAATCATAACCATGACTGCACTCTGAATTCTCTGTAATTAGTCTGTATCCTACTGGAAAGGCACACCGGAGAATTGACAAAGTGCTCCCACCTAAACTTAGTAGTTTGTCCTTGTTCCTGTAAGAATTCTTACATTTTTCAGTCCAGTTCTTCAAGTAATTTTGAATTTTAATTCTGTATTCTGAGACACTTGCAATCTTTCCCGGCTTCCTTGCATCTGCAAATTTAGTAAGAATGCCTTCTAGTCCACCACCCGGGTTGGTAATGAGAACAGTCTTTGCTGAGCTCCATTCAACATACCCTTCCAGTCTCACAACGAGCCACTCATCACTGTTTTCTAGAGGTCGTTCTCCAACGAGTTCTACATTCACCGTACAGCACAGTAATCTAAACCACATTTCTTCAGCTTAAAGTGTCTTGAAAAGGAATGGCAAAAACCTTACTAAACCACCCAAAATACATTATCTACTGATTCTTCTCTCTCCATAAGACTTACCAGTTCCTCCCGAAAAATTAGACATGTTTTTTTTTTACTACTTCCTGCTAATTGATCTTTATCCCCTTGGTTGAGGGTATTAATGCCTTTGATTATTCTTTTTTCATTCAAAAGGATAAATATGGTTTTACTCTGTATAACAGTTCCCAGTGATGCAGTGGATATACCAATGTATCAGAACTTGTATTACTATCAGTTTGATGAGCAGCACGCATACAAAATTCACTAGAAGTGACAAACAACAATTCCACCCAGAAAATTTAACTGTTCTAAAGAGCAGAAAAATGACACACATTATATTCTTTACAACCCAAGCATGAGAAATAGGGTGTTGACCACTTTAAAGTATGAGTGCAGTGCTCATTCCTGGTGGACTTCAGGTTTTTGCCTCCTTTTGTGCAGTACATTACGGCTCTGCCATATGAGACTTCTAAAAAGATAGTAACAAATGGCTTTGTAGGAACATTGATATTTTTGTGAGTCAATGTTTCTTGTCTGCCAATGACTGTAGATCAAGCCCGCTGAGGGTACAATTAACAGCCTACTTTTCCAATTATGTGCCCTCACAAAACCTCAAGTTGATATAGATGTCATAAAGAACGAACACGACACACCATACCTGAACAGATTACTATATAAAAAGATACAGATTTATATCTTCTAAACAAACAATAGCAAAATACAGCTACCTTATCTGAAATCAAGTGTGTACCAGGAGAGCTGCTAAGTGTACTATTTCTTTTTAATGCCATATCTTAACCAGATTCTTAGTAAAACGTACCAAGTGTCTTTTAGCTGGTAAGTTTGAAACAGAAAATCAAAGAGAAGAAGCAGCAGCAGTATAGCAAACAGGTAGCCATATCCTAGTTCAAAAACTGGGAGTCCCTAGGCCTCATTATAGGAAAAATCTGAGTGCAGCTCTACATGCACTGCAGAGGAAAATTTGCATGAGAATATTAAGGAGAATTTGGGAACGTCATTGCAGAATTATTTAAGAACTTCCTTCTTCCTGCCTGTACACACATCATTGCTACAAGCAGAGGGATTTTAGAAAGTGCAGAGATTTTAGAAACTGCACGCTCCTTCCTGAGACAGAAATTCAGAGGAAAGTCAGAAGAAAGGAAAACATTTTGTCCTGCTTTTGTAAAATACAATTCACACTTTTAAGAACTGAGTGACCAGGAGTTCTCATAGTTTCACATCACAAGCACAGGTCTCTAACACAGCTCACTCAGCGGAGCTTGCAGACCCAAAAGGAAAGGAAACTTTAGCTTTTTGTTAGTGAATATTGAGCAGTGTGCTAAGAAAGTCTATCTTTAAGGCAAGAGTTTTTGATGGAAAGATGATCTGCACCACGCATCCCACTGAACAGGCAGGTCAGAGGAAGTCTATGAAAAGCAGCGAGTATTGGTCCCCAGTTGAATTTTTTCCGTACTTATTCCAGAGGGCACAAGAGCATGGTAGTTTTAACACCTCCACCTTGCAACAGTAAGTATTTACAAATATTCAAGTAAAATGCCAAGAAGATCAGCATATTTCACTGTAGTCATAAGAAAACGCCAAATATATTAGCTGGAATTTCAGGGGTTAAAACTTAGGGAAACTTGACACTTTTGATAAAAAAATTCAGAGGTCAACCATAATGGCCCATCTTTAGACATCTCTCTGCTCCCAGTTCTTTCCTTTATCCAAAGCAAAAATTGCAGCAAAATAGAAGTAATAGCAGTTCAACATACCTCAAGACCATTATAGCCCTAACAACTATCCTTCCTTGGATTAGCAAGAAATATAAACAATTTTATCACTCCATACTTAGGATGACCCAAGATAGTGATGTGATTCTCATATGTGATGGTGCTACCTCATCAGTGGGGGGGGAAGAAAAACTTTACCGACAAACAGTCGCATTTTTCATTAAATGTTTTGTGATGAAAGAAAGCAGCCCAAAGAAAACAAGTGATATCCCATCTGTTTAAAAGCATACGGTTATTATCCTACTGTAACAAATCTTGTTCAGATCCAAAAAATTATACACTTTAGTACTTCTCCCTGTGCTACAAAAATTAGTTCCAGGGGAAAAACAACTGACACAAACTAATTTTATAATAGTGTGACATTTATAAAAAATTAATGTTTCTGCTAATTGATTGGCTGGGGGAAAATATGGAGTCAATCCAGCAAAGTTTGAGTTTGATGACAATGCTTGCAGAGAAAAAAGGCAAAAATCCCTATGCATCTGGCTCAGACTTGCTCATGTGGACCAGGTTTCATAATAAAACAAGGTTAATTCAATCACTTGGTCTCCAAATTAATTTGGCCCTTTCTCGTAATTTTTTTAAATACTTTTTATTATTTCAAGCAGATTCAACAAAATGGGTAGAGGTTTTAAAATTATAAAGTTCTGAATAGCTTCTTGAAAAATAAATGCTAAGGAGCAGAGGAACTCCACCAAGTCTCACACTGAGCTAAAGGCAAGATGCAAGCAGCTGTCTTCTAGCCACTAAATCCAACACTCTTTATGCTGTTAGAAAGAGCGAGAATTGCTTTAGTTTTCAACCACCTCCCCTCCATCCCTTCCTGCCAAGGAAAAAAGACATCAATCTCCCTGCATCTCGGAAATGTCATCTCCTGTCCTTGGTCAAATCTGGTTGACATTTTTCCAAAAAAAAAAAAGGTAACCATGTTCAATATAAAAAAAATTAAAATATCTCTCAGCTCAACCTTTCATCTTTTTTCTTTCTTTTCCTCTTTCTTAATTTGAGTTCATCAAACTCAATAGCAGACCATGTTTCCTTTCTTGTCATGACTGTGGTGATTGTGAAAGAATGACAAAAATGTACATAATGAAAACGTGGGGTTAAGGTCTACAGTAGACAGGAGAGGGATAACATTGGGGGAGAGATTGTTGCAGGAGGCTACAGGCAGGGAAAAATGCATCCCCATGTCTTTTCTGTTCTCCTCCCCTTCTCTTCATGCTTGATTAAGAAGGAAGCATGAAGTAACTCGCAGATCCCTACCAGAACAGTCAATCTGGGTGAATAATAGCAAGTCTTAAGAGGGAAAAACGGCCAAAATAATTGTCTTATGTGTCTATCTACAAATTTAAATAAAATACATACTGTATTTTTGGCATGTTAAGTGTATTTTAATAAAAAAATACTTTCAGTTCCATACTTTAAATACAGCTTTTAATTTGGCTCACAATAGCTATATCTAATGGCAAGAGAGGTTTGCTCTTCACAGTACCCAAGAGTCCTGGACCTCTTACGGGCCAGGCCAGCAGGCTCACTACAGCTACGGCTTCGCCCCACTAGACATCTGCATTTCTCCCCAAAAACATGCACACCAGTTTTGCTCCCCCATGATTACGACACAGGCCAGAGGGTACACCTCAGCATCAGTTGTGCGAAGCACTCTGGCACACCATGAGATAAAGACAAGAGAACATTACATGAATGCAAATAAAAGCTGTTCTGGGCTTTTCATTTTGTTTTCGGAAGTGTCTAAAAGGGAAATGAGAGATATCAGAGCTGGATCAGATCTGAAACACTGTCTGAAAGTCCAGCTTATAGGTCACAGCAACTTTTGCGGTCTGTTTTATTCTTTCACTCGGGACTCAAATGAGAAAGAAAATATTTTGAAAAAGTAAAAGGAAAAAATGCTTCCTATGTCATTTTAAAAAATCAACACATCAACATCATAAAAAATAATTTTCTAAATCTATGTTGAAGCTTCCACTCTATAACCAACAGAAAAACTAGGGACAAGATGTGGGACTTGAAACTTGTCCTCTGATGGCTTTCTGCCAGCTCTCTCCTCCTGTGCTGAAATTAGCGCTAACTAGATACCTTCTGTTAGTTATCAATGATACATCTTGTATATTCACTTGGGGGTTCTTTTTAAAGTATTTATTATCAATGCATTTTACTGCAATTAAATCTCTCTCTTACGCTTCCTTTTTTTTAAAGATCTAATTTGCATTTCATTCGTCACTTCATCATGACAAAATCCCATTTATTTAGACCCATATCACTATGAACTATGATAACTAGTTCAAAATAAATTCATTTAGCTAAGCTATTTTACTAAACGAATGCAATTGGGACATTTTTTAAAGCAGTCTTAAAGAAAATGCTACAACGGCTCATTACAATGGCAGTCCTCAATAAGCAGGCAATTTTTTCTGAAAGCAGAGCTTCAGAGTGAGGTCACGTTTGCCAATATTCGACTGGAATCTGGGAAAGAAACCTTACAGAACTTTCTATTGATAATTTCCCTTCCACGGTGATGGATGGTGACCTTTCTGCCAATGTATGAGATACCATTTGCAGACCAGAGATTTCTTCCCTCAACATTCTACAGCAGGTTAATAATAATATTTTCATGTGCACTAAAGTACCCATCTACAGCATCCCATTATACTTCACATTTCTAGCGCCAAACTGGTTTTCCACTTTATGACATATTCTCAATTCATTTTCTGTTCCCCTCCCCCCTCTTTTTTTTTTCCAAGGAGAATTCATGATGCTAACGAACGCTTGCAAAATAAAAATCGCAGATTAAGTGTTCTTTCATCCTACCAATAAATGACAGCTTCAAGTCACTGGTTCAGCATCCTGCAAATCGCTAAGGGATTATTCCAACTGAGACTACGTGGGTATGTTACAAATCATTAGACATCATAAAATACACATAATAGACCATCATATTTAAACATAATAGAACATCATCTTTAACCTTTGCTTTGTCTACACAAGCCACTTGACCCAGGATAACTAATGACTTCCAAACCTATAGAGCAGACAAGCGTACTCTTATTTCAGGACCTGAGACTACCAAATGACCTGAAAAATTTGCAGAACTTAGTGTTTCCCCAGAAAAATCGTATCACCAGGGGAAGCATCCAGCAGCATTGTTAGACTGTAAAAGACTGACCTTTGAAATTAGTTATAATTAAAAATATTGTTACAAATTCAGACTTCAGAAAACAGCTTGAAATTATACGCTCTCCTTCCAGGTCTTATGAAAATTGATTTTTAAATAAGAAAGTAAATATTGTTTTCTCCAAGCCGTCTCACCCTTCACACAAATGACACAATTCGCAACAGGTCTGCACGGCTGGAGCACTGCAATAAAACTCCTCTGAGCCTTTACTGGATATTAGGCTTTTATTAGAAGTGTTAGGAACTGGCCTGCTTCATAATAAAAATATGATTTCCTTATCTTGTCTCTTCCTGACAACTTAGGATGCAAAGTACATAATGTGTTCTGCAATAATCCCTTTTTCTGTGCTATGCAAACTTGCCAACGCATACGCAGATTCACTGCTTTGCCTTTGACATCCCATACTGATAAATGGATACGATTTTTTCCCTGCAATTACCGATTTTACAACCGTGGTTGTATTTGACATTCACTTCAAAGCCAGGGGCGCTCACAGCCACCCTCTTCCATCTTACCTAGTCACGAAGCCCTGAACTGGAGGAGCTGACGTGTAGCTTAGGAGAGACTGAATTAATGCATACGAGAACCATCTGCTTTGTGTCTCCACCTCTCCCTACTTACATCAGAGCCCCCGGCAACATTGTTCAACTTCAAAACTATCCATTCCCATTGCTACCAAAATCCTCGGCAAAATACAGTGGTGGTCTGAAACCAGTGAGTAAAAATTTTTTTCATTATTTATGTATATCTCATCCATTTCTATTTGCAATCAATGTTTGAAAAGTATTTTTTTTTTTCCTTTTTCCCCTTCCTGGGAGTGCAAACACTGACAAATTTAAGGTAAAAATAATAAAAAATAGATGAACACATAATATAATGGAACATTCATGGGGATGAGTACAAAAATATATTTATAATTTATTTATATTTTATGAGCAGGAATATTTTGTTATTTGCTTTGGGAACGAGGACAAGCACTTTACTTGATGCCTCTTAAAACCAGCACACATTAACCAGAAAGAGACTGAACCAGCTCCCGCACTCATACCACTGGTTTTACTTCTACTGATGCTTACTCCAGGTAACATCATTTTAAGTTTCTAAAACAAAACAGCACACACATCTTGCTAACAAACCCTGCATCTTCCAGTCTAACTCTGAAAACTAAAATTTCCCGTAATAGCGATGATTTCTTGGAATTCAGATGCCCAGAGGTCTCAGTTTAGGTTTCGTAGATGGCAATCCTGGAGGAAAGGTTTGCTCAGAGGTGAAAATCATATTACTGTGGCTTCACTCCAATAAAATACATGTGAAAAAAGTAGATTTTTTTTCTTTTTTTTATTCTCTTCTTTATTTCTTCTTCTTTTGCTTTCCCTCTTTATTTGCAGTGCTTGGTGTGTTCAGGAAGAACTTTCAGACGTGAGGCTCATGTAGCAGTGGGGGTAAATCTGTTCTCCTGTACTGAACTAAGCGTCAGGACGACGTAATTGAAAGCCGAGGACCTGTCACTGATGTCAAAACTCTAGTCAATAAATTCAGGAATAGGCAAGCCAGCCCGTACAGTACAGTAATGTAAAGCTGAGTTCATCAATATTTTGGAAATTTCTGATTTTTTAAAAAATAACCTTCGCACTATTTTTGCAGACATTGCCGAAGAACCTCGTACATGTGTTGTATTATTATCTCCCTGACCGGTAATGACATTAGAATGAATCTGGGGGTGGCACTGCGCTCTCTGACAGTCGTGCAATTTTAAACCTGGAACAAAGAAAAATATTTTTTTAATATTTGAAGAATCCCCCTATTTTGTACATGGCCTGTCGGAGAAAGGCCAGACTTTGTGCCAGTCTTCCTGAGCAAGGTACGTGAGTGAAACGCAGGTGTGTAGGAACAATCACCACTCAAGAGAACAATCTCACGGCTGAGAAACGCTCTGATGGGGAACGACTGGTTGAATATGAACCCACTAAACATACCACTGGCAAGAGCAAATTCCAAAGCACACGGTCACGCCACAGCTGTACACAGTGGCTGTTAACCTTCCATTTTGAAGAGAAACTCTGCCGAGATAACCACCCTGTTTGTTCACACTGTCAAGTGGCCTCAAGGACTGCACGTATGCTGTTTAAAATACTGCCAGTTTTATAAAGTTTTCCAGTATTTTAAGACCTTTTTCTGGGTACGGAATCACTAATAACGAACCAGAATAGCATGGTTACTTGACACCAAAACCAAATCCTCTCTGCGGTCCTTCACATGGTGCACTGCACATTATTCCAAGCAGCAACACCTAACGACTACCTAAAAAATTCAGCATTATGCACCAAAATTTGTGACAAAAGAAAAAAGAAATGACAATTTCAGCCACTACCAAAGACATCTTTGAAAGAGGTTAAAAAGTAACTAAAAAACAACTGATGGATGCTTTTGTAGAAAAACTTACCATGATACCTAAACTAGGATAGATCTCACTGGAATTCTTCTGTAAAGTGAGGGTTGCTTCGTACATGGGAATGGACTGAACACTGACCCACAAGGGTATAACAGAGAGAAGAATCTTTTTTCTCCTGAAAGCCTCTTCAGTCTAAATTCCTTACCTTGTATGAAATATTACTATAGTAAATCGTAAACTTACAAGAATATGTTGTAGTAATAAAAGCCCAATTTGTTGTAAGAGCATACGTTTGATGGCAAAAATTAAAGCAGAAAAAATGCCAAAGGAGGCGAGGGTGAGCTAAAAGCTAAGGTTTGAACATAGTTACCTGCCGTTTCACTCCCATGAGCAGTATGAAGTACGGTACAGCGGTACCACTTCATGCCCTTTCCACCCATATATCCCCTCTACTTGAGCAGTCAGCCGTGTGTGGTTTCTAACACATTTGAGGAAGAATTGATTCTTGATGTTACACATATTTCCACTTTCAACTTCTATTCTGTCAACTCACTTCCTATGAGAGGAAGAATAGGCAAAAATGTAGACATAGAAATTATTTTTACTCTGGACACAGAAAGCAACAGTGCATAGAAGATAAGCTCTCCCACTATGTCACGAAAGAATTTGGTACAGTCAGAAACAGTAAAATAAACAGCTTAAAGTAATGCCTTTTGTGGTAGTTTTGCTGCAGAGTTACAGACTGCATACAGCCAACAAAGAAGCCCAAGACAACACAAGTGACAGCGCGGCTCAGTATGCACCAGGATAAGATGCCTGAATGAGCATCCCTAAGAAAGAAAAATTACCTCAAGTGTGAGACTGCTTCTGGTTTTAATTGTGATTTTATTACAGGTCTCCTTCAAGATCTGTCCCCACAGATGTGTCTCTCTCCCATTTATGCACAGGGCAGAAACAACTACACTGTCAAATAATGATTTATAAATTGGGGAAGCAGTGGGAGACGTCCTAAAGGTCAATCTTACTACAAGAAATATAAGGGCAAAAGCAATTTTTCCAATAAAACGAGAGAAGGACTGGTCTTGCAGGATAAGGCACAGAACGAGGAGCTGGCAGATATGGATTTTATTGCTGTGCTCCTGATCTCTTGGAGAAGAATTTGGGAAGTTTTTAACATGCAGTGTCACAATTTTCCCTTACAAATATCAGCAGAACCCCAAAAGGACTGAAGGTCTGGATACCCTTAGTTTATTTTGGAGGCCTATCAAGACATCGTGCAATCTCAAGACTCTCTAATAATATTAGACTGATGCTATACAATTAATAAATAGTTCTTACTATGAAAATTGCTACATCACTAAGATCCCTCTTAGTGCATTCACCTCTTCTGAAAAGACTTCCACTGTGCTTCTCCCAGACCAGAGACAAAAGTCAGCTGTATTTCTTAATAGGCAGACAGAAGTCAAAAGAGCTGTGCAAGGTCCAGGGAAAAAAATCCTGGGAATTCACGGAGGCAAAAACAAAAATACAAGAATTTGGCAACTTATTCAAAGACGGTAGCAGAACTAACACAAGTGCTTCAGGCTCCCAGGTGTGTCCCCAGACTAAAGCATGGCAGTGCCCCAAACCTGGAAGGTACGTATGGGAATAATGTGAACAACCCATGGAGTTCAACATGAATAGTTCTAGGTGTAAAATTACTCAATGCCCAAGTAGTTAAATAATTAAAGCTTAAATGATCAGATAAAACAGTCCATTATGAAGCATTTTGTAATTAAACATGTATGCCTTTAATATACTTTCCATAGTATGATTTACACTAATCTCTACCTAATCGCTACCTAATCTCTACACTAATCTACGTTTGACACCCAGAGTGGGTAAACTACTGAAGTCTAGTAAAATACACCTATATTGGGTCTATCCTGAGGAATTATTTAGAAGGAAAATGGCCTTATTTGGTTTGCTTTCTCAGGTAGAACAGCAACTACAGAAAGCAAAAAAAATTGGAGGGGGAGGGATGTAGCAGAAAAAAAAAAAAGCCAGAGGAACTTTGACTCAGCGTATGTATCACTTTACACTTTGTTTTCAGTAATTGTTTAAAAAAATGTTTTCCGTGAGAATTACTTTACTGAATTTAGTTTTACATTTCTTACTTTCCTGTACCCACACAATGAACTGCAACAAATACCGTTGCCCACTCACTCAGCCAGAATTAGTGGAAAGTTAAATATAAAGTACATAGTGAGAAAGGAAAAATGCAGTTAATCTCCTCTCCTAAAACAAGGCTCAATGATACCAAATTGGAATGTATAACCAAACGTAGTGAAAAATAAAATTGTTTAGAAAATAATTAAAATACTAAGTCACAACTATAACTGCGTTAAGTCTTCCAAGTACATGCTTAGAGAAGCCTTGCCTTAAAAAAAATTTGGAGAGAACATATTAAGAAAAAAGTAAATCTCGTATTTTAAATTATTTTTGGTAATGGGTGATGGACTACTCAAATTCCTTTTCCAATTTCACAGAATCATAGAATAGTTTGGGTTAGAAGGGGCTTTTAATGATCATCTAGTCCCAATCCCTTTCCATGGCCTCCCACTAGACCAGGTTGCCCAAAGCGCCATCCAACCTGGCCTTGAACACCTCCAGGGATGGGGCATCCACAGCTTCTCTGGGTAACCTGGGCCAGAGCTTCACCAACATCATTGTATCAAATTTATTCCTCATCCAATCTAAATCTACCTTCTTTCAGTTTAAAACCATTACCCCTTGTCCCGTCACTACAGGCCTTGGTAAAAAGTCTCTCTTGTCTTTCTTATAAACCCCCTTTAAGTTGCTGAAAGGCCCCTTTAAGGTGTCCCCGGAGCCTTCTCTTCTCCAGGCTGAACAAGCCCAACTCTCTCAGCCTGTCCTCATAGCAGAAGGGCTCTAACCCTCGGATCATCTCGTGGCCTCCTCTGGACCTGCTCCAACAGGTCCATGTCCTTCTTATCTTGGGTGCCCCAGAGCTGGACACAGTATTCCAGGTGGAGTCTCACCAGAGTGGAGTAGAGGGGCAGAATCCCCTCCCTCGACCTGCTGGCCACGCTGCTTTTGATGCAGCCCAGGATACGGTTGACCTTCTGGGCTGCAAGTGCCCAATTTCATACTTTAATGAATATTTTTACTTTCTATTCTTATGTACAACACCACGTATTTCAATTTTGTAAAAAAGGCATTGCAAAACTGCTTTTTTGAAATTCTCTGTGAACAAAAATGTGCATAATATTCCATTTAAAGAGAACAGTTGTTAAAATACTGATAGCTATTCCTAGTGGAAAAAAAAGGTCTTCAGAAAAAGAAAGATCTTGCTGGGATTAAATGCTTGTTAATCAATTTGTTTTGCGTTTTCAAAAACACTTGTGCCTGCCATCATGTACCAATGCATTGCCAATTTGGAATAAAAAGTCAGTCAAGTTCAAATGCATTTTTGCAATTAACAGCAAAGAAAATTAATCATTCCAATACATATCATCTTCAATACTGTTCCAAAATGTGGACTCCTAATAAATTTCCACATTCTTCTCTTACTAATGGTTTTTAACTCATGAAACTGCAATGCGCAACTGAAAGTGGCCCATAAGGAAAAAAGTGTCAACACATGAAAATAAATTTTCCATAATCTCATCAACAAGCAAATGCCACGGCATCTAAAATTAAGAATAACCTGACATTTCTGAACTAAAATCAGATTTCTGCTTGTTTTCCAGATGAACTGATTTCCCAGAGTGCTTTTCCTATCTGCTGTATGCTGATCCCACATACTGAATTATAGGATCATAGAATCATAGAATGGTTTGGGTTGGAAGGGACCTTAAAGACCGTCTAGATCCAAGCCCCCTGCCATGGGCAGGGACATCTTCCACGAGATCAGGTTGCTCAAAGCCCCAGTGCATCAGTAATCTCCTGACCAGATGAGTACACAAAGTTAAAATAAAGTTGAAGGGTCACAGTCAAAAAAGGATGTGTGTCTTCACAGACACAAACCTCTTTCTAAGCTTCTGTGCATCACAGAATAACATGGAAAGTAAAGCTTGTAGCCAAAGTCTCACTCGATATCTTAAAATAAAACATATAATTTGAAAGTGGTAATTGTTCTTCTGGCAGGATTTTATTTAGGTTGATGTGTATTGTTTAAAAACCTCCTTGGAAGCCCAAAAGGTCATAAATACTCTCGTGCTACTGACCAAATGGCTGGGCAAACACTATCAGCTTCTGCAGATTTTTACATTTCTCTTGAAATAAGCAACTATTGTGTTCCTCTTGGGTTGAAAGAAATCTCTTGTAAATCTGCATCTTAATTCTTTTGAATTTGCAAGTTCTCATGGATCTGCTGTTGGTCATAGTTTGGCTCAAAAGGAGTAGCATGAATTAAATTATATTAAGAAGGCAAAATTTGAGGCTTCCAAACTTAATTTGCTCTGAATCACCAAAGTGAAAACCAGGAGCAGCTGCTCTAAGTGCTGTGCTGGGCAGTGCGCAGGGAGAGCTGTGATTCATTTTGACCAGGGAAAGAAAATAGCCTTTTTTCTTTCTTTCTTGCCTTTTTCTGCCACTTTGGAGCAGCTTTCAGACCACAAACATACCAGCATTTGGGAATCCAAAACTCATTGTTGCATTTCTATCAAATACGATGATTTTATTAAAATAAAAGTATAGAACGAAATTGATAAATGATCAGCATTAACTACATTTTCAGAAACATCTAGAAGTTTGATTTGTTTCGAGTTCGTATCTTTTGGTGTTTATTTTTTTAATTTAATCTGAAATGCAAGCAGACTGATTTGTATTTTATTTGCCACTTTGTCAGGGATCTTAAACCTATATAAATTAACCTTCTTTGTTCCTATGATTTACCCTCTTCTTGAAGCAGAATTACCATTTGTGATTTTTAATGCATCGTGTAAGATTTCAGATATCATAACACATGAAACAGCCAACTGATTTTTCTTTCCCTCCAACCGAAGCATCAGACATTGTTTTTCATGCGACTTTCCCTTTTTTCTGTTCAGTATTTCTTCCTGTTGAAGCTTTTGGAACTGAATTCTGAGATTAAGGCTACACCAGGACTAGCTGGTGTTTCTAACAGCTTCTGTCACTGAAGAGAACGGCAAAAATTTTCACCTCAGGATAATCTGGAAAATGGAATTAAAGACCTACAAAATAATTTTAAGGAAAACAGGTCAGCATAAATGTCAGTGTTACGAATGGCCAAGTAAATAGATTGGAGAGAGGGAGATGAGGAAAGAGCGGGTACTTAATTATGGATTGTAATGAAACATTAAAATTCTTTCTGATGTGAAGAGTGATCCTGTTTGCTCGCTGTGGCTGATGAATGCCACCAATTGTGGTTCAGTTCCACTTTGCTCAAGGGCTTTGAGAAAATTTCAGCAACAAAACCCGCAGCAATAATGCCACTATGGCCCTTTTCTATTTCTGAGCTGGCAATCACCAGGGTATATAATAAAATTCAGTAAAGAAAGAGATAAGGGTACTCCAGGTGACCTAGAGATGATCATTCAAGAAACAGGTCATTAACATCGTATTACCAGCTTTTGCAGCACGTGTATTATTTAGATAAACTCACTTTATTTAAGACTTGACTATAACTTCTAATTATTATGCAATTCATGTATTCAGCAGAAGAATTTATAAGCCAATTTGTTGACTTTATTTGTAAGTGTTTATACTGAGAGGATCACATTAGCTTGTTCACCCACAGATTCACAATTAGGGAAGAAAAATCTTTATTTCATGGCAAGCCTATTAAAGGTTTTCAGGAAAAGAAAGTAAAATTATCCTAACTATTCTATTTTAAAAGTATTAAAATAAATCAAGTAGAAGTCCCTTCAACGATCTGTTGCCGCTTTAGAACTCAACTTCCACATTTTGCCCTCTTTTCTGCATGGCTTTCCCATTCATCCTTTGTCACTATCTCTAGCATGCTTAAGAACATTTGAAATAGCACACATACAAGGCAATTCCAAGCAAAAATATCAAGTCCCAGCACTGTTCAAGGTCTCCGTAAGACAAGGACCTTTTTCTTTCCTTGCTGTATTTCTGACTTCCTATTGAGTTTTGATCATTTTTTAAAAAATTCTCAACAGTGCTTACGTCAGATTACAGAGATGGTAAATGTACCTTTTAGGATTTACGAACTACTTTATGAAAGGTTAGTAGAATTCAGTGCAAAGCTTAGGTAAGCAATAGAGAAGTTTTAATCAAACACATTATGAATTTTATACATTTGCAAAGCAGCTAGTTAGAGCATATTTTCATCCCTTAAGGACTTGCTTATTGCAGAGTAACCAAAATATTTATGATTCTTAATTACTTTCAACAAAAAAAAAAAAAAAGTTATTCCTTTGAAATTTTCATTCATTTCAATATTTCTTTAGGGCTTTCTTACATCTTCCTGATACTCCAGACTGTTCCACTTAGTGAAAAGCCAAAATTCAACACCAACATGCTTTCCTTCCAGTAAGTATATATGCTATTTTCAGCTTTGGAAGGAACAGAAGTGGGAGTCAGGTCGTAGGAATGAGGGAAACCAGTTGTAGGCTACATCCCAGTTAAAGCATTATTAGGCTGTACTCTCTCTATTCCATCTGTACAGTCACACCTACTTTAGGTAGGGGCACTTACACACAAGATCTGAGCTAAGAGAGTTGGCGCCTCCTTAAATACGACTCAGAATCCTTAGTGTCCACCCAAGCCTCAGGAGTTACTGAGAACCTGAGGTTGTGGGCCCCACCAGAGAGCTGGGGGTGCTTCGCAAACTCAAAACTGGCAAATTAAAACTACAGTGAATCCTTTTATCCTTCCCCCCCCACCACCTTTGTTTTAATATATGGCTTTTATATAACTATATTAAAACTTTGATTTTGTATGCATGGAATGGTAAATAACAATGCACCATGATCAGTTGTTACTATGAAGAATGTGTTGCCCCTAATCTGTGTAACAGAACCACTCACTCTGTTGCTAATGCATCAAGCACTTTGCCAAGGACACTGCAGGGACACTAAAAGCACCAGTTTCACTGTCGTAGTATTTTTACTCAGCATGTATGCACTTGTTGGGATAAGGGAAGAATATAATTTGTTGTGACTAACGGCTTCCATCTTCAAGAAAAAAAAATAAATCACTACATAGCAAAGTTCTTTTCTATTGATCTTTTTTTCTTTTTTTTTTTTTTTTTAACCACCGTTAACGTATGAAAGCTCTAAGATTTGCAGCTATCCAGAGCTGGGCCCCAGCGAAGTTTCTGTCTGAACTTCCATTCTTGACAGGCAAATCACGAATGGAGGACTTGATTGCAAGGCGACACTGTATACAGGTCAGAGCAGAAGCAACAGAAGTGCGCAGTCCACGGCAACCAACCCCTTGTCAATCAGGCTGTTAGATTATTTTGAAAATCTTTTCACTAGCCAGCATCAAATTCTTTCAAAAATTCATTGAGATCATGTTTTTTCTCTTTGAACTCTGTAGGAATCATCTCCAAGCAATAAAATCGTATCGCCTGCCAGGAAGGAAAGAAAAAAAAGTATACTTTTATACTGCTCATAGCATTGCAACATTTATGAACCAGTGCGCTTTAGTTAAAGCTGCGGCATTCGGCTTTTTCATGAAGCATGATGAGGTTTCCATAAATTGCAGCCACGTCTCTCCTAGAGGAATATGAATAAAGTCTATTTATGGAATATTCAGCAACTGGATGCAGGGTGAAAATATCACTTGTGTCTTCAAAGACTAAATTAGCAAGTTTCTGTATCCTGGATTTCATAATCTTGTCCACAAGCTTTTTTTCCTTCTCCAAATTTCATATTTTTTGCACAATCACACACTAATCACGTAAACTAAACTGACCTGCATACAGCCTCAGTAAATTTTTTGTACACATAAACACACGTGTGACAAGAAACGCTATGAATACGAACATATGAAACCGTGTCTAGAAATAGGAACATCAACACTTTATATAAAAATGTGAAAGCTGAAACAAAAAACTACGAACCTCCTCGAATGAATACCAAGATGATTTGGGTAAAGGAACAAAGACTACTAAATCTTGCAAATACCCAATTTAATTCTCTTTCCCTTGGTCACTTTGATTTAGCTGGTGGGAATAGAAATCTGTGCCACAATGTGACAAACGCAGGTAATACTAATAGCAGTAATAATTGTTCACCAAGAATTCGTTATGTGGTAAAATCCTATTTTTCCAAGGAAATCAAATATCCATTAGTCTCATGCTTTGTTTTTATTTGGCAGACACAAAAGAAGTATGCTCCTGGACAAGGTGGACATAAATAATCGCAAAATTATGTTTTGGCAGAAAAATAGAAAATAATGTAAAAATAAAATAACAACCTGAGAGCCAAAAGCCCTCTTCCTACAACTTCATGCACTTGAGTCCAGCTAACAGCTAAGAGGTTGAGCGTACGTTGGTTAAGAATAATAGTTAGCAATGTGTTTATGTCAGTGATCCAAATACTGCTAATGCTGAAACAAATGAACTGCTGTCTTATAGAAATCAAAATTTTTTAAATCGCCTGTTTCGACAAGGCCTGAGGCTGTTAAAATTGCGTGTGCATTTTCTTTTTTCAAATGATGTCTGAAATCTTCAGTTGATAGGATGTTCTAGCATAGGTTCTATTATTAAGCCATGTGAAGAGGCATTGGTAATTATTACCAATTTTATTTTAGGCATCAGTACATAAGAGTAGTTGGAAGAAGTTCTTTTCAAGCAGTTCTCTCAGTCTTTCCAGACTGATGTCCTACAGATAAAATATAACCATCCTCCCAAAGAAAATGTGTGAGTTTTCTATACCAGGAAGGGTCAACCACTTTCACAAAATTAAGTTCTTAGAAGTTCTGGTGTTCTGTAGTGGGAAAAAACCACCTAAATAATAATAGCATAATGAAGTTAGCTTGGCAACAAGCTTCCAGAAAAGAATTGACTCTCTAAAGAAAATGTTAGAGAAAAATCGTTAAAATCTCAGAGTTGGGGATGCTGATAGGAAACATTCTCCGGGTTCCCAGGAAAAATGTGAATTACAATACATAAAAAGCTATTACATTTTGCCATGGCTTAGATAGATAAAAATTAGGAACCCTAGGAGTTAGTACTGGAACGCTTGAGCACAGCATAATAGCATATAGAACTTTATTTAATAATGACAAATAATTGTAGATGTTTTAACCCCACAGGATCGGATTCTCGGCTGAACAAAAGAACTGAAAGGAGAGCAGCTTCCTTGCACTATCTTTTAAGGCAAACTGTTCTAGTTTTAGCATTTCCACAAGAGAAACGGCTAAGGCATATTGGTCTCTGTGGCCACTAAAGCCAGACACGAGCCACGTCACGGAAATACAGAACATACTCCAAACCCGGATCTGCCGAGGCCATACACACAGTGTTGGAGGCAGGCAAACAGCAGCACTTTTCTGTAGTTGCCTGCACATCCTTAGGCGCCTGTTGCAATTCTGTACACCATCAGTAGAACAAGACAAGAAAAATTGAGGATGAGAGAGAGCAGAGCTAGGCAGGCCACTGCTGGCTCCCTTCTGTTGCATTGCATGATTTATTTATATATATTAACAAACAAATGTAGTACACGTCCCAAAATTCAGGGACAAGATGAAAAATACAAACATGTAACTGTAAATGCCACAACTTTTCCCAGTGTGCTCAAGTAAATCTGGATTGTTTTCACATAAATGTGCTGGTCAGTAGGATAAGCGCTGAATACAAATACATGCGGATTTGGATTTGGGTTTGGTTTGTTTTTTTAGAAAGAAAGATCACGTTACCAATTTCAAACAAAGATGATGCCATATACTTCAACCAGATGAAATGAAATGCTGAGAAGCTAAACCACTAGTCAAAATTTTAAACACATATTCTTTTAAAAGAAAAAAAATGACACAAGGAGTTAACAGTTATCGACCAACAAGGTTTTCTGTGTTAATTTTGCACCTTGTTAACATCTTAACTAAGGCAACAGATTCAGGGCTCCCATTCTAGTAAAGCCATTTAACTTCCACAACCTGTTTTCCCTTTCCTCGTCATAACCCTATGTCCTTCACCTCACCTTAAAGTCTAAATACAATTAATGTAATTACTGAAGAAAAATTACAGTGCACGTAAGAGGCCTTTGCAGCTATTGATAAGCAAGTTAACCAGAAGACAGAGTTGGGGTGGCAACATGCAGTCAGACCTGCTTCACACTCATGGGTTGACCTTGGGAAGTTGCACAATGACCGTACCCCTCCCACCTGGCCTGACTTGCCATTTCTTTTTAATATTCAGATTGGCCCTGCTCTGAGTGGGGTCTGGACCAGACGATGGCAAGATCCACTCCAGCTACACTGTATTGATTCCACACTGTACTGTCTCAAGCTTTTCAACTTCTTGAAAACTTTCATAGCTCGCTCACAATACTCCTTTCAACAAAAAAAAAACAAAACAAAACCAACTTATCCAAAATATCACAGTAAATTTTCAATAAAGGTGGAAGACAAAATCAGATGTTCTGAGACCTGGAACGTCAACCTTTTGTCATAAATTTATTTCTGCCTTCTTGCTCCACTTTGCTTTAGTGCCTCCGCCTTTAATCTAAATTTTGTATTCTGAAACTATGGGTTTGTGGTATTTAAGTGTGTTTGCAAAGCACTTCAAAAGTAAATGTAACTACAAGAAGTGATTTCATATTTTAAAAATATCTATTAAAATTTTAATACATGGCATTTTTCATTTGTCTTTATTCCTGTAAATACTTGTTCCAAAATATGCAGCGAGTGCTAAATGAAAGATGTTCGTTACAGTGCAGTCTCTCTACACAACTTCTTCTTCCTAGAAGAAACTAGAAACAGTACGAATACTGAAAAAGTGCTTCCATCTGGTATTCAAAACAAACTTCATACACAAATAACAACTATACAGACCTCCATACTCTCCCAGGTCATTATGTGGATGTCAAATTTCACTCCAACTCTGTATTTCCAGCCCTCTGGGACAAAGTAGAAGCATCTGCCTTCACTTCAGCTGCTAGTCTCACAGTAAGTTTTAAGACAAATCACCCTCTATGAATAATTAATACCGCTTTCTCAGTTAGATTTGTGATTATTAAGTCATTATTTGTTTATTTTCACTGATGATTACTCTGTTTTCCCTCCTTGCATTTAGTCATACAACTCTGGAGAAAAATGAAACGTCATCAAATAATTTGCAAATTCTGGCTAGAATTGAGCAGTTGATTCTTAAGAGTTTTGTATTTTAAAATATCTAGCTGAATAGGCATACGGAACAAGGGATATTCTGCAATGGGCTTTCATACACACAGAACCAGCCTTGGATTACAAAGTACTCCAGCACTGCAAGGTCTTAAGGTTGGCACACTGAAGCCCAGAGAAAAGGGCATCAGTCATAAGACATGATTTTTAACGAGGATCACATAAAGAGTTGGGATAGGGGTGAAGGAAATTCCACCTCCTTAGCAAACTATTTCCTCTCTCTTTGTGGGAACAGAGGACTGAGCCTGCAATTCTCAAAGCAAGCAAGGCAATCTTCCCATCAGTCATTCACATCGCTAATGCTACAGAAACCTACCTGTGTTTCTCACTGGGTTTGTCTTCTGTCAGACTGGTGTGTTAAATCAGCTCAGGGAAGTCTGGCAAGAGTCAAAGCTGGAACAAATTAGGTAGTAAAAGTGCACAAAGGAATTGAGGAAATAATCTGGAGGACGGCTTGGCAGTGAGGGGAGAAAACTGTTTTCAGAGAGATCAACTTTGACTTACCCAGCAGCTATACAAACACTAGTGCCAAAACCCTGGAGTACACAACCGGGAAGAGGGGAACGCACAAATACTCCCTCGTAGCAGCCCTCATCTTAGGTCAATTAAAAGTCATCCTCAAACTAGACTTGAGGAAGGAAGAGGAAAACACTGGGTTACCCTCACTACAAGAAAGACATTGAGGTGCTGGAGCGTGTCCAGAGAAGGGCAATGAAGCTGGTGAGGGGCCTACAGAACAAGTCTCATGAGGAGCAGCTGAGGGAACTGGGGTTGTTTAGTCTGGAGAAAAGGAGGCTGAGGGGAGACTTTATCAGTCTCTACAACTACCTGAAAGGAGGCTGTAGCGAGGTGGGGATCAGTCTCTTCTCCCAAGTAACAAGTGATAAGAAAAGAGGAAACAGCCTCAAGTTATACCAGGGGAGGTTTAGATTGGATCTTAGGAAAAATGTCTTCCCCGAAAGGGTTATCAAGCATTGGAACAGCCTGCCCAGGGAAGTGGTGGAATCGCCACCCCTGGAGGTATTTAAAAGACATGTAGACGTGGTGCTGAGGGACACGGTTTAGTGGTGGTTTTGGCAGTGTTAGGTCAACGGACTCTATGATCTTAAGGTTCTCTTCTAACCTAGGTGATTCTATGATTCTATGATCTATCAGGAGGACACTACGAATTTGACATCCCATCTGACGTTCCTCTGAGCCTTGATACTGAACTGGGCTCGGAATAAACTGAGCATAGATTTGTGGATGCTCTACCTGCAACTAAAAATAAAACCTCTTCCTAGAGGTGGTTTCTTGTAATTCCAGGATGAGGAAGGTCTTTGGACAGAAATATTGGTGTGATGCTGAGGAGGATATTTGGAAGTCTTCATGTTCAGAAGGACATAAGCCTAATGCCACCTCATTGCCAAGCCAGAGGCAGCTAAAGGGAGTAACAAAAAAAGATTTGTGAAACACTCAAATTGCAAGGGAAAGGACTACTCCGACACACTGATGTATAAATAAAGATACTGGAAGTAATTCAGTGTAGAAAAACATTTACTCTGCTTATTAATCAGGGATATTGCCAGAAGCAAAATACAGTCCCATAGTTTTAGTTTAATCTCAAAACTGGTGTGAAAGTCACACGTTATTAAACCCTGAATAGGAGACATTGTTCTGACCGATCATTTTCTAAGCTTTATTCTCCATCATTCCTTCCTAGTGCATTTTAAGCCAGTATCATAAATGAGTCATTCACTGGTTAAACGGGGAGACTGCGAGACTGAGCTTCGCACTATATTACCGTCTTATTTTGTAGCCTCAGGCAAAGTAATGATCTTTTCTCAGTCTGTCTATATGTAATATGCACATTATGCTTCTCACAGGGATATGATTCGCTCGCTGATGATAAGAAACATTTCAGTGTTCTCAGAGAAATAGCATCATAAATTCACAAGAGGTAAGCAACAGGGTGAAAACAACTGTCTTCCCGTACCATTGCAGTTGGACAACTTTAAAGTTACAACAAACTTTTTACCTAGATACATACCATTCTCCAGTATCAAGCTCTCCAAGGTTTGTGGGTTTTTTTAAAATAAAAAATAAAAAAAAAAATCTAAAAATCACCTTCCCAGGTCAGTTTCCAGCTTTATAAACATAATGTTGGCCAGAAGAGAAAAATCAGAAGTTCAGTCTGCCCTCAGAGAAAGATACCCATTTGACTGTTTCAGTACTTCTAATCTGGAGCCAGAAAGGATGAGATTTTCCATGTCATCCCACGAACCCTGAGAGAGAATTGGAACGGCAAGACTCGAGCTCTGTCAGCTCAGGAGGACAACACAAGCCAAGAAAAATGAAGGAGATGCTGGAGAGCATATTAGCACAAGCTGAGTTGAAAAGCTGACATGGGAGAAGGAGTTTGGGGAAGAAATCAGATAAAACGGTGAAGACAGAATTTGCTTCTGCAACTGAACAGATTTGCTCATTTATTTTATTAAAATGCCATGGGAGCCTTGGTCAGTGATGCAGTTGCAGAGACTGATAATGATATGTTTCTTCAGATATGCACAGTATAAAGGAGGAGCTCTAGCAGTTCTGCAGGAGAATTTTGCAACATTTTCTTCCGAGAACTAGTTAGAAAGTTGAGCTATCAAAGAGGCTATCTGCTTATGTAGTCATGTTTCTAGCTCGTATTTCACTTTGTTCTTAGATGCAATGCATGATGTCCAAATCAGACATCTTCATAGGCTTTGGCTCCCCCATAACATACCTACATTCTCTTTCCATGTTCTTAAGAATTAGTTTGGATTATTCATTGTACAGTTCCTAGACCCAGACTTCTTGGGTGAAAAGGCAAAATTATTCTTTAATCTTCAACTTTTACTCCCTAGGAACTGATTGATTGTTTTAGATGTCGCATGCACTGGTTGAGATATTCCCTTCAGAACTGTCGAGGAATGTTTTGGATGGAATTTTTTGGCCTCCTGCAATGCAATTTGGCAGAAACATGGTCTTCCCTGATGAAGTCTTGGCTTATTTATCTATGTTTATGTTTAACGTATCACAGAAAAATTCTGTGAGTTAACAAAGCAAATATATGTTTCTATGTAGTTACTTAGACCCCTGCACAGAAGAAGCCTGTAGGTGTGTTTATGCAGCAAACAAATTATATATGTGGGCAGGCAATAGTAACAGTACCTTTTACCACATCTTATCTACATTGCCGGCATGTCAACAACACCCAAGTCAGAATCTTGAACAGAGAGGAAGATTTTACACGGAGATCTAGTCATTTAATTGACAGCAAGAACAACAAAGCTCATTTCCAGAAATGTTTTACCCTTAAGTATCCCAATTTAGATTTTTTTAACATAAATTGCACTGGATCCCAAATGCTATATAGAAAGAGAGGCAGTCAGGCAAGGCTACCTATAGCTCTTAATTCCTTACAAATCTTGAATGGCACCCAACCACAAGCAGGAAATCACAGCAAAAACGTGTCTTAAGACTCTGTTTCAGAGATTCATGAGAGGTTTAAACAGACAATAAAACAAGTCAGTAGTTACACTTACCATCCACTAGCAGCAAGTCACTAGTTACACATGAAATACATCCACTTAACAAACAGGACTGGAATCACAAGTCACCCTAGTTTTGTATTACGGAGACAGCATTAGCATCAACAAGACTCCTGAGCTGAGCAAATTTAAAAGACAGGACAATTAAAATGTTAGCCACCGCCTGCAGCTTTATTTGCAAAAGCATTCTCAACATTGATACCATCAAACAACTGCTGCTTCAGACAGAGTGAAACGCTAAGACCTAGTACTTCGTTTTAATTTGAACTAGATCTACAGCATAGGCTCTGTATATACAATAAACTGAAGCCACAGATTAGCTCAAGTAGATAAACTGAACTCTCCAGATACTGCTCTGTAGCAGCCAGAAAAGTGCAGCTGAAATGATGAGATTCTCCAATGTACATACAGTTTTGCACAGGTCTCCTCATATCTCTCAAAGCGACTCAATCTTTCTCTAATAACAACCCTTGATATTTCAGTTGTTGCGAGAAGATTTAAACTCAGATTCCTAAACCAAAACTTCAGCTGTGTCAGGAATCGTTAATCCTTTTATATAGTAACCAGCAGCCAAATACATTTTGTGATGACAGGCTGCAAATAAAAGGACTTGCAGGGCCATCAAACATGCTAGGGGCATCGCTACAAAATGCAGCAAAGGTAGATGAGGTCAGAACTTGGTCACATTTACATATTTCATAAAATTTGCCAAGTTTCAAATTACAGGCAATCACACAACAGATCTCAAAACACAAGAGAGTAAGAAGATAAAAATTCCCGTTGCTTAACAAAGAAATCAAGAACAGAATATACAAGTCTCGGGCACAGCAGAAAGGAGAACAGATAAAACCTCTCTCACAAAAAACATTTTCAGAGAACAGTAATTACAGGCAAGTATTTTTGTCTTCGCTACAGATACAGCTTTGACATTTCCACTCTCTCACGGAAAGTATGTATTTAAAGTGAAAATATGAACCTAGCAAAAGGCAACTGTCAATTGTTCATTGAATCTATGTCAATACAGGCCGGCATGTCTACTTTGCAATTATTTTTAACCTATCTCTGCACACAGAAGAGATCCAGGGGAGAATTTAATGAAAACAAAGTGGTTTAGTAACTGACTTGCATTGAATTTTACAAATTAACAGCGAAGTTGAATGCCAACAGTTTCCAAAATTTACCAGTCTTCAACTTCATGCCAATGCACGACCAAGTGGGCGCATTAGCCCATTAGACGCCAAAAGAGCCACCTTTGCCTTTACTAACAAAAGCTACTGTTTGTAAAAAAAAGAAAAAAAAAAACCTTTGCTCCTCCCAAGAATGCTTAGCTAATAAAGCAAATTAGGTAGTATATGAACAGCTGACTGTAAAAAAAGCAACACCAAAAAAAAAGATGTCATAGTGATTGTAAAATTGCAACAAAGACACCACCATTAAAGCAATTAAACTGGTCTAAGCCCAAATAAGAATTAAACAGTCTCAGAAAGCAAGAGAGAATGCAGCACAGGCAGCAAACCTACATGGTATTTCACAGGACTAGCAAGTATAAAAAGCATCAAGATTAACTAGGGAAGTTGAGGAAAACTGAAGTATACATCAGGATATCCACAATATTCTAGTAGCTAGAACAGCAAAATCATATGTATTTTCACACAAAATGTCAACTATCGATTTAAACACTATTTTATCAGTCTGTGACCTAGAACTTCATTTTTTTTTCTGCAAACACCGTGACTACTTCTACAGGCTATGAAAGCTATAAGCAAATAACTTACTAGTTTGCAGTTAAGATCATGGATTATGAGTTTGCGTAATTTTTTATTATATTCTCTGGCAATTCCTTCTGTAGTCTAGCAGTTATAGAAAGAAACAAAAAGAATCCTGAATTCTTTCTTTTGAAATAAATCTTTGCCCTACCATCAAAATCCCAGGAGTTTCCAGTTCTCCCAATATAATAAATCACTGATGTTTATAAAACTTCTCTTTCATTAAGGAAGTGTGTATATATATGCATCATGAAGTCAAGAACTCAGAATAAATTCCTCCATTCCATATCTCACATATGAGCAACCACCTCCCGTGTCAGCGTGAAGCCCCAGGTAGCGTCTTTCTTTCTCCAAGTCATGCATATTCAAAGATAACAAATCAATAAAAATAAAAAAATATCTCGGCACCACAGGACCTGAAGCTATGATGAGCAGATACCAACGTAGGTTTAAAGAATTAGAGCAGGGATGGCCAAGCCCTTTGAACGGCGTCAGGACAGCTTTTGACAGCCCCTTCTTAGGACGTTCTCCTCCACATGAAGACTGGCTGCTCACGTGGGTTTCCTCTTGCATAATTGAGCCTTTCTCCACCTATCGTCCCAGCTCCTCATGGCCTTCTGCAGACTTGTTCCTGTGTTTCATATGAAGGTAAGCTAAATTAAGAGCTCATCACCTCAGCAGGGAGGAGGAGAAGCTGGGCTCCATCCTGCCCTCCTCTGCCCACCCTTGGCTCCTCACCGTGTGAGCCTGCTGCTCCTTGGCCCCAGCACTCACTGCCCCCAGTACAAGGCATGCTAATTCAACCTCCTAACCTGACCCCCCCCCCCCCCCCCAAAAAAAAGAAGAACTATGGGGGGGGATTTGCGGAAGAGGGCGGGGGGTGTCTGCCATTTTAGTGAGTTGATTTGAGTGACTGTGCCATGAAGTGATACAGCCAGAAACACCTGAGTTTTGAGCAACCTGGTCTAGTGGGAGGTGCCGTTGCCCACAACAGGGGGGTTGGAACTAGAAGATCTATAAGGTCCCTTCCAACTCAAACTATTCTGTGATTCTATGATTCTTTCACCTAAGAGTGAGAGATGAGAGATAATGGGACCAAGCAACCTCTGTTGGTTTTGATAGGAACAAGCCATTTATGTCTTGTATTTTCATAAAGCCATACCCTCCTTTTCTCTGTCATTCCCTTCAGCCAATGTCCATTTACCTAAATGTCATTCAGTTAGAAAAGAAAATAATTGTAGAATTGAGATCTTTTCAGTTTCTCCAATTCTTTTTTTTACAATCCTTCAATTTTTGGTTTATTTATGTACGAGATGCTGGGGACAGGAGCTGCCTATTAACGCGTGCTCGGTCTGTGCTGCTGCCTGGCACGACTGCAACAGACAGAACAACGTAACAGTTCTAACCACACGGACCAAGTCAAATACTGCCCCCATAAAGAAAGTTTGGAAAAGATGGTGTTACGAACTTTTTTGGGTATGCAGAAAGAGTAGAATTAAAATAATTTCCTGATATGAAGGAACCTGTTTTAAAAGGTATGTGATAAATGGACTCCATGTGTCAGAAGATAAGAACAACCTCCAGCAGCAAGACCTCGAAGAAATTCTTAGAGGAGAAGTACAATTAATTTCATTATACCCTGAGAAGAAACTGTACCTATCAGTGTATTATTTTACTCATACTTCTCCTATGCTACATAATGTTTGGTGAATAAAAAGGGTTACATAGCAGCTTATTATTATTAAAATATGATGACAGTGCCTGTGTCTCCCCAAGCAGCACAAAACTCCAGACTCATATCCTCTGAAAAATCTTTTCATTTCTATAATCCATCTGCCAACAGGCCACTTCTTCTCTGCCTCTCCTTTGATCATACAGCCCTAATTTTCTCAATGTGGCAATTAATCTTTTTTCCCCCTGATTTTTAGATAAAGATATTAGAAAACCCTCCAAAGCCTCCACATTGTACACTCAGCTAATATATGCAGCCTTCTATTCCTATAATTATCCCTTTTTCCCCCCTCCTTTCTCCCTTCTCCTTTTTACATATCATCTATCATATCCTGTTTCAATAGGACCACATGATCTTTTTGTGCTCGCTGAGTACCTATCCAGCGTGCTACGAGCTGTCCTGTCGCAGATATAATCACCACCACCCACAATCCTGTTCCTCACATTACCAAGAGAAATCTCCAGGCTCTTTTTGCTTTGGCAAACTACACGTTGATATTATGTCTTCCGTTCATGCAGCACGCTGCAAAGAAAATGAATGGTGTAGATGTCAGGCAGAATAGCGTGTACTTAAGATTCTTCGCTATTTCAGCAGATTGCCTTTTGCTTGCATTAGGTCTTATCCCCTTTAATAAAAAACTTTCCTAGAATGAATCTTTTGACGAATAGGTATTGAGATAGTCTTTGGGAAAATAAAATCATTCACTTAAGGAGAAGTAGAACACTTAATGTGATTGGATACATCATCCTTCCCCGAGTATTCATTTCATGCACAAAATCCTTTTGATGCTTTATACCTTTAGTGTCACAATAAAGAAATCTTCTTATTACTGAAGAACGATAAGAGAGTAAACAGCAGCTGTGTGATAGCACTGATGTAGCAGAACATATCCCCGTGAGGATTCTTGACCTTTCAGCCTCGGTTTTCAATGCTGCAGCTAAAAATATCTTTTCTCCACTGACAAACATTACAGCTACATGCTGCAGAATAGCAATGAGGAGCTTTATGCTCTAATGGCTTTACTATAAATAGAATCTCTTCGATGCTAAAAGCTCTTCATTAAAAGGATTAGTGACTACAACACACAACAGGAACAACCGATAGCAAACCTCGGGCTTTGTAACACAAACTGATTTTAAATGTACTAGATTTAAGATTTCCAAAGTTACTGCATTATTTGGTGAGCAAAGGAGAATGAAAAAGAACTCTCTCTTCCCCACGCAACATTTTGGAGAGCTGTCTTTGATATAAAATTAATAGTTTGAGGAATCGGCTTCCTAGTATTCTCATTTTCTCCAGTTCGATGCCAAATTGACTGTATAATGCAATGTCAAAATGAAGTACAAAGTCACAACAAAACTGATGTCAGTACTTGAGTGTAATAAATGATCAGTTATCTGCTAGAGCAGAAAAATTTTCTTTCCTGCCCGGTTTAAGATAGGGACGCCAATTCTCACAAGGCTAGGCTGCGGCTCTGCAGCGCTTCAGCTACGCTGCGGTAAGAGCCCCTCTCGGTGACTGAAGTAGGAGGGTGACAAAGGCAGGGACGACGAGAAGACAAACAGAATGGGAATCCTACTTACCATTTCAGGATAAACACTTAATAAAGCCAGCGGTAGGTGGTTACTTTGAGATACGCTGGCAAATACACCATCAGACCGATGTCTCACAAATATTACGCCATGGGAAAAAGACCGGAGACAAGATGTAAATTAAAGCAGAAATAAGGCACATTTTTAAAGCGATGAGTTATCCTAACATAGCAACAGTGAAAGGCTGACTAGAAGTCAGAAACTTTGAGGAAGAAGATAAACATTACCTGCCAAACATGAGATAAATTGACCATCTACAAATATTAGAAATAATAAGCTTGTCCAGTACCCTGTTAACGAAAACATGTCTGAAGCATTCAAAGATTGTTAATCTTCACTGATAAAAATTGTGGTGTATGTGCAGTCAATCAATGAAATGGAAAAAATGGTGGCGTGTGGGCAGTCAATCACTGAAATGCAATCCCTTCCAAGACGAATCGTATCTGAAGACTCACAGTAACCCTGCACAACCACTGCGACAGGAAACTATTTCATTCTCAGACACAGTTTACTTGCTCCCATCTTAGCCTGGACTACCAAGTCATCTTTCCATGAACCATGCCTACAATTAGCAGTGCTTACTGCAGCCTTATATATGGGCTAGTACATCTTCTAAGTACTAGTCATCTCTGGGCCCACACAAGCAAGACTTCAGCCTCAGAAGGGTATTTCTTGCAGCACCTTGGTACATATGTGAAAATGTTATTCCGAAACACCCCAAAACACACCATCAAAAAAACAGTGATCAGAGAATATATACTGAAAGACTAGAGAGTATATCAAGCCTTCAAACCATTGAGGTTGTTAAAGGAAGCACCATCTGTCTATGGATCCATTCTATGTTTTTAATTGAGAAAACAGTGCGCCAACCTGATTGCCCATCCGTGAATTCCACTCGGGGTCCTTTGACTTTTTATTTCTGTGGTTCTGCTGTTATGTTTTTGCTTCAGCATTTTTAACTTGTTTGAACTAAGGCGGATGTGGTAAGGTAATTCAAATTATTTCTTTTTAATTAAAGGCATAGTTTTGATTTTGGAACTAATGGCACATTTGAATACATTATGGTTTTTCCTCTTTTATATTTGTTTATCGTTATAGACATAAATTTTATCAAACATAAAACAAATTTAGATTACCAAAATAACTAAGGATGGCTTTTTCCCCCCTGACATTTAGACAAATGGCAAATTTTGATTCCCTGCAAAAATTTCTAATATGCAGAACTACATACTTTTTTCATTTTAAATTAGAGGATTTGCTACTAACATGCCATATGCTCTGTGATATGTTTAACAGAATGTTACACTTCTAATTGCATACCAATCAAGAGCTCATATTTTCCAACAATTAGTGGGGTAAAATATAAATTTCCTAGTGTCGCTGGTGCTTTCAGGCATCCAACAGAGCCTACGCTACTTTAATCCACACATCTTCACAATCACAAACATGATTTGGCTTCACTAAGAGACCTCCACGCACAGGAGACTGAAAAGGAGAAGATGGGGAGGGAGGAGAATGCAAGGTGGATTTCTGCTGAAAGCACCATCCTTTTAACTTCCGAGGATTTCCCATAAAAGTTCTAAGATCTTCAACCCCAGAAATGGGGCAGAGTTCTCAGGTGCAGTTTTATGGGTGGGCTGGGATTTGGGGTTTTTTGGGGGTGGTGGTGGCAATCAATGGGTATCTATTTATTAATGCCTTGACCTTCCATAATGAGGTGTCTGCAAACAGAGGTTGAAACGAAGAAAGATCCAGCTATTTCTGACATCTTAAGGATGTTATAGAATGAGCTTATCTGAACATTTGAAAATCACCCAGTTTCATGGGTAAGCCCAAGAAACTAAATATTCTATATTCTTGCCAGTTACAGCTAGTTTGAATGGGGTATAGGAATGGAAAAATCAGGAAACAGCTCTACAGGTAGATCTCAATAAATTCCTCTTTCTTATGCAGTAGAAGGAATCAAATCCTGATCTTCATGATACAGCTTCAGAAAGTTTCAAAGATATTTTATGCTGGCATTAGCTTGCTTTTTATTTGTTTCTATTAACTTGCTTGCTGATATTCCAATTTCACTAACAAGTGATGAGTCTTCCCATCATATCATTTATTATTTATGATGGAGCAGGAGTGAGCTACTTAATGAATAGCAAGATGACTCGAATTCATTTTAATCCCTGTTTCAAAATAGAAAGAGTCCCAAATGACTTTTCACCTAGACATTATTACATATGAGTAAAATTTTGCTGAACACAATATTTACTTGTGTTTATTTCGGTGTTTGCAAACTTCAATAAATTCACTTTGCCATCAGAATATGAAGCAATGACAATTAAAGACTGTCTAATCATTGCTTATAAAGATAGTTTTAATTTGCTATTAATTGCCAGATACCATGCACTCAGATTTAATTTCTAGTGAAATGCTCAGGGCAATTCCACTTTAGCACTGAAAATATTTGAACCTGCACTTACACCTCCTGTTTCTTCAGTGTTATCTCAGGGCTCAGCAAAGCCCTTCATGTAGCCTCCTCTCTAGATTTTAGCACGTCAGGGAAAGCATAGGAGTCATCACTACGGTATTTCAGTTTAAAGCTGCTCCCCAAAGGTAGTTCAAAACTTTACTACTGCAAGTTTGGGTATAAATAGTACTATCCAACAGTATCACCCAATGACACCCAAAAGACTGACATACTGGGAATACGCACGTTGCTAGCGTGAACTTTCGTGAAAAATGAAAATTAACTGAACAACCAAGAGTCACATTTGGAATCTGCAACTGAAAAACATCCATTATGCCATACAAAATACACTGAGTTTCTAATTAGAAGAGTGAACTATAATGTGAGATAACTGAAGGCGCAGACTACCTGCTTCAAAAATCCAACGGAGCAATGCTTTAGTCAGTATCTACAGACAAGATCTGAATAAAATGCAGTTCCTGGGCTAAATGAAATCTCCGGTTTTCTGTAATGCTTTAGTCCCTTCATCTTTAAAGTTAGACATGTAACAATTTTCTGCTGAGTTCATACCATCAAACTATCCAACTTAATTTGACTAAAGGTTTGCTGATTATTATGGCATGCTCTATGGCAATCAAACAGCTCCACAGACTGAAACTCCAGATGAAAGACAGAGGTAATCGCCATCCGTGGTATTTTACATAAATTGAGTAACACTACTGGATTATTACCAAGTTGCCAGTGTCAATGCAACACAAAAAGATACTTCAAAAGAGAACAAGAAGGATTAAGAATGATGCTATACAGTATGTCAGAGTTGTTCTTAATCTCACACAATACATTGCCTAAGAAACAATTTATTACGAGAGCAGAAGGAAACCTGTGAAGGTTAGCTCTGCGGGATGATCAAGTAGATGGATTTTTTCACTCTCTCAAAATAACAGAAGAATTTCATTGTCTGCCACCGTGCCATTTGAAGAACAGCTTCCAGATTATCATCGCCAACCTCTATTACAAGCTGCTTCCCCTATCAGGCATGTATCGCTATGTGTCACAGTCCTGCTTTGCCTCTGCTCATTTTTTCTTGACGTAATTACTTAATTACACACAGCTTTCTGAACGGATCTCCTGTACCAAAACTATGTACTGTGACAGCTAGAAAGCCAAAACAATTTCTCACAAGCAAACAATCCTGTATCGTCTCATTTTCATTCCTCATCTTGTGTCATTCTAGCATATCTTTTACCTTTGTGGAGTATCTATTGCTTTTGCAGAGATTTTGAGAGTATTACTGGCTCCAAGGAACTGCGTGGACTGCACTACAACCTCCCCAAAAGACAATAATTGAAAGGGAATAACCAGATATTGAAGTAACAATCTGCGGTGGGTTGACCTTGGTCATCCGCCAGGCGCCCACACAGCTGCTCGCTCACTCCCCCTCCACAACAGGACAGGGGAAGAAAAAAGGATAAAGAAGTTCATAGTTCAAGATAAAGACAAGGAGATCACTTACCAGTCACCATCACAGGCAAAACAGACTCACATTGGGGAAAATTAAACTTATTGCCAGTTAAAATAGATTTAGATGGTAAGAAACCAAGTCAAAATATAAAACACCTTCCCAGCCCTTTTTCCCATTCCCAGCTTCCCCCTCCCCTCCCGACCCCTCTCCCCACACCGGGGGCGCAGGGCTGGGGCTGGGGGCTGCGGTCAGTCCATGGCAGCCCCTCTCGGCCGCTCCTCCCTCCTCACACCTCTCCCTGCTCCAGCGCAGGCCCTGCCCCGGGCTGCAGTCCTTCAGGGACACCCTGCTCCCGCCTGGGCTCTCCAGGGCCGCAGCTCCTGCAGGAAATAACCCCCCGCTGCGGCCTGGGGCCCTCCCCGGGCTGCAGGCTGGGGCTCTGCTCCAGCGGGGGCTCTGCAGGGCTGCAGGGGATCCCTGCTCCGGGCCTGCAGCACCTCCTGCCCTCCTCCTCCTCCTCCTGTGCCCTGGGGCTGCCTCTGCTGCTGCTGCCTCCTGGCCTTCCTCCTCCTGGGCCTGGGCCGCCTTGGGCCCTGCCTGAACCCTGTTTTCCCCCGGTGCCCCCAGCTTGGCTGAGGGGCTCAGCTGTGTCCTGCGGTGGGGCCCTTGGAGCCGGCTGGCACCGGCTGGCACCGGCTGTGTCCGGCACGGGGCAGCCCTGGCCGCTCCCCACAGAGGACACCTGGGCACAGGCACCTCATATAATTTGATTTCCAAGATTTTGCGTGTGCATGTGGCAAAACCCGTAATTTTCATGTAATGAAAACTCACCTAAACTTGAAATTTCTCTGTGTATCTGGGTTTCCCAACAATTGCTGAATTTCCAGCTAGCAACACTAACGGATACTACAAGAAACACGTCTTTGATTCTCCATTCATAAGGACAATACAAGTCACCTGGATAGCTAAATGTCACTTTGTCACTCAGAATACAAGCCTGGATAACAGGAAAAAAAGCTGTTATATATTTGAGCATTTGGCAACGGAGCTGCAGGCATCAATCCAATTGTCACTAGACAGCGACCCAGGTGCAGAGTTCACAGCCACAAATGGCCGGTTTCCTCAGCATCAGGGCAAACGACAGCAGGAAGGAGCCTTTTCCTCAGAAAATACCTTCTATAGCAATATCATCAGCACAGCCCGGGGAATGTCACAGACCTGGCGAATACGATGCCATTCCAGCTGTTCAGAGAAATGACTCCCAAAGTTATGTGGAACATCTTCCGTACTGTTTGCTAAGAAAGACTTGAAGTGATGAGAAAAACTAATTAACACAGGAATTTCACATCAACGGACAAACTGTACTCCATCTGAAATATTACAGATGCGCCTTCACAATATGATATTAATCTCTGACAGAAATAAGGCCTGATACTGCTTTATTGCACTATTGGTCATGGTGTTGAGAAGCTGAAACTCGAAATGTAACCAAAATTAACTTCTGAAAATTTGGTGGTTTCATTATTCTGTGTTTACTCAGAGTGATTACATTATTATCCACCTTAAACACTAAAGATCGTGCTAGGCTAGACAGACAGCAGCAACTGGCCTAACCACTGGGTTGTAGCCAGATACCAATAAAATTCACACTGGTCTTCATATGTAAATTTTGAAATGAGCCAGAAGGTTTAATGAGCTGCATTTACTCCATCATTGCCAGTTTCAAACTAATGTTTGTGAGAGACGCAACGTTGGTTTCAATGGCCTACATCATGTTCTATGAAATACCAAATATTCCCTATAATTTTGGTGATTAATGTAGGACAACTGATAGCCTTGAAAACGAAAGCACAGATTTACTTTATTAAGGTAGAGATCATTAAGGATCTGTGTCAGGAATGATCCTACTGAAGATCTAATCTCGTAATCCAGATCTAAGAAGGAAAAAAAAACCCCTTTATGACCGATGCAGACAGAGGCTACTGAGATAACTGTGGGGTGGGCAATAAAACCCCCCACTGTGCTATCAAGGAGACGAGGAGAGACAGTGCTGCCTGCTGTCTCGAAATGCACAAAAGAGCGAGCGAGAGTGAAAAAAAAGCAAACATCAGAGACTGAGAAAAGCTATTTAAACTAAAGAACAATATTGACATGAGAACAAAAGGGCTGGAAATGAGTCACAAATAAATTTAATCTTGAAATTCCTATTCACAGCAAGGTTCTCAGACAGAGCTCAATAAGTTTACAAACGGCTCTCCAAACAAAATTATATTGAGACACCTTCTGCAATCTACTTCTGAATTAAATAACATAAAGACATATACTTCATGTTATGAGATTAATTTAAAACAATATGTGGACAATACAAATCACTATCTATTAAGTTTCCATAAACAAAAATAATTTACTTCAAATACAGCCTGTTTAACAAACCTAGTTCATAAATAGTGAATAGTGAGCACACTGCTGATTAATACCTTCATTAGGAACAGATGTTCAGAAACTCACTGGCTGCTCCAGCAAGTTACACAAAATTATAGTCGCTAGGAAACCAGAAGAGGTCATTTTGCCTCTTTAACAGGCAAAGTTCAGGATGTTCACTCCAACTGACAGCTGTTTACTGATCTTATTTTCATCCAAACCTCAAAACTTAGATTACGTTTCTCACGCATTTTTCATTGTCTTTGTTTCACTACCACCATTTGGCAATTTCATTAGTGAGAGAAACCTGCATGTTTTCTTTCTGGAAGTGAAGCACATATGAGAAAAATTGATAGTAAAGCAAAAGGTAATGCAAGTTACTGGGAGTTAAATGCCATGAAGGAAGCCACTAGGCAGCACAGTGTGGACACCCATCCCTATGAGGTCAGCTCCCGTTTTGGGGGTTTTCTACATATACATGGACCTAAATTTCTGGGCAGAATGAACAAGCTACAAATATATCTCATTTCAGACAAGGGTTCTGAATCCAAGTGGCCTAATATAGAGGTATAAAGTCGTGTTTTACCCAGTCAACCATTCCGAGCTATGAATAAGGCAAAGGCCAGGCCGAGAAGATCTGCCAGGTCGTTGGAGCAAGTCCAGAGGAGGCCACAAAGATGATCAGAAAGCTGGAGCACCTCTCCTGTGAGGACAGGCTGAGAGAGTTGGGCTTGTTCAGCCTGGAGAAGAGAAGGCTCCGGGGAGACCATATAGTCCCTTCCAGTACCTAAAGGAGGCCTACAGGAAAGATGGGGATGGACTCTTTATCAGGGAGTGTAGTGATAGGATGAGGGGTGATGTTTTTAAACTAAAAGAGAGGAGATTTAGATTAGATATTAGGAAGAAATTCTTCACCATGAGGGTGGTGAGGCACTGGCACAGGTTGCCCAGAGAAGCTGTGGGTGCCCCATCCCTGAAAGTGTTCAAGGCCAAGTTAGATGGGGCTTCGAGCAACCAGGTCTAGTGGGAGGTGTCCCTGGCTATGGCAGGGGGGTTGGAACTAGATGATCTTCAAGGTCCCTTCCAACCTAAACCATTCTATGATTCTATGATCCAAGCTGCTGATCCCCCGACTCAGCAGGGCTCCAGGTGGAGTCTGGAGCTTGGTGCAGCATAAAAACAACTCTGAGCCTTCACATCCCACTAAAACAAATTTACTAAATGCTCCCACAGTTGGGAGTGCTGTTGGAAGACTTCCAGCCAGCACTATTCGGGGTTGGCGGTACCCGTTTCTGCACTGAAGTTTCTGATTTATGGTCTCCAACAGTTTTAATACCTGGGCTTTTCCTTTAGCTTGAACAACTCAACCCCATCATTCCCTCAGATAACTGACAGTTGACTGTTTATCAAAGCACAGAAATGTAATTACCCCTTAAGAGTTCTTTTAATTATTGAGGATTGCTGCTGCTGTCTTTTTTTCTTTCCTGAAGTTTTCACATGAGGCAACCAATTATTTCTCTGCGTAATTCCAGACACTGCCAAGACATTTTACCCTTTCTATGTACCACTAACATTTTTAATTAAGATTCTTCCTTATTTCATCTCTTGTGTCTGGCCTTGATACAGAAGTTCTGTAACAGCTCTGTACATGTCTGATATTATTGAGCCACAACTTCACGATACTATACAAAATGTAATGAGTAACAGAAATCAACTCGAGTATCTTTTGATGAAAGCCCTTTTGTAAAAAGCTGTGCTACAGAGCACGTTTGCTCAGCTCCTCTTTTATATCCTAAGATGCAAAAACCCAGCCCTTTTCGTTCTGTAACTTTTTCTAATGTATCCATAGGTAATCAGAAATGTTATTAAAGTGAGCCTGAATTCCTGCTTAATAAGGAAATGGATACTAAAATAAAAGGTCTAAGTTCACTACTGAGTACACAGTGTCAATAAGCACACAGAATCACAGCTCAGGAAAGATTTTCTGGTTGACTAGCTTCCTTTCTAAAATCAAATCAGTTAATGATTCAAGTCAATCAAATTAAATTAACTTCTTTCTGGCCTAAAACTGTACAACTTGTCTTTTAAAAAAAAAAAAAAAAAAAAAAAAAGCTTGCTTAATACAAAGGTCTGGGATACAAAATAAAACAAAAGTAAAATCAAGTCAAGTTCTGACGTTGTTTTACCAAAAAGACAATGGGGAGAAGGAACAGGCTAAGAAAAATCACAAAATGGAGAAAAATAAGATGGCAAAAAAAAATCTCTTATGCTAAAAATACACAATTAGCTGTCAATTTTGAGAGAGAGGGACTAAAAAGGAGAAAAGGAGAGAACACGAAAGAGAGAGGACTTCAGTCAAAGCTTATAGTTCCTCATACAAACCTGTCTGTTCTGGTCCGTGCTCGTACTGCTGAGGTTTTGACAGTTGGAAGCTATTAATTTCAGCATTACAAGGCTTATTGAGGTGGATTTATGTTCTTTACAGTCGTTAATTCACTTCTGCTTCCTTGATGAAATAAAGAACTACTTCAGAATGAACACTGAAAATTAAACCAACTCCCCTCCTCTCAAAACGTCTGTTTGTCAGAGAACTTCTATGGATGATAGGTCACACTGGCCTTAACCGATGAGTCAAAACACATAGGGGTGAAGGGAGAACACATGCAAATACTTGGAAAATTTTGCTTTTAGTAAAATACAAAAATAAAAGGAAAACTTTCCATTTAACTTGATTACGTACAAACTTTAAACTACAACAGAGTACGCTTGCACTTCTATCGAGAAGATGTAATAGTCCAGTAAAATGAAACATTTTATTAGTAAAAAAGAGTCTGATCCAAAGTACAACGTAGTCAGTGAAAAGACTGCTTTCATTTACAACATTCATGGCACTCAGTTCCAAGCATATGCATTATTTTTTCAAGTGAAATAGAACAAAAGCTGAAAAATGTCAGAAGCCAGATAAGGAAAGCTCAGCATACGCATTCTGGAATAAGGCCTCCCCTTCTCACTCACTGCCCGAAACCAATTACACGTTGAACCTGTCCTACATAGGCTACTCAGAACATTCTTCCACTACAATTAGCATATTTTCCATTTCTCATTCTCTACACACTTAACTGTACAATTCATTTAATTGCTGGGTAATTAAAATCCTGCCTGATCAAAGCATCTTTCTTGCCTCTCTTGTTAACACATACATCTTCTGATCTTTTTTCCTTTTTTCTTTTTTTAGTTGTCCACAAGCTGAATCATATTTTTCTAAATTTTTATTCAAATGGTATCTTCTGTGTCCATCAAAGTAACAGAAATCTATTTCTCTGCAGATTCACCGATACTTTTCACCAGCTGCTTTACAAGACAGCTTTTTTGTCTTTTCAATCTTCTTCCTTACAATTATCTTCACACCTCTACCTCTTTTTGAATGTGTAACCCATTTTCATAATTATTTCCATAGCTTTTCATTTTTTAATTTGGATGTTCAATTAATCTATTATTCAATTTACTTCTAACAATACCTAGAAAATTAAGTACCTTGTGTAACGGTGTAACAATCTATCATCATTATGGTGTTCCTCAATCACCTGTTATGGCTTAACTGAAATGTCGTAAGCAATATTCCTATAAAGAAGTAAACTATGCATAGGGGGGTTTTTTGTTTAGGTTTTGGTTGTGTTTTTTTTCTTTAAAAATAGAATGGTTTTGTAAATGAAATATTGAAAAAAAAGTCACTCACTCACTCAACACAACAAAGTGCATGAGGCACATGTGCCTGAATCAAGCCTGAACAAAATTTTCCTGCTACTTCAATGTCCGGTTTCTTTTTCTCCTTTTGTATCCAATTAAACACCATTATATGGTACTTTCCTCTCCACCAGTATTTCTGCTGTAACATTGCGTTGAAAACCTTAATGGTCTTTAAAAACTCTAGACTGCACTTATTAACAGACAGTTTCTATTCAGTATGCTCTTTATGCCAAAAGTAGCCCTACTTCAGCAACTTTGTTCCCCTCCTTGAGACCCGGTCCTCTAATGGATTCCTGGAGATCAGTCCGCTCTTGCTTTTGTGAAATTAAAGAAATGTGTCTTAGAGATACTGCAACTCAAAGCAAGCAAGAGTGTATCAGATGTCTAAGTAGTGAACACAGAACTCACCTGCCAGATCTACTCAGCTTTTGAGAACCGATCTAATTTTATTCAGCGTAGTAACTCCATAAAATAAACCTGACAACAAGTCCTCATTCCTTGATCATCTCCAAAGCTTTACTATTTCCTACTCTGGTTTGATTTGAGTTCTTCTATAACAAGTTTCCCATGGGAGGTTTCATTAGAGACTTGGACAAACATCACATACACTTTTCTTCATAGCTGAATTACACTGGTAGCTCAGGGTAACACTTAATCAAATCCTTTCCAATCACCTGAGACAGCTGAACTTCCAGCAGATTTCTGTGTTACTAGTCTCAGAACAGATAACCTTTTCTGGACTACATTTAATCCATTTCATTTATGGTACTTTGGTTTTTGAGATTATCGAGAGATTATAAGAAATACAGAGAAAGACTGTTGACCATGACCTGTAGTGACAGGACAATGGGCAAGGGTTTTAAATCGAAAGAGGGCAGGTTTAGATTGGACATAAGGAAGAAATTCTTTACAATGAGGGTGGTGAGACACTGGAACAGGTTACCCAGAGAAGCTGTGGATTCCCTGTCATTGGAAGCGTTCAAGGTCAGGTTGGATGGGGCTTTGAGCAACATGATCTAGTGGAAGGTGTCCCTGCCCATGGCAGGGGTTGGACTAGATGACCTTTGAAAGTCCCTTCCGACCCAAACCATTCTATGATTCTGTGTACTAGCCCGATCTCTTTATGGAGAGATGGTGGTGCTTATCTTTGAGCCATCCTCACATAAGTTTTCCTTTTTTCTTTTTTTATTCAGCAAAAATCACTAATGATTCACATTGGTGAAATTGGTCCTAGACCAATACTTAGACAACTCTATTAGTATTTATTACTCCATTTTCCCTCCTATCTTTTCTACTGCTTTGTTAGAAATGCTGGAACTGCAGCTTCAGCTACCAGTTCTGTCAGAAATCTGAGATGAAGTAACCCCTGGCACTACACCCAACCTGTCTCAAGCTATCTGTCTTGATATCTAATATGAGGTTTTGTTAATTTATTTTCACTTTAGGGTGTTCTCTTTATTCTTAGAGTCTTTTCTTTGAAATCACTACCGGTCCTGTTAGGTCTGAAACCCTTTCTCTGCAAGTTTTTCCTCTCAGTTTAGAGTAACCAAGGCTCCAGTAGGAATTAGAAACAACAGCTGATTCAAAGCATATCACACAATAGCATGTTTTGACATGTGAGAACATTATTCTTGTGCCAGATGCCCTAGTTTTATCAAGTTAGTCCATTTTTTCAATGTACTACACCAGTGCCTTAACACTTCCCAATAACTAAAGCATGTTGCTTGTTTGACATTGCCAAAATATCCTCCAAACCAGCCCGCACACAAGCTGTTAAGATATGAAAGTGTTCCCACCTCACTTGCATCTTAAAAATAAAAATGAAAAACCTGAAGATTTTTCTAAATGGATGAGAAAGGTTGGTTACCTAGTAAAATCATTTACCACCAGAATGTTTCTCAGTTTTTGTCCTCCTGTGAATCAGACTGTGATTCGCTACCCTATGGACAACTTACTCTTGAGATTTTCTGGCTAACACTCTTGGTTTCATCTTTCTACTGATGATAATGGCCAGTCTACTGTAATTCTAAAACAGAAAGCATTAAAGAATATTTTAGTTTGATAAATGAAAAGAATAACATTCATAAATTTTTTGAAAGGCAGATCTTCATATACCCTGCTGACCTCTCCAGATTTCCAAGCTTATACCTATATAACCTACATGCTCCTGTGGAGGGCCTATGAGGGGGTTGTTTATTAAAAGAGAAAGTAAAACTACTTCCTTACGGTTCCCCATTAAAACTATTCTTTGAACAAACATCCAAGATGGCCTTGGAATTTCAAATATGGGGGAAGAGCAATATTATAGGACTTCCCTGACTAAAGCAGAACTGTTAACAATGATCTGGCTCTTTCTAACTAGGTCCTTGGGCACAACAAGCTGTCGGGGTGTCAAGACGGCATCCAAAACACAGGCTTAGAGATGGATCATTTCCTCATCTACTCACAAACAGACACTTTAAGATATTTTCCTCTATGTTGTTGTGATTTGACACTGCTGCAATCCCTAAGAGTTAATCACATGAATTGTGGAAACAAAGACTTAATTATGGTCTAAGGTCAGACTGGAAAATGCAAAATAAAATGGGTGAGTAGTTTCAGTAATTAAGATCCATTAAATATATAAGCTGTGAAAATTGATTCTGATTTGGTGCTCTCTAGAACATACAGTAAATTATTACGAGAATTTCTTTTAAAAGTAATGCTTCCATAAGATGTTTCGTGAAACTTTACCAGACAGAACTTCCAAACAAGCTGTCAGGAACCGCATGCTCATAAACCACTACAAAATACGACCTCTCCTATGGATACCAACTACCTGCGAGGGACAATTTAAAACCACCCTTCAATTCTGGGGTTTGGAGTTTTTTCTAAGTACAATATGCCTACATGATGCAAGTAGACACACAATTTATTGTGAATCCACAACAAAATGTGCAGCATCCTCTACCTGTGAGTAAACAATTTAGACTTTGGTTACTAACAATCACTTTTCTTAATTATGATCTGGAGAGCATTCAGCAACACTATTGTTGGTTTTCCCTTCAATCACATACTAGCAAATGAAACGTACTGCATTGTGAAAAGGTATCCATGGTTAACTTAAATGTTATAAACTCTCTTGAAATTCCTGTTTATTATGAAGCAGGACGTGAAGAATGAAGGAAATGAGTGAATAAAATAACAGAATGAATGAAAACAAAACACTATTTCTGGACTTTGCCTATGGTGAAGTTTTACCAATGTATGGTTCTTCGAATATTACTCCAAATACCATCTTCAGAGTTCATGTATAATTATTGGGTTTCAGTTATTCAGTTAGCTTCTATGGAGAAAGAAAAGCTTGATATTTGCCCAATATATTAAAACATTCAGTACATTTAGATTTGTCTACAGTTCTAAATTCCTAAATCAAACTTCTCTAATATATCTTCACTCTTGTACATCAGAGGACCACCAGGAAGAGATGCCTTTATCTTGTGCTTGCTGGTAGTGAAGGAAGTGAAGTTTATTTTGCTTTGTGTAGGAGAATTTAAAATAAGTTTCTGTTGTGAAATTTGTGTACAGCATGCAAAGTGCGGGGAACCTCTCACTTAAGAGGTATTTCTCAGTTGAATGTAGGACTATTCTGGGTCCAGCCTATTCCAGGTTCAATCAACAGTCTATTTCAAACTCAGCCTATTTTGAGTTCAATAACAACATTTTGTGCAGAGCATTTGTACCTATGATAATTTTGCTGTGAAATGTAGAAGAGTTCCATCAAACTGATAAGTGTTCGGTCTCAGAATTTTGCTTGCTTGCAAAATGTAGCAACATAAATCAAATAAAGATTGAAAAATTATCGCACAGCCAGCAACTACAAACGCCTCCATCTGATCGTTTCCACATCTAACCACAGAACTTGCACGACATACGCCTTTGAAAAGTCTCGGTTCTCCCCACTAAACTTCGCAGGCTATGTTTCCTTGATTTGATGATATTAATATATTCACCTTAAAACCACATCTATTCCTACATTTGGTTTGTTGCCCAGCAGTAAAAAGAAAATATGTCATAAATTTTATAGAACATTGAACTTGGTGGTGTTGAGCAAGATTATGTTTTTCAATTACATGTGATTTACTAACCTGCCTAATAGACAACTTCATTTTACAGAGACGTCCTAAATCTTAAAATCAATTTTAACAACATATTAAGAAGTCTCACTCTAGCCTTTGACATATTTTCTTTTTTATGATTCCTCATGTTTTAAATACTTTTCCCTTTCCCAGTCATTTAATTATATGAAATCACAACCAAGAGTGTTCATTAAGAGCCACTTCTTTTCCTCTATCTGACAACCTTCAGAGCTGACTTCTCATCCTCAACCCAAAACTTCAATGCCACTGACTTTTAATTCTACTCTTTGTCTTGCATTTAATGAAAAAAAGACAGGATTGTCAAATTTACATTAAAAATTATTTCAATATGCTTTTATAATTTTAGAAATGTAATATTAACTCTAATATGAATTAAATATGTCAAATTTAAAAGGAATTTTGAAGTCCAGCTTTTATAAATTTGAACAAGAGCCAGTCATTTTTTTAATCAAAACCATGTTAAATATTCATTCATGTTTCAGTGTGAGCGCTTATAATAAAGTAAACCCTTCAGTGCAACCATCAATACAGCAAATGTCTCGAATAATCATAGAATCAATTTTATTGCGTAACACTAAGGCAAAATTTTCAGCCAATATATGCAAAGATTATATTACAATGATGGCTAGTATTAAAGAGTTCACATTAAAACGCAAGTTATTCTTAACATACAGAAAAGCAAAACTCAAAGTAAAGTAAGACTGTGACGACAAACAGTGTTAAGAGAAAAAAACCATCCTACACTACCATATTACAGTATTTTTAAAGTATCTTCTTATCAATGACATCAAAATATCAGACAAGGCAGGACGAGAAAAGAAAATCTGTAGACTATTGCCTTATTAATTATATATATTAAGATAATCATTCTCTCTTACTAGAAATGTTAACCGTCAAAGAATTTTTAAGATAGCTTGCATAAATTTACCTCATTATTGGTACTCACTACTAAAAGACCTGATTCTTACATGATAGTTAACGTTAATCACTTCAAAATATCAAGAAAAAAAACACAGGGAAAACAGAACTTGTATTAAATCTTAGATGACTTGAAACACATAACACTTTACCATGCTTATAAGTGTTGAATAGGAAATATATTCTGGCACCAAAAGACAATTTAAACTCCGAAAGACAGTATGTCACATTGTCTAAATACATGCGTACACACACGCACACGTGTGCACAGACACTCTCGATTGTCCAGACATTCCAACAACTCCTTATTACCCCCACCTACCAAATTGAAAAAAACAATCATCTTTTAATTCCTCCTCCATCCCACACATCAATAAAACCAAAATTAGCCTGTATTGCCATGATACACTTTCTGATGACTGCAGGCAGGGCTACATGGCTACAACATTGTGAAACCAACTAGCAAAGAGTTAACTGCTGAATATTTGAGGTTACGGTTAATTAAAAGAAACTAAAATGTCTCCATTGTTTTTCATTTTTATTTTTTGCTTTTGTTTTCAAGTAAAATCAGGCATTTAATCAAAATGTCCTTTTAATAATCTCAGCAATGAGCTACAGCTTCTACATCGACATGGTTTTTTTGGTCATACAGAATAGATCATATATGCAACACCAATTTCAGTTTGAGAAAATATTAGACAAAAAAATAAAGCAGACTTCTGCAAAACCAGTATTTTTTGCCACCAGAACTTTCCAAAAGGAGGTATCATATAGAAGTTATGGCAAACCAAGTATTTGATATCCCATAGGATCTCCTTTTCCCTGCTTTATTTAATGCAGAAAATAAACACGTAGGCCATAATCAGCCAAGAGATTGTGCTTCAAAAGATTTTGCAGTTATGAGGCAGAGAATATCATGGAGTTTTGTCTCATTTCTATATGTTCTGAAAACTAAAGTAACCTGGATTCTTTAACTGAATTAAATGACAACCTGAGAAATTACCAGCTCCACAGGCAATCACATTTTACCGTAAATCAGTGCTACGTTCATGTTTTCCAACTACTGCATCAAAGTACCTATGAATATCACCATTTAGGCAGGAATAGCAGAATCAGTCCTATGACTCTCTTTTACTCAGAAAATAGTGAAATTTGGCATGAAAAGAAAATTAACAGAAGAAAACCAAAAAAATATGAAAAGAAAGACTTCAGTTTTCCTCCTTAAGGCCATCGCCTATGCAAAAGTACCAAGGGAAAATTTCCAAACACAGAGCCCAGGTTACAAACGTGCTGAAGGTCAACGGGACTCCGCAGAACTAAGATGACTCTCAAGTGACCTGTTGGAGCTCACAACACACATCTGACACAAAGACACTTATTTTACGGATGAGGAACAGGGCAGTCATAGCGCAAGCCAGTCATACAAGCAAGTGCTACCAAATCTTTGAATCCTCTGAAGAACAGAGGCCAGATAAGCACGATTTCAGACAGATGATTACGGTTAAAGTGCGACATGTTTACAACAAACAACTTTAAACCATTATCCGTTTTAACCTTCTCACCTATAAACAAAGTGCTCACAAGTTTAACATATGAGTTGAGGATGGCCCACATGCTTGAAAAAAACACAAGCATTTAAAAGAGTACACAAATACTAGAGTTTGGGGTCATTTTAGTTTTAATAGTCAACGCAGACAATAGTGATGGATCGTTGTTCCTTAAAATTGGCCCTCTCTAGGTCATCAAATTAATTAAATTGAAGAGGATAGCCTTAAAAACGCTTTAAAAGCAAAAGCTTTGAAAACAATTTTCTTACGAACTGGGGACTTTTTCTGAAACTTGTAACTGACATAGAACTGTTGGGGATAAAACATCCCATGTTCCAAAGCCTCTGAACAAGCCTTGTTCAGAACCTCAGACAGAAGTCACATTATTACGACTCTTCAAAATTAATTAGTTCAATATTTCATTGTTGGAACCTCATTCTAAATGCAAAATTAAGAGAAATTGTTCTTCCTCACTGCACAGAGTAATAACTTTTTTTATATCTAAAAAGTTAGCAATGCAAATGTCTAGATCATGATAAGAAATATACCACAAAGTATATTACAATTCCATATGAAAATATTTTAGAGAAATTACTTCAAAAACACACACTGTCAGGCAATGGGAAAATTAAGTAGCAGCCACCTCCCATACAACACAAGTAGGATTGCAAATTACAGGAAAAAGTGCGCACTCAGGTTTCATATTTACTATCACTGAACAGTGATTCTCAAAATAAAATAGCCATCAATTTTACATTTACTTTCACCGAAGTAAAATATCTAAAGGAAAATAAAATTCTCAGCAAATTCGCCTGCATCATAGATTATCAGTAAATGAAACCATTAACATTCTCATGCTGCTAAAAATTACCAGCCATTATATTCTCTAAAAAGACCATCAATAGATTTTGACATTACTCACCCCACTGGAGAGGAGCCAACTGTAGATGCTCCAGGACCAGTTGATTAAGAACGCCTTCCACACTTGCTTCTCCTTCACGCTTCAAGGAAGGGTAAATTGGAATTAAGGAAAATTTTGTTTCAGAGAGAAAAAGAGCATGTAATATGTAAAACTTTTATTATTGCAAATCAAAACCACAAGCCAGAGATTCATTAAAGGTTAATGTTACATATTTGGTTTATTAACCCATGAATTGGCTAACAGTAATAATTAGAGCAGTTGGTATCTTCAGAATATAAAAATTTAATTCCACTGAGGAGTGTTAGATACGAAGATGCAAAGGTAAAATGGACCTGAACCATAGTAAAACACGAGGGGAAAAAAGTCTGGAAGCTGTTAAAAAGCAGAACCTCTAACTACGTGGTGCATGACCGGAATTTAAAATGACAAATTAAGAGCAATCTGAAAATAAAAAGGATAAAATTTAATAGGGCAACCCTAAACAGAACAAATGTGGGCCAGGATAGCTTTGAATACTGGCTTGGTGCCAGTTCTGTGGAGGTACAGGACGTTAGACAATGCAGCGCCAGTGTCGTTATCGAGGGCGAACACCATACCAGAACTGCACGGGCACATAACCTGCGAGCTTCCCTTTCTACTCACTCCTCCATGAGCTCAGTAACAAGCTCAGAGCGAAATGAGAAAAAATTAGGAAATTGTTCTTACTCTAAGGACAGTGAAGCACTGAAATAAACTGTTGGGAAAAGCAGAATCTCTATTTTTAAAGGGCTTCAAAACAGGTTATAGAAGTGCTAATATAAAAGCTTAGGCAATATTCAATGTAAAAGAAAGAGAGTATTTTCCATTCAAACAACTTAATAATAGTTTCATGTGTGATGCATCAACAAAGATAGTATGGATCTGTAACAGAGCGAGCACTGGATTTCTCTGTTCAAATTTCCTGACTTCAGAAAGCCACAAAGGGCTTTGAAGCACATGCAAACATTAGCGTCGTCTTGTATTTGGCCAAATCTGCATTCGCTGGCTTTCAGTACAATTTTGTACCAGAGGCCCCTGTCTCAGGTCGGCTGGGAGGAAGAAGTGGAGGTGGAGCAAGCACAGCTCCTTTACGGATGCACATACAGCCTCTGAGCTTCTGTGTACCTACACTGGAATTCCTCCGGCAAAACTTCTATCGTCTTTACAGCCCGGCTCATGCCTTCCCAGAATGGGAGCATCACACAGAAACAAAATTCAAGAGAGCGGCAGGATCCTTTCTGAGACTTAAAAACACTCCTTTTCCAACTTTGTCATCTTCAAATGAAACAACCATAGGTGAAGTGGTGTCCCATCATAATTAAGGGCTAAGCTCCTAGCAAGACTGATGAAGGTTTCAACCAACGACTCCAAAGTACTAGAACCATCTTCCTCTAAAATCGATTAAAAAAAAAAAAAAAAAAAGAAGAATATCTGAGCTTTTATAAACAGCTCCCAAATGTGATCACTCTTTTTTCTGTAAAACTTTGGAAAGACAGGCAAATCATCTGACTGATAAAATATGTTCTCATCTGTGTCATTTAAAAGAAAATTAACAAGTACTGCAGATAACTAATTTCTACCACAGGACATAATTTTAGAGGCTCTCCAAGAGATTTAAAATAAAAGTCTTGAAACCTCAGATCAAAATGAGATCTAACAATTAGTGACTGAAACTCAAGAGCTCAGGGAGATGGTAGAAGAAGAAAATCAATACATTGTACAGCATTCTCGCTTTTTTTTTTTTAATATCCTCATTATGCCCTGGAAAATGTCTTAAATACCTTTTTTTTCCTAAAAGGACGACAACTGCAGAATTCTCAAACCCCAAAGTGTTTGAAAGCTGTAAACACCATTAAAGAAAAGCACCTAGTTGGAGAACTGAAGGCAGCAGAATACCACCTTAGGAAAACATTGCTGCTGAAAAATAACACCCAGCACACCAGCACAACAGAATAATTTCCATAAACCAAACTATAGGACAGAGAATACATAATTTGGATTACTTTATAGATACAGCAGATAAATAATTCTGTTATCACATCTTTAATGCAAGGAATGTAAGTGAGAGAAAACTAATTAAAAGGCAGTATTTAAAAGAAGTTTTAAAACAGAGCGGCTGCCATTAACTGTAACGTTAAACTAACTTAACTGTAATTTACTTACAACTGGCTCACAGTGATGCCTGGAATATTACAAATTTTTACTGCTTAAAGCTCCATGGAAAGCTTAATGTCTCAGATACCATTATAAAATGACTATAAAATAGGTGATTCTCCACACTTTATCATTGGTGAATGCTATCAAAGCAGATCCATGTATTCACAAGAAAACAAATTTTGCAATTTCAAATTCAACACAGCTACAGACTATTTCTGAAACCAACTGCTTCTTAGATTGGGTGCAAAAAGTAGGCATAGCTATTTCTCAGCTAACAAAAAATGGCATACCTACACTTCTTCAATCCTGTGCCCAGTTTTGGTTCCCTAGTTCAAGACACTGAAATACAGGACAGTTCCCTGGAGGGTTACCAAGACGATTAGAGAGCTGGAGCGCAGAACATAACATACAAAAGGAAGTTGAGAGAACAGGGTCTGCTTGGTCTTGAGAGGAGAAGAAAGCCAAAGGAGACATTTTATTGCTGTCTATTATTGTAGGAGGGTATAGAGAAGACGGAGGCAGACTTTTCTTGGAGGAGCAGAGTAATACAAAGAGGGGCAATGGACACAAATTGCAGGGCAGGGTGTTATACCAGACCTGAACAGGTTCCGTCCAACCTAAATTACTCTACAATCAAGGTAACCTCGCTGTCTTCAGATTACACCCCAGGAAGACCTGGAAGTGCCCATGGCATTCAGTGCTGCCTCATAGGTGAGGAGGAATTAGGCATTGTAGGATTGAAAGGGTTAACAGGACTGAAGTACTGAAGGGTCCAGGTCATGTCCGAAGGGAGGAGACTTGTGTGTCTGGAACAGGAGTAAAAACAAGATTAGAAGGAAATAAACGAGTGAGCGCATGACCTTTGTTTGTGAAAGAGGGAACTGCACAGTTGTAAAAGATAGCCAATTGTATCAGCTAAAGGGACGCATGAAGGACGCATGAACAGGACACATAAACCAATAAAAGATCACTTAGTGGCGCGTGTATAAACAAGTAGAAAGTATATAAGCAGGGTAATATTTCAACAGAGGGTCTTCGATTTATCATCTGTCAGAGTCCATGCATCAATCCGCTACACATAGGTATGGCAAAATAGACTCAAACATAATGTAAACGCCTAAGTTGCACAAACTGATTCAGAAAACATGCTTTCTCTTGCTAGCAAATCCCAAAAGTACTCAGTTTAACCAGTACCTAAAATCTTGCCCTCAGACTATCTAGTCCAGCTTAAGCTCTGCTGCCAAGCAGACTCCACAACAAAAATCACGGAAGTTGACAGAGAAGCTCCGTATAGGTGGTATAGTCTAACCACCCCTAATGGACACAAACAGCACTGAATTCCAGCTCATTGATCGTAGTCTCCTGACTGTATATCAGGCAATTATATAAAATATAAACTGAACATTGTCGCAAATTCATAGCCTTGGAGATGAAAAGTAACCAAAATAAGCAGTATTAAAATGTCAGAGGAAAAAGAGAGAAAAGCTTAACTCAAGAGTTTGCCTATTTTCTAAGACAAGCCTTTAGATGTCAATTAAAGGAAAACAGTTGGAACAGGGGGTGCCAATATACCTTTTCATTCTTGGCTCAAAGTAGAACCTGATAAAAGACAAAAGTGTAAGATCTAGAATTTAAAATTCATTGAAAAAAATTGCACAGATAAACAGAAGTACAGAGTGCTAAAGTTAAGTTTGATCTTGTAGAATCTACGTGCTTAACCAAACCTCCAACATTTTGCTGAAATCTCACTGTGAGTACAAAACTACTGTTCCGTAGGAGTCAGGTTCTTAGATGCCTTTGTTGACTCAGGCCTCACTTCCACAGTCAAACCTCTGTTATTAACAACACGTGCATGAGCCAGGACTGCAACGGCTGACTTCCAGTTTCCAGTGCAACTGTTCACACTTGGCAGTTCAAGACATTTTCACTTGCACAATCAAATGAGTTTTGATGGGCACCTCAGAGCCAATGAACACACAACCACCAGGCGCTGTTTAAAAAAAATAAACCCCAGAATCTAATTTTTCACAGTGGACACCTTTATTTCACCTTTTTTTAGCAACAGATTATATATGATATAAACCGTTTCATTCCAAAAACCTGAATGACAGTCAAATGAACTAGTTATTTCCCCAAGGAAAACTTTGGTCTTTTATACTATCTTGATTGTCTGATGTGTAGCTGGGTACCCACAATCATAACACAGCATGTTATCTAAAGCTTACTGCTTAAAAAGACAATAGATTCTAAAAAATTGTTTCAGTCTTAAAGTTACTCAGGTTTTTTCTCTCTGTCACGCAGCATTCCACATCTTGCATCCTTCTAAAAAGATTTATTTTCAATAGCGTATTTCTCAGTTCCTTTGCAGATAAATACAGGTGGAAGCACGCACACAATCATAAACAAATTAGCAAATGTTCATAAATAAAAGTTATACTAATGAAAAACAAATTTAAATGATTAATGATCACAGTTTATTTGTAGCAGTAGTCTTAGTAATATTTTAAGCTTTCTGCTTTATTATTGTGGTACTTTATTATTAAAACTAATTACATGCAGTTATTGAGGTTCTTAATTAATATTTACTTTTGCAAACAATTGTTGATGTTAAGAAGCTGCATGGAAATGAAAAGCTCCATCCAACTAAAGTATTTCTAAGGAAACTTACTGATGTACAAAAGTTCCACAACATGCAATATTCTCATAAGTAAAGATTCATAATTATGACCAAGATGAAGTCATCAAAAGCCGAATACACAAACACAAAAGTGAATTTCAATAACAGTTATCAGTGGTTTGCTGTCAAGCCCAGTCACCATATCAAATGAGATGACTCAAGGCTCTGTCCGATACATAATAATTTCAAAATTCTGAATGGCTACTTAGATGATGAAATACAAAAACATTCATAAAATTTATGTATTTGGAAAAGATGTCAGTATTCACAAACCTAATAAATAAGTGGAACTTATGAAGATCACTTATATGAAATTCAATGGAGAAAAGTTCCAAGTATCATCCTGGAAGGAATCAACAAACTCATAAATGGAAGTTGGGAATAACTATTCAGTAAGTTATGCTGAACCACACACAAAAAACCAGGCCAGACACGGGACACTTGCAAAAGAAGTCAAGAATATTTCTCAGAGCAAACATCATATCTGAAACATGGAAGGTAGAGCTTCTATCGTACGAGAAACATCACCTAAAGGATTGCTTCCAGCTTTGGATCCCACATATCGAGACAAATATAGCTATACTGCAGAACATCACCAGCAACATGACCGAAAGAAAATGTGCTTTGAAAAGAAGTTGGCAATTAGGTTTAAATATAGAAAAGAAAAAAACAGAGGAAGGGACACAGAATACAATTTCAAAAATGTAAGAAAACATTGCAAATAGGACAGGCTTCATATAAATCACAGAAATTAGTGCTCAAGTAAGAAAAAAACATCTAACTATTAGAAAAGTTAAAAATGGAACATGATATTTAAGGTGGCACTGGAAGTCTCATTTTTTAAGGGCTGTTAGGGCCAGGGTTAGAATATTTTCAAGAAAATTACTCCAAAATGTAATAGTCTCATTTCACTGAAATAGCAATTCTTTCACAGTACATTAGAAAATTTCTCTGGCTGCAATCATACCTGGGGAGAGCAGGGGGCAGGGGGAGGAAAAGGAGTTTAGTTTTCAGCAGTCATTCTCTTACCCAGCCCACTGCGTGGCTGCACAAATCACAGAATAATTTATATTGAAAAGTAATTCCAGAGTCACTGTCAAACCCTGTGCTCAAAGCATGGAAAATATTGAAATTGCATCAGGTTGTTCAAGGCCTCGTCCAGAATTTTTGAATATCTTTAAAGACATGAATTTTACAGCACTTTTCGACAACCTGTTCCGGTATTTGAGCACCCTCCTTGTGCAAAGGATTTTTCCTGGTACCTGACTGGAATTTACCTGGCTGCAACTTGCTACAGTCACCTCGTGATATGCCTTGCTTGAAGAGACAGATGTACCTTGTTGACTGCCGCAAGTCTTGGGCTGTGAGAAGGTTGCCTCTGGAGGTCTATCAGCTCTCCCGGACCCCTGTGCTCCTGAGAGTAGCCTCCTGTGCAATTCTGCCTAGCAGTTCCCCAAAGTCTCCTCTCCGAAAGTCCAGAGACATTATCCTGCTACTTGACTTCCTCACTTGCCATATTAAAATTCACCATCGTAGGGTGAATGGAGCCAAGGCAGCCATCAAACCTCACCTCTGTAACTGGATCTTCATTATTTTCGAGTAGCAGATCCCACACAGCACGTGCCAAATCAAGCCATCCAGCACCTGTACACAAAAAGTGTACTTAAAAGTACTCCAGAGATCTCCTAGCTGCATTTGGAAGACTTCTTCCAGTTGTTAAAGGAAGAGTCCATCTGGCTTCGCTTCTTGATTGAGTGGTCTGTAACAAATGCACACCGTATCGCTCTGGTGAACTCCTCTGTCCTTGATCCAAAAGCTTTCAATTGGCCCATCCCTCATTTCCTAACAATCCCCTGTGCGCTTCAGCCATCCTTTACACATAGCGGAACAACCGCCCCTCATCATCTCTGCCCAACCTTCCGAAATAACCCATACGCACCTGCCAGCGCACAAACTACCCACAGCCTCTGAAATCCGGATGACACCGGAGCTCTGCAACTGCATACTGACCTCTAATTCCTCCTCCACATGCTTTTGCAAGTTCAGGTGTAAGCATCTGACAGGGGCTCTCGATCACACCTCAGGGCAGATTTGGTGATCCTAACCCATCACTTTCTCCTGCCCATGTTTCCCCCTTCTTGCACTGCTCTACAGGCTTTGGGGTCCATCTTGCAAGGCACCAAGTTTAAAGCTAGACTCACTAGACTAGCAAGTCTGCTGGCAAAGATGTTCTTAACTCACTTCATCAGGAGGGTGACAAGAAGCACCCAGAGCTAGAGGATGGGAAAAGACTGTTCATTAAGCAGCAGCAAGAGTTATGACAAACTAAGATAGATATAAAACTGAGGCATAAATAACACTTTCTGTGCTTCCTACAAAAATACCCTTCCACCACCTGAGCATCAATAAATCTTTGTTTATTCTTCTAAAAATGAGGATCACCTGCATAGGACCAAATTCTCTGAAATAATTCTGAACATATTTGAATTTGTGAAGTCAAAATGTAGATGGCACAAACCAATGGAATACTCTGAAGAGTAGTAACCTAGGGTGGGTCTACCACACAGCGTGTAAAGACTACAAAGAGAAGTTTAACCTGCCCTCCATCTTCCACATGGGGAACATGATGTTTCTTAACTCAAGATTTTGATGAAGTCAGGCACAAAGTATCGGTAAAAAGATGAAAATCTTAGAGTACTCGGCAACAGACACAGCACTCTAGCAACTTTAAAGGACACAGTACAGACGCCTTGATCCTCAAATCAGAATGCATAGAAGGTCCCTGAAGGAAATATAAATTTTGTTTAAAAATATTTAGAAAATATGAAGAGAAACATAATTCAAAAATATTAGCCACCTTAATGGTACATATGCTTTGTCTGTTCAAATCCTGCGTTAAAACAAACCCCAGTTGTTAAGCTGATACCAGATGCCATCTAACAGATGCTAAAAACCAAGACAGCATGTTCTTAATTTAAATGATCTCAATACACCTATAATCTCAAAGATACACTAAATTACATTACTCTAGAATTTTTCTTAATTGAAATGGCATGGCACTAAGCTTTCTCATAAGTAGGACTATTTTCCTAACAATTTTCATTCTATCAAAAATGCACAAAGGTTGAATTGAACAATATGCTGTGTTGTCGTTACCTCCTGCCTTCAGCCCTCCAAGTATATGAAAATGGATGAAGTTTTACAATGCTTTCACAAATGAAGCACTGAAAATCTCATCACTAGAAACCCTGAATATTTCAATGGATAAAGCCATGGAAAATGGGCTTTCCATACTGGAAAATGCTTCTGGTGCTCCTCATGACATACAGAATCAACCTGAAATCCTCATCCTTTGTGAACTATTTTTGGCTCTCACAGGATTATCATATAACTGACTTTTCACTGCAGTCAATATAATCCACACACTTAAAATTTAAAGCCTTTGTTTATGCAATGGTTTCATATGGTATCAACCAATAAAGTAACAATTTAAGGAACTGCAAGCTAAATAATAGAGCCCTTCCTCTGTAAACAGTATAAGATTACTTACAACAAAATTGTCTGAACTGTGTTCTCTAACACATTCCTCTCCTCATGCATATGCTTAGCAGAGAAAGGTTAGCTGGAGAGCTCTAAGTGGCTCAAAGATGGCAGACACCAAAGCTTGTTCTTACCATTTAAAAGACTTTTGGAAAAATGCCTTCCCTAGAAAGAAGTATAAGCAACTATATCCCTTCGTATTTTTGCAAATACTTTTTATCTCTTGGCTGCATTTAGGCTGGCTTCTGAAAGAAAACAAGGCTTATGTCGTTAAGCTATCCATCCATTTCTCCGTGTGTCTATCCATCGGTATGTCTGAAATAAACTCTGCTGGCCAGTGTCAAATCACTCTGGTGGGAGCACAGATGTCTCACACAATGTTTCTCAAACTTAGCAGAAGTGAGAGGATTTTTTTTTTTTTTTTACTGGTTCACATCTAAACGTTGCTGTAAGAAATAAAAGGATGAGAAAGACCGACTCCAGTTGGGACCTGAAATCTGGAAAACAATGTACACGTTTCCTCCAGAATTTTTAAACACATGTGCAGTGCATTGCCTTTCATTAGAATAGTTTTAGTTCTAGGAACAAAGAGAACATAACAAATCTTAAAAACACAGAAACTAACACTTGCACGGAATTCAACACACAGAATTCATGCATTGTTCTGTTGGTTTTCTAAGGCACTGACTTACATGTCAGCCATGATAATTTTGGTATCGAAATTGGGTTTAAATACAGAACACAGGATGGAGGTAAACAGTGTTGCTCAGCAACAGAAATGAATGAGGATGTATTTTTACACCCTGAAAAAATTATTACAACTATGCATTCAATTCCAGCATAAGAATTCAACTCTGCTATCAAAGAATATTTGTATCTTTCCATAACACAGAAATTCTCTAAGTGAGTTCTGGTTAAATATTGACATTTTTGCATAAATGGAATTCTTCCTCAAATGTTGCTTAGGGAGGCTGGACAGAATGAGGCGCTAGGATTATGTCTCAAGACTTGCCTTTGACAAATCCCGTGAAGCTAATTTAATAATTAGCAATGAAAAATCATTTCAGATCACTAGATAAAAGTACAATTAGAAGTACAAAACACAAAAAGATAAACCACGATTTGACTGCCACTCTTCTCTCACTTCCTGCCACCCACTGTCACGCGAACTGCAGAATGATCCGAGTGAAAAATATAAATCTCCTGGAAGATGCTGAGTATCAACACATGGCTTGGGGGGCTGTTGGCTGCACAGAACATTTCCTTGATGAAAATCATGGAAAAGTGTACTTTTGACAAGCCAAGCACAAGATTTTTTATGGAAATCATGAAATTTACAGCAACACCACTGGTTTATTTTAACTCTAAACCGAATGTAATTTCTTATTAATAATCATAAGGCAATATTTTACTGCATTTAGAATGATTATGGGGATTTTATGTTTAGGATGACTAAGTCATCATGCAAGTCCTTTCTAACTTAAAAAGGCTACCCACGATTAGATATGTTACTAAGTCTGTAAAGAGGACTTGGAAATAAATTATTCTAATATGTTCTGATTTGCTCAAATTTAATTAAATATATGAAAACACTCTAAATCCAGTTTCATGTATTTCCTTATGATTCAGTTACTTGGTGTGGGGGAGAACAGAAAAATTTGACCCTATCAAACTACTATTTATCAATCCTAACTACACTTCCTGAGTTCCCTAAAAGTTGGGAAAAACACACAGGGTTTGTGGCAGGCTCAATGACTCAGAAAAAGCCATTATAGTAAGACCCAAGCATCATCTAAATAATATACAGCACAATTAACCTTAAACAGTCTATAATTATGATAAGCTTCATAGTCCTAATTACTTTTCAGTAACACTGCTGTAAAGTGACTTGAATTATAAAATAAAATGTGTCATAGGGCATCTATTTATATATTGTTAAAGCAAGTATTTATGAAAGGATATAATTTTCCAGCAAATATCCAGCTTGCTGTTAATCTCCAGACCTTTTGCTTGTTGCCTTTCTTCTTCCAGCTGCTTTGTATTCGCAAACTGTGTCCCATCAGCAGGGGATTCTGGGAAACTCTCAAAATTGAACTTGTCAACTTGGATAGCCATACTGTAGCAAAGGGAAAAGAAAAAGAAAAAACCCAGGATTTTTACTATAGCAATTTTACAGATATTACTTCCGCAGAAAATGCAGACCACTGTGAAACCAACCACTACGATATTAGCACATTTGTCTCAGTGGCATCTAGTCCGTATACTACTGATATATGAGCCATATGATTTATGCTACTGAAAACAAAAGTCTAAGTCTATTAAAGATGGTAAGATTTTAAAAAAAAATCATCAATCAACATCTTAATGCTTTTGTGAGTGGTACACAAGACATCCGTTTCGCAGTTGCAACCAGTTGACCTTATAGCAGCCTTCCAGTATCTGAAAGGGGCCTACAAGAAAGCTGGAGAAAGACTTTTTACAAGGGCATGTAGTGATAGGACAAGGGGTAATGGCTTCAAACTGCAAGAGGGGAGATTTAGATTAGATATGAGGAAGAAATTTTTCACTCTGAGGGTGGTGAGACACTGGAACAGGTTGCCCAGGGACGTTGTGGATGCCCCATTCCTGGAAGTGTTCAAGGCCAGGTTGGATGAGGCTTTGAGCAACCAGGTCTAGTGGGAGGTGTCCCTGCCCATGGCAGGGGGGTTGGAATGAGATGATCTTTAAGGTCCCTTCCAACACAAACCATTCCGTGATTCTATGCTTCTATGATCGTGGTTCTGCAGAGGTTCATCTGGTGTCACTCTTGGTATGTAAATGCTCCTGGTGTGCCTAAGACTTGCTGAGAAAAAAGCAACAAGACTGGGCCAAATGCTGATGAACTTACTATTTAAAGTAGTCTATTAATCCCAACTTATACACAAGTGAAGCAAAATATTACATATAAAAGTGTCTCCTGTAGTGAACAGTAACACACTTACAAAGCCATGTGCACTTCACAGGTTTTATGAGCCAACTTCCTAAATTTTCCTGTAAAATTTCCTTACAAAACTCAGGAAGGAAAGACAAAATAACCGCAGTACTAGGGCCTAAATGTGGCCCCTGTCTTTTTCTTTGAGAAGATACTTGCATCTCGCTTAATGTATCTTCATGAATTACAGGCAATATTAATTTCAATATCATAGTATAATTCACTGGGAGTAAATGGTTAAATAATTGCTTTATTAAATGTACAGTAAGGCATAATAGCAAATTAAATTAAATATATTACGCTATAATGCATACTAAATACTTATATGTTAAACTAGAATCACTAATCTAATATAAAAGGGAATTTAGACCAGCTCACATCACATGAAATGTGGTTATAGCAGAGCTAATACACTGTGCTGCCAAAACAGCTTTAATTTCCTGAATCATCTGAAATAGAAAAATAATTAGGGAAGAATTAAAATATATTGCTCTTGAGATGACTTTGCACTTAAGGAAAACAGAAGACCAAGCAACAGCTTTCAAAACCATTTGTGATTAAATGCAACTACAATCTAAGAAGGGGTGTGGGAAGGGCATTTCACAAAAACAGAGGATTACTATTATTCCTTTATCTATTTTTACATATAAAGAGGGAAACATATTCCATAAGTGTTGCCAAAAGGAAAATACTAGGAACAAAAGACAACAAGAAAGGGCTTTGAAATCCCCACAGACCAGAAGAGATTTCGCGTAATTAGCATTAATTTAAGAGAATTTTGACCCTAAAAGAAACTGGGAGAAAATACATGGCAATTACAAGAACAAGGAATAATCTAGTTTATGAAGTTTACTGTGGAAAGATAAATTCATAGAGGCCACCGCGCTTCACCCTGAGCAAAAACCGACATCTCAGGAGAAGCTCTTAGCGTTCCAAAGCCACCCTCATCATTAAAATGTACAAATACAGCACTGAGACAAAGGTGGCACAAGTACTGCTTCTGTAAGCTACCTCTTCTGCAGACTGCTTCGTTGCTGATCTTCACATGTAAAAATCAAAAAAGGCAGAGGAATGAATGTATTCCTCTCTAAGGGGTGTTTTTGGTTTGGCTATTTTTTCCTACAGCAAGAGCTCATGAAGAGTTCTTCATTTGCATGCAAAGACCATCACGTGCTGGGCATATAAAAAAGCTCACATGAGCTACAAAAGTGTATCACAGTAACTGCGGGAATCGAGCCAGAAATAAAGAATGCAATGAAAAACACCTAGATAGAACCTGTAGAGTGGATTTTAAAAAAATATATCAGGCCTGAAACTATGACTAACAACATCAGTCCTTACTGGCACTGAGGTATGATTCGATTCTGCAAATGCCGGTTGAGTTTCCTGGATTTTGCCTGGGCAATGCATGTGGAAGACAGAGACGCAACTGGAACATTACAAACTCATTTTTGCCTTTATTTCTGAAATTATTTCATCACTCTGTGGTACATAAGCAGATGCAAAGCCAGTACTTGATTTCTAGTATATACACAGTACTGCTTAAATGCTCACATAAATACTCATAGTTAGTTACCTAGAGTCATGTTTCGACAACAAATTACCTTAGTTCCGAACAGTCAAATATATTTAGAATCCATCTCCCAATGGATCTGGAAAGCAGCTCTCATCTAATTATTGTGCCACATTTTTCTAAGTGAATGATAAATTAGAAAAACATTCCTGCCTAACGATATTTAATATTTAATTGAGGGCATTCAGATTGCATTCTTCTGTTAATGGATCATTACGGGCAATATGGTAAATTTTTTTTCTGGAAATTAAATATGCATGTAAGCACTTTTTACCCCAACAGGCTACAATAAATCCACACCAGCTTCAGGAATACAGCCTAGATTCCTCTGAACAACAGTTCTTTGTACAGCTCTGTTTGAAATAACTTTTATTAAGCTCTAAGGTATGGAAAACTTTACTAAATAGGGCTCCTAGTACTCAGAACCTCTACTAACGTTTCACATTTTTTAACCGTTTTTATTTATACTGTGTACACGCTGTTTAGCACAGTGACACCTCATGTCATGTGAGAAGATACAAAAACACCCCCAAAAACACGCTTGCCAGCTAGAAAGTGAAGAGGTCTGAGTAAAAGAGAGCTATGGAGAGAAAAATATTGCACAAAACGATATTACGAATATGGCAGTAGGCAGAATATACGAAAGCATCAGAGATAAAATAAAATTTTTCAAGACTGTAGTTACACTCAAAGTAAAACATGACAAAATTAAATCCTAGCTCTTTTTCTTAAACATCTATGCCTTTTATCATCAGTACTCTGCTTCCTCTTGCACTAAAAATACTCGTATTGAGTTTTGTCTCTGCATTTTTTATCAATAATGTTGCTCCACTATTTATTCCTCAGCCTATGGAATGCGTAGTAAATTGGAAGGCTTTACACAGAAATCAAACCAGAAAATAAATACCGTAACCTAAATCAGTCACTCATCCTTCAAAATTTATCCCTACACAAACACAGCTTCTTTGCTTCACTTCCATTATGCCGATTTCTCCCGTCTCCAAGGCGCATTTCACCAGTGAGGGATTCACGAATGGACCAACGACTCCTGGAGCCAACAGACTGAAGGAAAAACCGGATAAACTGGACATCGGGTTACAATCACCAACTAAACCAGGGTTTTTCAATTTTTAAGTGATCTGTAGAGATCACATGGGCTTTATCCTAAAAGAAGCAGAAGGCAGTGAAAGGGAACCTCTTGAATATCACCCAACTTTGTCACTGCGCTCTGCATCAAAATAATGAAGCTGAAATGTATTTTAGCTGTAAAAGTCTTTCTCCACTTAAATTACTGTAGTAATCTGCAGTTACTTTACAACCTATGTTTCTTGTCGCCAGTTCTCTGCACCTCTTTTCTCCCCAAATTTGTTCTTGTCGTATACAGGAATCTATAGACTCTATACAGAAGGAAGGAAAAAAAAAGACAATTCAGATTGAAACAGGCATTCAATTTATTAAGAATGGCTAGGATAACGATGGCTCACGTTGTGCAAGGGTAACTGTACCTTGCCCTTCACAGTAATTACATATCGGGGAAAATATAAAAGATCTTAAAACACACAAGTTGAAACATATACTTGCTTCAGGAAAAGGGACTAGAATTTAATTTTAACCTTCTTTGCCTCGTGGGTAGCTATCCAAATTTCCTACAAGGAGAGTTTTCAATAAATCATGAGATATTTGTATAAAAACACTGCATTATGTAAAAACATTTAATAGCCAGTCCTGCAAATGCAAAACAGGTTTTGTTTCTCTCTGGCTAACCTTGCTTGTGCGGTAGGAGGGATAAAGTAACAACAGTTTTCATGAATAATGAAACAATCATGTTATAAAACTACTGGGTTTTGTCACGAAACGAGCCCAAGCCGTTGTGACAGCTACTCAGACAACCAAGCATCGTTACAGGGATGCAAATTATTCAAATACAAATTAAGTGAACGAAGAGGAAAAGGTCAGCTCATTGGCAATGCTGATGATACGTCTGCACGGTACCATCTCACGTCACCTGTCAGGACGACTTACAGGGAAAAAAATGACAAACTTTCTGATGGTGCAGCAGACATTTCAATGACAGTTATCTAAAGTCCTATTAAAGTAACAGTACAGAATTATTAAAGACATTGGACAGATCATTTCACCACTTCCCATAAAAGGAGTTTCAACTTTACTGGAAATATTCCTCTGTCCTCAGAACAAAACGCACAGCAGAAGGGACTCCATATCAAGAAAAAACACGTTTTAAATAGCATCACGACTACTCCTGAGCCAGCGCCTTGCACATCCCTCTTCACTAAAGCAGTGCCGGTTAAAGTTAAGCAACATTGACAGTTTCACAGAAGTGGCAAGTAGCAGATAAAATGAATAGGTGAAAAATTCAGTAAGGGAGCGGAGTATTGCCTGGAGTGCTATAAACTCCTGCCCTTGCTCCTGGCAGGAGAGCGGGCAGGTCCCAGGCATAACCTATCCCCCAGGGATGCACCTCAGCTCTTTTGATGTCCTCCTCTCATATAAAAGGATGAATCTATCCAGTGAAATTAAGTATGTCACACTCTCCAAATAAAACAGGGTTAAAAGTAGGCATGGTATTAAAAGAAAAGCAGCAATCTGGTTAACGTAACTAGATTTCATCTTCCATTAAGTAAATAAAATACTGCCGCTTAGGTTGGAAGAATAAAATCTAGAGTTAGTCCTTATTCAATTATCTTTAGGAAGAAACGATATAACAGGAACCCAAAACCTCTTCCTCATGGCTAACTACCTTTTTAAATACTGTCATCCCCAGAGGAGTTTGCAAGCTGCTTCCATAATGAAGCTGGAAGGAGGCAGTTGGAGACTTTATTCACTATTATGCTTCCTCTTCATCCTCCTTGCTTATATAAAGTAGACAGTAGGGACACAGAGCCAGACCGTATTACTACTACTTATGCAAAATGCTTATGTATATGAATAATCCTTGTGTAGTCAATGACTTTACATTTCAGGAAAAGCTAGGCGTGAGGATGATACCCTTGTTCTCACTTTCAGGAGGGAAAAAAAAAAAAAAAACGCATAAAGACAAAGCCTACTTTAAAAGAAGAAACTTCGCCTGATTCTTCCACTGTGCAATCTCAGTACCAACGTTTTTATAACACCGTGTTTCAGGTACACATAATTCCACCCTAAATACAAGTTCTGCAGCTGCTACAAAAATGGTAGAGTAGTGCCCCCCCAGTATACAATAATCTATAGGCAAAGAGTGACCACAAGAATCAAATGTCTTGTGAGATGAATACATATGTATCACTAGATGAAAATGAGACAGTAAAGCAACCCAAATTAATATATACCTTGTGTTTACTTCTAATTATTTCACTGCTGTACAAGTGCAATCTGTATTTCATTCACTACTATAAAATATAATTGTAAAAATAAGTAGCTCAAGCGACCCATAAGTAATGATCTCTCCTCCTGGCCTAAAACTGACTTCATAAAGAAAAAAGATTGCTTTAATATCTAAACTATGCAGAGCAAAAGATAAATTTTTCCATTAATCTTGCAAAGGTCAATTAAATTAAAAAATTTGCATTTAGAACTTAATTATTTATTTAAAATAATTGAAGAGGCGATAAAAGTCAAACTATAGTGCTGAAGTCTGTAAAATTCAACAGCTTGTACTTATCTGATCCACATTTCAGATGATAAAAAGTTAAACTAGTTCCACTGTATATAATGTAATATTTGAAAATGGAACCGCGTTAACAGATAGTTAGCTACATAAATCTTCCGTTTAAATGAGATTATACTACGCACGCTGAGAATCTGGCTTTTTAATTCATAACCCGAAATCTGAAAACCATAAACTGGAAGTGAAGAGGCATAACAATTAGCTTCAACTTGCATCTTTTTTCACTTGCCCATTGAAATAATTTGGACTTCTATGGCAATCATCTTGCAGCAAAACTGTTAGCTACTTAATGAAATAGGAAATCTAAAATAATAATAATAATGGTTATAGCCTACTCTATAAATACACCAATTTCTATAGGGGGTAGAAGAGACTAATAATCAATACCCATTCACTCCATTAGGAAATCTAGAAAAGCCTAAGCCTGATAATACTTGAAGATTGAATCGAATATACTCCCTTTATTTATCGCAGCTGAACTATGCAAGGATTGTAATCCTGTCATTATCCAAAATAATGCCATACTGTACCTCCTACCTCTCTCTCAGTGCAATATTAATAATCAGAGAAATAAATTTCAACAGGTATATCTTCATATTCAGTTGCACATTTGTATAATTCAATATTGCCTTTATAAGGCAGAAAGTTCAAAAGAAAACACGTATAAATTTAAAAAATGGAATCTTGTGCCAGATATAACAAATAAGACTGAAAGACCTCATTCTGCAGTCATGCCTAGTCATTTTTCCAGCTTTCTCAATCTCCTCAAGAAAAGACTGGGAAGATTGCCCACCCCAAAGAACAAAGAGAAAAATACAGCGGAACAGGGCAGGCATCTCTGTTATGTTCAGAGCATCCTTTCCAGTTAGCCTCAAGTGGAGGAACCAGGCACTCACCTGCTCCAACCCTCATTTTCCTTCTGACTCTGCACACACAGCAGCATCAAGGAACACGGGATAGAAACGCCAAGTGCCCCTGCTTTTGGAACACTTCAAAGAAAGGTAAGGAGCACTGCGGTCAGGAATCACCATCAGATCACTTCACAGCATGGTCTGTGTCCTGTCCCAACACTGACGGTTGTTGCTGGTGCCAAGGCACAGCAGTATGGTACACGTGGATTTTGGTTGGTGTAGGACCTACGTAGGACACCAAGACCCTCAGAGGGGTCTCACAGCCTCTTGCACATGATAAAACTGGAGCATAACTCACTTTGTCTTCAGAGAAAAAGCTTAAAAATCCCCAAAAAATCATGCAACTGATGGCAACGCTTCTCATTTACAGGAATATGACCATAATGTGTTGCACACACCTGAAAGGTTTTCTTCAGAGAAGATACTGAGATCCTAGTCAAAACCAAACTCAAGAGTGCTCGAAAATAAACAGTGCTCAAAACACCAGAACAGCCTACGCAATTGAGAAATCATTCATACCTGAAGCAGTCCAGCTCAGTGACCACACAAGAGGAAAGGAAGTGGTACAGAGCTTTACATACAAATTTTCCACAAAGGAAGCGATTCAAACATTTTTTGGGTAAAATGACAGGATGCATGAATGCTCAGTGTGCAAGTATACACATTTTGCCATGGACTGTTACTTCAAGATGCAACTAGACTTTACATTCATACTGAATTATTAATTTACAATCTACTTGCTTCTTTTCTTTTTTAGAGACAAAAATAACATTTGCCCTTTTCCCAGAGCACTGCAGTTGAAGTTCACCTTGAGATGTTTTACTGTGGTAACCAAATTCTTTCCCAAAAAATTTCCCTTCCTAGATGTATAACCTGTATACTTTCACACGTGAGACCAGTCACGTTTTCTGGATTTCTTAAAAAAACAATAGCTGTTCAGAGCACTCCTTGGTTACTTCTTGAAGAGTCTTGTAATTCAAGTTAGTCCAGTCCACAGACTTGAAAATGTTTATTTTAGAATCATAGAATGATAGAATCACCTAGGTTGGAAGAGACCTTTAAGATCATAGAGTCCATTAACCTAACACTGCCAAAACCACCACTAAACCATGTCCCTCAGCACCATGGCTGCCCATCTTTTAAATACCTCCAGGGATGGTGACTCCACCACTTCCCTGGGCAGCCTGTTCCAATGCTTGACAAACCTCTCAGTGAAGAAATTTTTCCTAAGATCCAACCTAAACTTCCCCTGGCACAACTTGGGACCACTTCCTCTTGTCCTGTCACTTGTTACTTGGGAGAAGAGACTGACCCCCACCTCGCTACAACCTCCTCTCAGGTAGTTGTAGAGAGCGATAAGGTCTCGCCTCAGCCTCCTTATCTCCAGCCTAAACAACCCCAGTTCCCTCAGCCGCTCCTCAGAACACTTGTGCACAAGACCCCTCCCAGCTTCCTTGCCCTTCTCTGGACACGCTCCAGCACCTCAATGTCTTTCTTGTAGTGAGGGGCCCAAAACTGAACACAGTATTGGAGGTGGGGCCTCACCAGTGCCAAGTACAGGGGGACCATCACTGCCCTACTCCTGCTGGTCACACTATTCCTGATACAAGCCAGGATGCTGTTGGCCTTCTTGGCCACCCAGGCACACTGCTGGCTCATATTCAGCTGGCAGTTGACCAACCCCCCCATGTCCTTTTCTGCCAGGCAGCTTTCCAGCCACTCTTCCCCAAGCCTGTAGCGCTGCATGGGGTTGTTGTGACCCAAGTGCAGGACCCGGCACTTGGCCTTGTTGAACTTCACACCACTGGCCTCAGCCTATCGATCCAGCCTGTCCAGATCCCTCTGTACGGCCTTCCTACCCTCAAGCAGGTCGACACTCCCACCGAATTTGGTGTCGTCTGCAAATTTACTGAGGGTGCACTCAATCCCCTCGTCCAGGTCATTGATAAAGATATTAAACAGAACCGGCCCCAATACCGAGCCCTGGGGAACACCACTTGTGACCGGCCACCAACTGGATTTAACTCTATTCACCACCATTCTTTGGGCCCACCCATCCAGCCAGTTTTTAATCCAGCAAAGAGTGCACCCATCCAAGCCATGAGCAGCCAGTTTCTCCAGAAGTATGTTGTGGGAAACCATGTCCAGGTAGACAACATCCACAGCCTTCTCCCTCAAGGCTTTTGCCACAGCCTCATTGATTCTTTTGGTATATAAAGGAATTATACAGAATTTATTAGAGATTCTCAAGTCCTAGAAGCAATTTTTGTGAGTGACACCATACTTAAACTACCCTGCCAAAGGGCAGAGTTGGGGGACAATCAGGGAATAATCAGTTTAAGAAACCAAAGCATCAGTACAACAGTGAACATCTCCCACTGCAGCAACGTGGTCCATGAGTTTTGACCTTCAGAGCTTATTTCATAACTATTACCAGGAATAATTTCACAAACATGAGTCGGGGCACAAGAAGCTTTAATCATGCTCCCTAAATCTTATGTCCCAGGAAGCTTCACCCGAAGAGGCGTATGGGTTCTACAGCAGCAAACTGCTCAGCACTATTACTAAAAATTATACACGTATCTCACTCACACACACACACACAATTTTCACCTAAATAATATTTTTCCCACAAAACACTGTATGCATGAGAAACTTATTTAGTTTTTCCTCCACCAATAACACCAAAGTATGTATTTAGAAGCATGCTCAGAAACAAGCTATTTTCAGAAAACAAACTCTCCCACTGAACAGTGCAGCAGCAGCCTGAAAGACCACGTTGGTCTTACCAATTCTCATCAACAGTTAGATCCTTAATGAATCTTCATGTGATAACCTCAAATCATTTCCCCTCCACCCAGGAAATAATGGTCAATAAACCAAGGCATTGCTTTTATTGCTAATTGTACTCAGCCTTTAGCAGCCCTGGATCCGACTTCAGCAATATGCAGAGCTAGGATTGTCTTCACTTGGATCTTATCATGTTTGTATTGATTTACCTTTGCGCGTTTTGCCCCACACGTTGCCGTGCTGCATTAGTTGTCCGATTTGCCTGATTAGTATACCAGAAAATGAGCACAGCTCTAAAATACTTTGTTATTTTAGCCAAAACTCAACTGCTGTAACTTCCCATTTGGAAATTGCCGTATCTTATCAAATACCTGCCCTGCCAGTTGCCCTCTTATCCAGAGAGCCACGAGGTTGAGCTCCCATGGCAAAGGGCAGCGAAGCTAAACGGCCACCAGCCTCAGATCTGAACACTACAGCTAGAAATTTGGCATTTATTTAATTATTAAAATGAAAAAAATTCTCATTTTGGAGCAGTTGCCTGCCATATTAACCTACCTCAGTCAATCCGGGTGGTATAGACCACACATTATATATGGAAAAGCGACTGCGCAGCCTTGTTTGCGTGCCTGCCTGATGTCCAGGCAGCAACACAACCACCTTCAAAGAACTAAAGCAAATTGAAAAAGTCTGTTAAAATCAAACTAGATAAAAAGGGCTTTTTGCTCTTCTTTCCTGGGGTTCCTAAATACTTTGAACACAGGAGTTTGAATTTTAGAAAGGAAGATCTTACCTGTCAGCAAAGCCACACTTGGGAAGCTTTCACAGAATATGCAGCTAGCGTAAAGGAACTCAGGGGTAAACCCAGGATTTTTGGTGTCACTAATAAACCAACATTTCCTATCATTTTCATAGAACCAAATTTCTTATATATGAATGGGTTTCTTCACTACATATGGAGGAAGTGGAGGGAAGGGGGATTACGAATACTACAAGTTATGAGCAGGCAACTCATGGTGTCTGAGATAAAGGTACTTTGGTTTTGATAGAATTCCAGAGCACCCTCTGCTAGCATGGTGAGCACAAAGGCCCCAGCAGAGGAACAATTTATAATGAAACCCAAAAATTATGATCTTTCAATTAAAAGTTCACACCGAAGGTATCATTTTAAGCGTGCTACTAAACTTTTTCAAAAATTTCATGATTTTTAAGAGAAAGTATTCTTCTTAAAATGACGAATAACCTTTCAGGATTAAGGAGTGGTGTAATTTTTCATCTATTTCACTCATGTCTACTTGAAATATTACTTTAAAAATATGTATTTTTAGATTAATTGTTTCAGTGCTTCATAGACTGAGAAACAATTATTTCAAGTAAAAAAATAACTTGATATTATTTAGAAGCTTTGGTAGTGTTTTAAAATATGTAAATGTTGAAGGTGGGGGGGGTTTCAGCATTTCTTTTTAACCTAGAAATTTACAAAGTCTTTTCATTCATCTAAAACTAAATTTTATGGACTACGAAAAAATTTTAATCAAAATTCTGTGAATCTCTGTTTCTTTGCAGCATTCCTTTATAGATAATGAAAGCTCAGAAGATGATGCTATCTAAATGTTTGCAAGACAATTTTTTCTTTAAAAAAAACCAAAATGCAAACTGCAAGTTAAAATTCAAAGGTACCAAAATAGAAAACAATGATTTGAGATCTCTTTTCTAAAAATTACATGTACTTTCCACTCATTGACTAGACTTTGCTCACTATAATAAAAACATATGTAGGCATCTCCATCATCTTTGAAAGGTCCTGGAGAACAGGCAAGGTGCCTGAAGACTGGAGGAAAGCCAATGTCACGCCAGTCTTCAAAAAGGGCAAGAAGGAAGACCCGGGAAACTACAGGCCAGTCAGCCTCAGCTCTGTCCCTGGAAAGATGATGGAACAGCTCATTCTGGGTGTCATCTCAAAGCACCTGGAGGAAAAGAAGGTTATCAGAAGTAGTCAACATGGGTTCACCAAGGGCAAGTCATGTCTGACTAATCTGATAGCCTTCTATGATGACGTGACTGGACGGATAGATGAGGGTAGGGCAGTGGACGGTGTCTACCATGACTTCAGCAAGGCTTTTGACACTGTCTCCCACAGCATCTTCATAAGCAAGCTTAGGAAGTGTGGGTTGGATGAATGGACAGTGGGGTGGATTGAAAACTGGCTGGCAGACAGAGCTCAGAGGGTTGTGGTTAGTGGCACAGAGTCTAGTTGGAGGTCTGTGACAAGTGGTGTTCCCCAGGGGTCAGCACTGGGTCCAGTCCTGTTCAACATAGTAGTCATCAATGACCTGGATGAAGGGATGGAGTGTACCATCAGCAAGTTTGCTGATGACACAAAACTGGGAGGGGTGGCTGACACACCAGAAGGCTGTGCTGCCATTCAGTGTGACCTGGACAGGCTGGAGAGTTGGGCAGAGAGAAACCTCATGAAGTTCAACAAGGGCAAGTGTAGGGTCCTGCACCTGGGGAGGAATAACCCCATGCACCAGTACAGGTTAGGGACTGACCTGCTGGAAAGCAGCTCAGTGGAAAGGGACCTGGGAGTCCTGGTGGACAACAGGATGACCACGAGCCAGCAATGTGCCCTTGTGGCCAAGAAGGCCAATGGCATCCTGGGGTGCATCAAGAGGTGGGTGGCAAGCAGGTCGTGGGAGGTTATCCTCCCCCTCTACTCTGCTCTGGTGAGGCCGCATCTGGAGTCCTGTGTCCAGTTCTGGGCTCCCCAGTTCAAGAAGGACAGGGAACTGCTGGAGAGGGTACAGTAGAGGGCTACCAAGATGATTAGGGGACTGGAACATCTTTCTTATATGAGGAAAGGCTGAGGGACTTGGGTCTTTTTAGTCTGGAGAAGAGAAGGCTCAGAGAGGATCTCATCAATGCTTATAAGCACTTAAGGGGAGGGTGCTGGGAGGATGGCATCAGTCTTTTTGCAGTGGTGCCCAGTGATAGGACAAGAGGTAATGGGCACAAACTTGACCATAGGAAGTTCCATCTAAACATGAGGAAGAACTTCTTTCCTTTGAGGGTGGCAGAGCACTGGAACAGACTGCCCAGAGAGGTGGTGGAGTCTCTGCCTCTGGAGACATTCCAAACCCGCCTGGATGCCATCCTGTGCAACCTGCTGTAGGTGACCCTGCTCTGGCAGGGGGGTTGGACTAGATGATCTCCAGAGGTCCCTTCCAACCCCGGTGATTCTGTGATATCTAGATTTAGGTATCCATTTCAAGTTGAATCCCAGTTTAGGAATCAGTCTTATTCTCCACCTTTAGGGTGGAAAAATCAATATATTTTCACTTCCATTTTATGAGAGAGTTGAAATTCACTTGTTTATAGATCATCAACATTTTTTTTAAAACCATCCTGTCCCACCTGATTCCCAGTTCCTGCAAAGAAGCCAAAATCCCCAACTAAATACAGAGAGGAGCACACAAATTCACACACATACACAGAGCATCAGGCCAATTTGACAGTTTACAAAAAAAAAAAAAAAAAATTCCCATCTACAAAGAACAATTTAATATAGCAAATCCCAGAGTCAGATTATCCAAAATGATAGGCTGGTACTACCAGACAAATTGTACCCCAGAATTGTGTGGTAGTTTTATGAATTTTCCCATCCACAGCTGAGAAGCCCTCATGCTTCTGATGTGCTCCTTTCCTCTGGGTTCTTCAATTATAGGGTTAATATTAAAACTGGAAGCATATATTATTAAAATTCAGTTTATATATCCTATGCTAAGCAAATAATACTGTAAATATACTAAGCAAAGATTACACAATCTGCTTTGTTCTGAAACTAAGCTTTTAATACAAAAGATTTCCCTTTTTATTGCTTACTATTCTCCATTTCTCTTCTTCCATACAACTAAAAAAGAGACGCCATCAAGCAGCAAATCGGGGAATAAAGCTGCAGAGATTTTTTCACTCCCATTTATTCCCATTGAGCCTCCCTCAGGGATATACAAATTGGAAATTGCTAAATTATCATCTAATAGGCCGAAACAACGTAGGCGAGACCAATTAAGTAAAAGGCAGAAAGTTGTATTACACATGTAATTAAAAGAAATTCTTTGACTAGACTACATTAGAATCATTTCCAAAAAAGGAAAAAACTTAACTTTAATCAGCACATGACACATTTTATGACATGTCACTAAAATAGCACATTAAGAGTTTTGATATTACTGAAAAGAGTAGTTTTCTTAATTGTAAATCAAGTTACTTCCAGGTGGTAGGAAATGGGCTAGATAGCAGCATTTCTTCCTAAATATACAAGACACTAATGATGCATAATTGAGTACAAAGTCATAAAAGAGTAGTTTTTGTGGTTTTTTTAGCTGTAATATCCTTCAAATAGGTACCTACACATATTTTTTCACTTGGGCTATCTCTTACAGAAATCCACACGCTATCACAGAACACAGGAAATCACTAAATCAAATCACCACCTTAATTACCAACTGTAATGCGAGTGACAATAAGTAGGGATAATTTTGGTGTGTAACGATGAACATCAAAAAGAATAACACGGGGGGCGGAGGAATGCAGTGCAAGCCATTCTCATTTACAAGCTTCCGAGCTCTTCATCCGTAGCCATTCTCAGCACTGAGGCAAACTATTCCTTGTTGCAGGCACCAGCTCACCAGTGCCCGGAGCCCTGTCCTTGTGCCACTGCACGAGCGCTTTGGTCCAGCCCTTGGCAGCTATTTCTGGAGCTGGAACACAGGCTGGGATCAAAACATTCTCCATAAAGCAGACACGAGTGACTCTCCAAGGCTACAGAAGCCAGAGGAGCAGGATAAGCAAAACTTACATCTCCCCACAGTGCTTTTCTACACTTCTTCTTTCTGAAAATTGCCTATACCAGCCAAAAAGTAAGGCATCTTCACCCCATTTTGAGAACAATACAATAGGATTTAGTTAAACCAGTAATTGTTCATCTAGCTGATAAATACAGTATCAGACATCAATTAACAGCTCTAAGTACAAATTGCATTTTGGAACTAAATTAATTCTGCAATCATTCTGCAAACGAGGTGGGCAGTTTCACAAACCTGGGACAACCTGTATACCCTAAGCCAAATCACTATTTTCCTTCAAGTAATTCCCAGTAAGTCACTTTTTATCTATTACTCTTTATGTTTTACCTTGACAGGCCTGAGACGTGGGCCTGTATGAACCTCATGAAGTTCAATAAGGCCAAGTGAAAGGTCCTGCACCTGGGTTGGGGCAATCCCAAGCACAAATACAGGAGAATGGGTTGAGAGCAGCCCTGAGGAGAGGGACTTGGGGGTGTTGGTGGATGAGAAGCTCAACACGAGCTGGCAATGTGCGCTGGCAGCCCAGAAGGCGAATCATATCCTGGGCTGCATCAAAAGCAGCATGGCCAGCAGGGTGAAGGAGGTGATTCTGCCCCTCTACTCTGCTCTGGTGAGACGCCACCTGCAGTAGTGCCTCCAGATCCAGAACCCCCAACATAAGAAGGACATGGACGTGTTGGAGCAGGTCCAGAGGAGGCCACAAAGATGATCAGAGGGTTGGAGCACCTCTCCTGTGAGGACAGGTTGAGAGAGTTGGGCTTGTTCAGCGTGGAGAAGAGAAGGCTCCGGGGAGACCTTATTGTGACCTTCCAATACCTAAAGGGGGCCTACAGGAAAGCTGGGGAGGGACTCTTCATTGGGGAGTATAGTGACAGGACGAAGGGTAATGGTTTTAAACTGAAAGAGAGAAGATTTAGATTAGATATGAGGAAGAAATTCTCTACAGCGAGGGTGGTGAGACACTGGCACAGGTTGCCCAGGAAAGTTGTGGATGCCCCATCCCTGGAGGTGTTCAAGGCCAGGTTGGATGGGGCTTTGAGCAACCAGGTCTAGTAGGAGGTGTCCTTGTCCATGTCAGGCGGGTTGGAACTAGGTGATCTTTAAGGTCCTTCCCAACTGTAACCATTCTATAATTCTTTGGACAATACCATTTCAATAGCAAATCTGTGACTTTCTGTCTTGAAGAAAGTTCCTATCCTATTGGAATACATTTGCCAAGAAGGCTCAGAAACCCTGGTTAAATCATTATTATTATTGGAAATATCAGTTTATTGTTTCTTTCATACATGTATACAAACTAAAATGGAAGACTTGGAAAGGAAATCAAGTGATTTGCTTTCTCAATTGAACAGTATGGAAATGCAGAAAACAAAAAAACAGTATGGTTTAAACGGCCTTACGAAAAAAAATACCCAGTTTATATCAAAAGAAGAAACAGCTTACTTTTAAAAATGTTAAATTTTTTAAAATGTTAATTATTTGTATAAATCAGTTCTTGTGCAGAAGGGCTCAAAAATAAGTGAATATGCGTAGTTGATAGCAGCACTGAGAATAGCAAGAGGCAATATGAAAGACAAAAACCAGGGCTTGTTTTGGTGAGCGTGTTTTCAGGACAAGTAGTCCAGGCATAACCAACTGTCTAATGTCACCGTGTGCTTGAAAATATCATTGTACAGGAGTCCAGCCTGCACAGTCTCTCAGATAACGCCAGATAAAAGACAAGAAGCTCTCCTTCAAAATTACGGATGGTCAGCTCTTTCCAGAAAAGACCTAACATCAAAATACAAGAGAGAATACAAGTTGACTTGAACCCACACAGAACAGCTGGGGAAACAAACAAGGAGTACTGACATACGAATATTCCTCATCTAGATTTAAATTCCACAATTAAAGCCTGCGTATAAGTACTTACCGCCTGTTGTCACCATTTTATCATCGCTCACTAATCACTCTGTAACTTAATTTCATTAAATTCTCTATTTCATATTAAAGAGGTCATGACTCTGAATATTCTTAATTAAGCCCTGTCCTACTCAAGTCACTGTGTATTCAGAAGGAAAATAAGTGACAGCTGAAATAAGCTGCTAGCGATGCCCATCTTAAGATATGCTTTCCACCAATATATCGAGGGGAAAAAAGGAAATATTGGTAAAGCATGATGTATCTATTGTGCCTGACACCGTTGGGCATGGCAGCGTTGCAGTAGGATGAGATGGGGTAAAGGCTGCTCATGAGTAATACGAAATACGTTAATAAGAAGCAGTTTACAGCATTATTTACAGAACACAGCACAGCCTATTATTTAAGCCTATGGACATGTTAAAAAAACTCAATGATTTAACACAAACTTCACTTTCTAAGTTTACTTTAGTACTTACAAGTCTAAATTCAAATGAAAAACAACAGAACCTCAGCTCCCGACTCCAAGCATGATGCATATGGTCTCTTATCTTTAAATTAATGTTTCCAAACTTCTTAACTTTCACCTTTCATTTCATTTTACATACGTACTTTGCTTTTCCCTCCAGTGAATAATGAATAATATACAATATAGAGTGTAATGCCTAGGAATAAATCTAAACTGAATTGGGGGGGGAAATGCAGCTAAATTGTTATGTTCATGTCAGGATCCAAAACAGTAAGATCTGATCAAGCAGCTAAAAACACAGCGTTTACAAAAATAACGGATATCAAATATACAAGCAAAAAAAACAAAACCCTGAAGACTTGCAAGTGCATGGAATTAATAATCATTAAATATTTACTAAATCTACAGATGTTGCTGCATTCTTTTACTCCCATTTCTTTGAAATTTCAGCGGATTTAATAATGCAGTTTCTTTTCTAAGGGTGAAAATTTTGATTGTTTTATGATTTTTACTGTCGTAAACCTTTCTAGAAAAATAAATTACTCTTTTGAGTAATAGCTTTAGGAGACGCAAAGCTTACCGATCTCAAAGTACAAAAACATTTTGTGTTTCGAGGTACCCTCTTTATTTCAGTGAAGAAATCATCTATTCTCAAACTCAGTTCCATTAATAATTAAAATGATCTTTCGTAACATAAAAGTTTTCTCAAAAATACAGACATCTTTAGATAAAACTTCAGTCCTGCCCATAAAATCTCATTGTTTAAATTAAGTTAACTTGGGGGATAATAATCTTTTGTTTCATTTGCACTTATATTCTAAAAATTATAATATGGTTTATTGAGTAAGTAATTCCAAATAAAATTTCTTTCTGTTATCGTTTAATTCCCTTCTTCCAGTCTTCTAATCCCCACATTCAGATTATTAATGTTTATAATCTTTTTCTCATTCATCACTATCAACAACAAGCTTTTCCAAAATCTCTACTATGCTCAGAAGAGGAGGAAGTGCAAAGGAAGGTCAGAATTTGGCCAAGTAATTAGAATTCAGTTAACATTCCTGTAGATAATACATGGTCCAGAATACAATGAAACCCTTTATCATGTTCTTCCTCTCCAGTGGCTAAACAGTTTTTAATATTTATAAATATAGAAAAGGAAGGTTATTCACCAAAAATTGGAAGTTCCTTTAAGATGTCCTGGTCCACTTGAGTGTTTATGTATTGGTTACACTCACCAATATGACATTAAGCTACTTTTTTAGCCTTAGCCTTCTGACCTCACTTAACACCTCACTCAAGCTGTGACCCATCCACATCCTGCTGAAAAAGACCCAAAAAAGGACAGTGTACTTCCCTCACCACCTTCAGCTTCTCTCGTTGTCCAAACTAAATTCAAAAACAAAAAATGAGACTGATAAAAGGAAAAAGCTGACTTTCTAAACTGCAGGTTATTAAAGAATCACAGAATGGTTTGGGTTGGAAGGGACCCTACAGATCATCTAGGTCCAACCCCCCTGCCATGGGCAAGGACACCTTCCACTAGACCAAGTTGCTCAAAGCCCCATCCAACCTGGCCTTGAACACCTCCAGGGATGGGTCAGCCACAACTTCTCTGGGCAACCTGGGCCAGTGTCTCAGCACCCTCACAGCAGAGAATTTCTTCCTCATATCTAATCTAAATCTCCTCTCTTTCAGTTTAAAACCGTTACCCTTCGTCCTGTCACTACACTCCCCAATGAAGAGTCCCTCCCCAGCTTTCCTGTAGGCCCCCTTTAGGTACTGGACAGAAGGTCACAATAAGGTCTCCCCAGAGCCTTCTCTTCTCCAGGCTGAACGACCCCAACTCTCTCAGCCTGTCCTCACAGCAGAGGTGCTCCAGCCCTCTGATCATCTTTGTGGCCTCCTCTGGACCTGCTCCAACAGGTCCATGTCCTTCTTTTGTGGGGGTCCCCAGAGCTGGTCGCAGTACTCCAGATGGGGTCTCAGGAGACTCCATCAAGCTGTGTTTTAAATTAGCCTCTAGCCTCTCCACCGCTGTTGAGAACAGACAAATTGCATCTTTTCCTGCTATCAGTGAAAATACGTCCAGCTGATTTTGCGTGAATTCTCTGTAGCTCTGGGAGCCACTCACTTAAGTGCAGAGATGGTCTCCAGACCATAGACTTTTGATCTGAATTTTGTGACAATTTTATAACTCTGAAGCTGCTGTTGGAAACTTAGTCATGATAATATGAATATAATTACTATAGCAGCTTCAATTCCTAAGCATTCCTAAGCATTCTTCCTAAGGTATTTTCAGTAAGAGCTGGAATTGAGGAAAAGCATCCATCATTAGTTACAACCAGTGAATCTGGAACACAAATCAATGAATTAGAATCACACATCAGTGAATTAGAAACACATCTCATCTGGGCCAGCATAGCACCCACAGCAGAGTCAAATCTCTTGGTGGCATCCAACACAAAATAAAATTCCAGACATATTCAGGGCTGAAAATTAAGTGAAGGAGATTATCTGGGATGTTAGCTCGCTATTTGGAAGCCAGAAATGACTCAGACAAATCAAAATGCTTGGTGTTTCATTTTACACTAGTCTCCTGACTACATATCACACAGTCCTCTTAGTACCCATCAGGACCTGCAACGTGATCGTTGCTGATATAAATGGAGCCCAGAGCTCCAATGCACTTACATGCTTCAGAGATTTTGTGTCATAACCAGGGAAAAACCATGACAGCGTAAGGGCTGAAGATGAAAGGCTCCTCTTTGCAGATGCTGGCCATGTCTCATCATCAAACAAAAAGCATGGCTCAAATTAACTTGAGTAAGTGAAACAGCTGCACAATCATCTCTAGAAATCTTTGTACCTGTTTGAAGTAATGATAAAAAATAACTCCACTTAACTTGAAGTGTACACATCTACTGGTGGAGAGACCTCCATGAACAGCATTAGAGTTACAGAGAATCCGAACTACATGTCCTCGTACTGATAGTGGTCTTGACCTACGACAAACCTATTTTATTTACACAAGAACATGCAAAATATGAAAAGCACAGCCCCAGAAGATGTATAGACACAAACCAGTTTTCCTTACGAAGTGACAGAATACTTCAACCGCAGTTACCATATTTAACTTGAACCACAAAAATTGTTCCCCATTTCTGAAATTCAGAATAAGTCTCTGTCCTTTTTTCCTCTGTTAGCAGAAAACAGCTGCTGTAAAGCTCCATTCTTCTTAAATAAGAGGAAACCTAGTGGGGAAGACATTCAGTAGTGCTTCTAAGCAGGCTTCCGTAAGGAATGTTCCTGAAAAGGATGGAGAAAGATGGGTAGGCAAAGTAGTCTTTCCTACTGGCAAGGGATATAACAGCGGGATTTACTTCAAAATAAAGAAACCTGTACTGATGTCTACACAGGTGCTTAGATACCCATTAAACTCAAGGGAGGAGATAAAGATGGTGGTCCCCTAACAAAGATCTGGCATGCCAAGAGGATAACCGTTACTGCTGTGTATCAACAACCGCAGCCAAAGCAGATAAGGGAGATTGACAATCCCCTTGTAAAGATAAAGTCCCTTGCTGGAGCCTGATTAGGGGCACAGAAAACAACTGACAGCTTTTGCAGAGTTAGTTCAAGCCTCAGAGGCACTCGTTAAGCACAGGGAACTGCACGTCCCTGTTCTCCAGCTCTTCCACAATGGGGTTTCTTGTTGGCAGAGTACTTTGTCTCTTACAGTTATGAGAAAATAGTATCTAAGCTGCAGGAGATGCCCATCACATCAACCTGTGACACAGCAATGACACAGGTTTGCCTTAATTCAGACTCTAACAGCATGTATGTTGTAAATAACGTTATGGATGGGAATAATTCCAGGTATCTCAAGGATGCAGACAGGTGACGTACTTCTATTAAGGTAAATGCATTACGAAGAAAAAGTTTCCAAGATGTTCTTTGGAAGTCCTGGAAGTTTTAATGCTATGGAAGCTCCAGGGAAAGACAGATTTAGATTCAGACGTCCCCGGAACTGTGCATCGTGGGGTTCACTGAAGACCTCTGTGACCTGACAGAGGGCTGCAGTAAGGCATCACCAGCAGAAACGCTCACAGCCATAAGCGCCACCAGAGCACGTGAAGGCTATTTTTTTCCCTTCTGTTGTGGCTGATAAAGGCTGCTTGACTAAGGACCGCTTCAGACCACACCGTAAATACATACAGGGCCATAAGGCAACAGAGAAGTAAATTCTGCTATTCGTGACACAGAGCTAACCAAGAACCTTCCTCAAGACTGGGTATTCTGAAACTTTTTATCTTTTAGATTTGAAAAGAGGAAATCGAGAAAAGAAAATCTATGCTCTTTGGGATCTAACATCAAAAATTGAGATTTACTCAAGAGGTAGAAACAGACTGAAACGAATGAGACCCTCAAAGCCCAACAGCTTCAAAGTCAACATCCAAAACTGCAAATCGCCTATAAATATTTTTTGTCTAAGTACTCAGAACACAAGCAAGGCACTATTCTAAAAGGGACAGCAAGCAAACTAGAAAAACGCAGCTGCAATGTTATGCTAAGAGTGACACAGGTAGATGAAGTCTCCTTCAGGAGGTACTCATGTATTTTAAGGACATTAGTTCATTCAGCACAGGAGAAGTTAAAGTATTTGGTGGCATGCATTGGAAATGCACACATCCTTGTTAGAAAGCCTACATGGAGCAATCACTCAAAAAAAAAAAAAAAAAGGATTTATTTTGACAAGAAGTGCATCAAAAGCAAACTACACAAAGAGAACAGTTGTAGTTGCTATAAAGCATTATTTCCACAGCCAATTTTCATTACCAGAAAAATACCTGAAGATCGTAGACTTTGATCAAATAATATGTGCAGAAGAAGCAAGTTATGAGATTCCAAGAGAAGTTTCTCTCAATTCCATCAGGGAAAAAAAAATTGAAAGACAAAATGCAAGTCATTGCATGGTGAAACTGCCACTGTTCCAGTACCTTACACATCAGTCTTTCTCTGGGCTGCGTTTTAATTGTGAATTTATTGAAAATGCACTGATTACTGTGGGGATAATTAAGGTATCTTTTTTTTTTTTTTCCTGGTTTAAATTGCTGATCGGTACATTCAAACCTTAGGCCATTTTACGTATAGCTGGGGTTTCGGTTTTATCCTGAAATTGCATTGTTTTGCAAAAATATCTACAATGTCAGAAATGAATACCCATTAAACCAGGAAATGATACAGAGTACGAACTATACCTGGTCTTTTTAAGGGAGAAATCCACATTGCCAGAGCAAGGCAGCCAGAAACCACTTCCCAGCAAACATACAGTCGTATTGAATCATTAAGCCAGCACAGGGCTTAAAAGGATAAATCTCAGCTTTTAAGTGCAAAACAGAATTCAATTTTAACTACTGAGCCATGACCACTGCCTCTTTAACAATGTTATAAAAAGCTACTTGGCTTTTCAAATTTAAAAAAGTCGGTGTCACATAAATATGCTCACCAACGGTCTAAAAATAACTTTAAGCTGCCTACCCACAAGGTCAGAAGCAGCAGACGCAAAGAACTGAAGTTCTACAAAGAGCTTCCAATAAAGAAAATACTATTGACAAAAGTGAAAGTGTTGCCACCGCTCCGTAGCTATTTCTGTACAGTTCTTCAATGTCAACTTATGCCAAGTTATACTCAAGCTGAAATGGCTCGAGATGTAGAAGTAATCTCAAATATGCAGTTCTCATCAGTGAAACACTTTACTGGTGTTCAGAGCATACTTATTTGAACTTATTCAATGAAATTAAGCTTTCATGCATGTCCTTTCGGTTCTTTACTAATGATGTACTAAAGGAGAATAATGATAAATGTATTTGAGATGCATTAAGGCAAAAAACAGTAATTTTCAACAATCCACTGTAGTCCAGCGTGCCCAGTTACTATGAATGCAGAGAACATGTACAATGTTGATCGTGCTACATCAGAAACCTTGTCCATGTGGATCTTCTAATGGATTCCTTTCCAACTCCTGGTGGGAACTAGATCAGCCATATCATAGCACAACCATTACTTTAACATACTTCATGCTTCTCAGAGTTGAAAAATAAAGTGGAAATAGTGATAATGATGGGGGCTCAGACTTCCTTGAGAATGTATTTATTTATTTATTTTGGCTGTGGCAGGTCTATGCTTGGTAGCATATTGTATCATAAGGCAGAGAAACCCTCTTTGTAGACCCTGAAAAACAATCTAACAAGACCATCAATGAATGCTCTGAACACCAGTAAACTGATTCATTCATACAACAATTCAGGGACTTCGATGTTTCTGCATCGAGGTGAGTTTATCCAGCTTGCAAAAGATGAAGGACTAAGTCAACCCTCCTGGGATTTGAACCTCTGATTTAAGGAGTCTAAATATTTCAAACCTGATGTTTCAAGCAGTCTCCTGTCCCCTCCAGCTATACTTTTTTTCTCACTGTGCTTTTTTAAAACTTTAATGTTTTCCCTAGAAATGGGCACAGAAAGTATTTGATTACCGAAGTAAGAAGTCATGAGCTGAAGCAAAGCCATAAGAAATACTGCAGCCTGTCAAAGGTGATAAGTGCCTCTGATTATCCTGTCCTGCATTCCCTGGGCTCAGCATTTCATTAAACAGCAATGATCTCTTTTAAAAAGAGATTTACCACCATCATGTCCTGAGGTTCTTACATGTTTTTAGCTAAAGCTATGTACAGAAATACTACTTTCCTCAGTAATTATATTTGATTTTCAGTTTCAATGTTACTGATAAGATTTGTTAAGTTTGGGTAGTACAACCTAAAACAAGTCATGAACACTAAAACAGCTTTTTCTCTCTGTTTTAAGAATCTCCCTTCAGCTGGATGAATGAGTAACTTCCTGGGAGAAATTAGGAAATGCCTTAAGAATTATGGATTAAATTAAATGAGGTGAATTTGGCTGTTACATCCTTGAAGAAGGACAATACAGTCAAACAACGATGCATGTCAAAATAAATTAGGCTTTTTGCTGTATATTAACAGAATTCTTCTAGCACTTTTCAGGATAAAAAGCGTCTGCAGCACAAGATCAAAATCTGTACTTTTTTTTTACGGATTATGATATTGTTTCAGGTAAAATGACAGACCATGTGTTAAAAGCAAGAAAGATCATATATTTATGTGGGTGGAAATCTTAACAAAACATTGAAAAGAGCAAATATATTTTCAAATAAGTCTTTTTTCTTGATGTAATAGACATAAATGGCTCTGCTCTGTAGAATACTTATCTAATTGGAGACAACACTTTCCACAAGATGTCAAATTTCCATTTCCTTTCTTCTTTCCTGTACTCAGACATCAGATGAGGTTAATGCAACACTACCAGAAGTCAGGACAGAAAGAAAAATTAAAACACAATACTGTCTCTGAGAAGAAAATATAAGTCGCAGCATCCCACAGGTAAGCTTTGGAGTACAACCCACCTACAGATTACTTACAGGGAAAACACGGTCAGAATTACTTAGTGCATCCTGCAAGTCAAGAAGTTCTTCTAAATTGGAAACTTTAATATTGGTAACTTTTGAAAATAGTGTTGAAATATTCTACCATTACATTCATCGTAAGCACATACTCAGTTGTATTCTAATGAAAATCTCTTAAAAACATGATACCTACACCTTATCCTAGCAGATCAAAGTAATAAGGTATATCTTGAAGACTAAGGACTACCACTGAAAAAGATGAAGAAGTGAAAAGAAAGGAATGAGGTTTGAGCTGGTATCCCAAATCAACAACTGACTGATTTTTCATTGAAAATAAAGCTAAGGCAAGAAATAAAAGGAAACTACATGGCAAAAATGTGCAGTGCTTTGTATTCCCTTTTTAAAGTAAATACAGCGGCATTTTGAAACAAAGACCTTCTGCATCAGTATTTCCTAAGATGTAAAACTGCATGCCTCTGTGGCTCTGCTGCATTCTGTATCAACTGAGAAAATACTTAAGCTGCAGGTTGAATTTAAACTCTTAGAGAAAAAAAATTAATAAAGCAGGTATGATCATTATTCTTCTCATTATTCTAATTAAAACTTATAGCTGCAAAGATTCTCCAGGGTCACAGAGTCCAGCTTCCACTAGTGATAAGCAGTAGATCATGTAATGCAAAGTGCTGCCCCAGGAGAGGAATAACCCCAGGCACCAGTAGAGGCTGGGGCTGACTAGCGGGAAAGCAGATTTGCAGAAAAGGCCCCGGGGGTCCTGGTGGACAATTTGCACGTGTGCCAGCAATGTGTCCTTGTAGCAAAGGTGGCCAGCGGTATCCTGGGCTGCATTTAGTAGAACATTGCCAACAGGTCGAGAGAGATGATCCTTCCTCCCTGCTCAGCACTGGTGAGATACACCAGGTGTCCAACGCTGGGCTTCCCAGTACAAGCAAGACATGGACATACTGGAGCAAGTCCAGCCCCGGGCCATGAAGACAATTAAGGGATGAGAGAGTATTTGTCATATGAGGAGAGGCTGAGAGAGCTGGGACTGTTCAACCCAGAGAAGAGGAGGCTCACGATTTTATCCATGTGAATAAATCCTTGATGGGGGTAAGGAGTATAGAAGACAGATCCAGGATCTTCTCAGTGGTTCCCAGTGACAGGACAAGAGGCAATAGGCAAAAATCAAAATACAGGAAATTCCATCTAGATATAGTAGAAACTTTTTGTACTGTGAGGGTGGTCAAACACTGGAACAGGTTGCTCGGAGAGGCTGTGCAGTTTCCATGCAGTCTGTGATTGTGTATGTGATTCTGTAACCTTACTCATAAAATTATCAGTTCTGCCTTCAAACTACTTAGGAGACTGGAAGAGCAAAAAGCCAGTCTGAAGGTTATTCCAGAGTGTCTATCCTCTAACGGTTCATGATTCCAGGTTATGTTTACTAATAAATAATTGGAAAGCAATGGGGAAAAAATATTCAATTGATAATACTCCCAAACATTAAAGGGGCTGAAAAACACAGAACAAAACATTTAGAAGATTGTTCTACAGGAATAAATATTTATGTCATCTGCAAAAGGAGAACACTTCTATTTATCAGGTGAAGTTATGCAGAGTTGGGTGGTTGGTTGTTGTTTTTTTTTTTTACATTCAAATACTTGAAAGATTGCTTGCATAAGGCATAGTTAGCTCAGAAAACATGTTAACACAGTGGAAGAGAAATGTACACAAGAACTGGTGGGATCATCTCCTGCTCATTATCTCTGCCCTCACAAAAACTGAAAGTTTTCTTTTATATTCATTTTGTGCTGTTGTCTCAATTAGTTTCACAAAACTGAATTCTCTTTAAGGAAATCTCCAACCCTCGGTTATTCGCAACATCTACACAAAATATTACCTGAAGGGAGAGGGGAAAAAAAGGAAAACTTTCTTTTGCTTCAGGAATCTGTTCATTTGAGATGGGGAGTGGCTTAAGGTGAAGGAGTAAGAGAAAAATAGAGGTTAAACTGGGGAATAAGTGAGAGAGAAAAGGGGAGTAAGACGCAAAAGGGAACCCCTAAGGAATTTTATAATGCTGATTTTTATACATGGCTACTTCTAGAATCACAGAATCACCTGGGTTGGAAGAGACCTTTAAGTCCAACCTTCAACCTAACACTGCCAAAACCACCACTAAACCATGTCCCTCAGCACCACGTCTACCTGTCTTATGGAGTCATAGTATCACCTAGGTTGGAAAAGACCTTTAAAAAGGTCTTAATGCACCCAGAAAGCAGACGTAATACATATTCTAGGTCAACACCTGAGTACAACCCAGTAGGTACATCTGATGAGCACAGTCTGAAGAATTTAGCACTTTAGCACCCAGGGACAAATAAGTAGACAACATGAAGGCAAGTAAACTCGTACAGGTATGCTGTTCCGAATCGCCAAGCAGCTTTCAAAGTGAGCTCTGAACTCAATCTAACGAGGGTAAAGGCAAAGCCCGATCATCACAGTGATTGTGGAATTGCATTTTACTACGGCTTTTAATTACTACAGTGTTTAAGGTTGCCAATTTACTCAACAACATTCTGTATCAATTAAGCATGCTATTTATGGAATACCTAATAAATAGGAAACTAGGTTCTAATGGGAAACTCCTGAAGTGCTAAGTTCTGTCCCGCAAGGAGGAGGGTGCAGGTTCAAAGAGACATAAGTAAAACTAACTATAACACACCAAGATAGCTCTGATGAAACGCGCATCATTAAACTTCAGATAGATGAAGAATTTGCTGTAACAGTAAAAGTTCTATTCTCTTTTTATTTGAGAAGGCCACAGAAAGTAATGTATCTAAGCTCAGTATCATTTATCTTCTGGCAGCATCCTGAGTCACTAAGACTTGGAATGCAACATAGGCCTTCCTGCATTTGTGTTCAGGGATGACTTTCTGCTAGATTCAGAAAAAAAGAAAATCTTCTTTGATTATTCTTTCAGATTGCTGATTATAATGCAACAGATCAACGCGCAGTGCTTATAAACAGTTACCTGAGCTCGAAATAGTATGTTCGGTATGTGGTGTCCATTCACTCTTCATTTACAGACAGCTCTCCTCCACCAGAATTGTAAAGCTTCTTATTCTCACGTTCTCTTTTTGAGACCTAAGCACACACCTGACTCTAGTATTACAAAAACACTGACAACAATCACTTCAGTAACAGAGGCTACTAAAAGCTCATCAAATCTGTACTTTCCTTCTACTATGGTTTCATAGAGGACTCTTGGTGAAATTCAAGGTCTTAAGCTTTCTTCCTCAAAATGCTCCATGTTACAGCAGTAACTATATGTAATTCTTTTATTACGTAAATGAAGCAAATTTCAGGATGATGTTACATGGCTGTAAATACTTTTAAAAAAAAAATTAAGAATGTCTTCATTTTTACACTTGTTTCTATTAAATTCTTTTTCTTTCACGCAACTCTCCCCAATTTGAAAGAGTTCAAACATCAGGCATAAAAAACAGCTTTTTCTTTAGCGCCCCCTTCTGTTTATTGCTACTCTCAGCACTTAAATCAGAGCTTGAACTGTGTGTGTTAACCAATTCTTCTTGTTCATCTCCTTTTACATCCAAGCATACCAAAGGAGCCCCACGGCTCCTTCAACAGCAGCAGCTCCTGTTGGATGAAGAGGCCAGAACACCAGCTGCCTTCATTAACACCCTCCTGATGAACCAGGAGGATACTTAAGAGACTTCACAACAAGAAACTTGAAAGAGTCTATATTGGTTTGAAAAGGCTTGAAGAATATAAATAATGTCATAGCAATTAATTAGTGTCCTGTCTTTACCGCGGCTACCAAGTCCTTGACTAGTCTCATTATTACTTTTATCTAGAAGCCACTACATCATATAATAATAAGTGTTCTCCAATGTAAAAGGCTAAAATCATAGAAATAAGGAGCAAATTACCAAAACAACTAAAAACATTTTCTGAGGTTATGCTACTATGTTCAAAAACAAGTTTTTAAATTAATTACTACTGACGAGTACAAGCAGAAAAGACAGAACTAATGGCATGCCATGTACCCCAAACAATAAATCACAGTAATTCAGCTAATTTGGGCATTTCTTTTTATTTAGTTCCTGTAACTTTTACTTCTAATTCTTGTACTTTCACTTCACCAGCTAGCAAAAAAAGGTAGAAAACTGTAACACAACTCTCCATCATAATCAGGCCTTATCTGACTTATGATCATTTAATACCTTATTGATTCTTTCTTTTTTTAATCGTACCCAAAATGAAACTGGTTCTTTGCCCTCTGAAGACAAACACACAAATTTGCGGAGCAGCATAATAAAGACTATCATGTCTCACAGACAAGAGTCTCTGTAGGAGCAAACCTTTCCTTTACCTTGACAGATGCAATTCAAAATAGGGCATGGTGTGAAATCAGAACATTGAAACTGTCAAATATCATCGTTCTTCTGGCATGCCATGCAAAACTGGAGGTTTATTTTATAGACAAGAAAGTTGTTTTATTGCTTTAGAAGACCAAGGTCTCGAAGATGACTCAGACTTACCCTGAGGAACACAGAGTCTAAGGCGGCAGATAAACACAAACCACACAGAGAAAGCCTGGTCTTCCAGCGTATGGCAGGGGGGAGTCTGCAGCTGAGAGCGGATAATTTCACTGTTGAGAACTGCAGAGGTTATAAGCATAGTTCACCTCTTGGTCCTCTTCCTTACTAACAAGCACTATGAAACAAGGGTGTTGTGTTTTTAAGCGCGCACTAAGATTACCTCTTCTTTCCTGAACCCTTCTCTCCTCTGATGTTTTTTGCTAGTTCAGCAACACCAACGTTCTTGTTGCTAGGAATGTAGGTTCCTACATTCTCACTTCCTTCACTCATTTTTCTTTCTACATTTCCATTTTATTAAATTATCTCCTTATAATGCATGTTTCTTTCCAGTCTAAGAAATTCCAGCTCTTTATCTTCTACATCCCCGAACACAATCTCAATGCCGAAACCTGAAATGACTGAACGTGTTACCCAAACTTTCCAATTTATTTCCCTAGGTCGGTTTTTGATTCTCTCCAACCTAATCCCCGCTTCTTCCACTTTACAGTCTTAACAAGGATTACAAACATCTCATCAAGATCAAATCTGAACATCTGCATCATTATCGTCTACAATGCTTGTGCTGTGTTCTGACACAGCTGACCCTTGCTGCTTCTTATTTACATTGCAATCAAGAGAACAACACTTTATTCCTTCTAGAAAATGTCTAATTTGTGGCAACTTTGTTTTTTGCCATGCTTTTATGTCTGGCTTGTTGGGCTCTGATTTCGGTTTCCACTGTGGATCCAATTATCCAAACTAGCCAAAGCTCTGCCCTTGCTCTTCTCACACCACTGCAGTTTTCGGCATGAACCTCCCGGTCTCCTGCCTTCAGCCTCGCTCCTTCCCATGGACACACCTTATTCCTAAGCTTGTAGACCACTGAGGTTCTCTCATTTTTCTAAGCTTCAGGCCAGGTCAGTCCTGAACACATTTTTTTGATCAGGCATTTGTTTAATTACAACTTTTTCCTGTCTGAAAAATTGGGTTTAACCCAAATTTAATTCATTAGCCAGACACAACACCCCAAAGATCACATTCTCTACTTGGGATTTCTTAAAAATAGGACATTACCTACTTGCTGGCCGAAGGATTTTTGTACCCTCTTAGCTTCCCTGGACGGTAAAAAAGCAGTTTAATGACAGCAGAGGCTCCAGTATTGCTTGTCAGAGAACTCTGCTTTTTTATCTTGTGCATGTTGCTACTGCTTTCTAAAACTGTTTCTGAAAAGCGAAGTATTGTTTCTCCTAGGTTATATCATTTATTTCTTTATCAGCATGTTCTGCATGTTATTCAAGACCTTTGACAATAATTAGTCTTGCTTTAAACACTAAGAGAACAAGGTTGGGTTTGGAAACTTGTCAGACATTTCAGAACTGAAGCAAGGAAAAACATAAAAAAGTGCGATGAAATATGCGTGTAACAGTAAATGATGTTTTTTTTAAAGCAAATATCTCAGACTAGCAACAGAATGCTGTCATAATATGTATTATTTACTTTAAATGATTTTAAAACCCTGTAGATGATCACTATTTCTGTGTAAGATCATTACTTCTGCGCAAAAGTATTAAACAAGTCACTTAGATGTCAACAGGGAGGATGGCACCAGTCTTTTTGCAGTGGTGCCCAGTGATAGGACAAGAGGTAACGGGCACAAACTTGACCATAGGAAGTTCCATCTAAGCATGAGGAGGAATTTCTTTCCTTTGAGGGTGGCAGAGCACTGGCACAGGCTGCCCAGGGAGGTGGTGGAGTCCCCGACTCTGGAGACATTCCAAACCCGCCTGGATGCCATCCTGTGCAACCTGCTCTAGGTGACCCTGCTGTGGCAGGGGTGTTGGACTAGATGATCTCCAGAGGTCCCTTCCAACCCCGGTCATTCTGTGATTCTGTGATTTGTATCAACTGAACCAGACTTGAAAAATGATGAATTTCCAAGGGATTAACTCTCAGCATGTTTGTTTTTCAGTAGATTCTGAAAAACATGTTCTACTCATTGTTAGTTTTTAATGTGATGTATTTTCAACTACCAAATTGTAATTACGTACTTTTTCATGGCATTAGCATTGTTGATATTAGATACAGAGCTAAACTATGACATGCACCACACAGCCCACAGGTAGTCTGCAAGGCATCGCTGATCACTTGGTGGGCTTGCCAGGTGCTGACAGAATTTTTGGATACCTAAATCAAAGCTAAACATGCTTCACTCTAACTGTTCAATTAGCTCATCAGAGTAAATTATGTTAATAGAAAATTACAACTTATTTTCAGATTCAGTGTATGCACCCTGTTTTTACAAATTCTACTGAAACAGTTCCCTGCTGGCTTCAGTTACATACAGGATAATGGTTAATCAGTATTTCATTGGACCTGACACCGTCATTTTTGTGAGATGTGCAGCGGAGCGACCAAGGCGCAATCTGTCACCAAAAGACAGTTCAGAGATCAGGACTGCAGCACCTCTTCCTCCTCCGAACGTGAACCAAGACCCTAACACGCATTAAATTACTAAAGGAGCCCAAGTACACTGGCACTGGGGGATCTTCCACACCTAAGAGATGACAAAAAATTACATTCTATCTTCTTCAGTTTTACTTTTCATTATATATGCAATCATTTTAACTGAAGTACAACAAAGAACACCCTGTTGGGTTAAATTTTCCAATGTGAGGAACAGAATCCCATGTCCCTGGAATAATTTCTACAATTTCTACCATTTCAGTTTAAACATTTCCACACCACTCCACACCCAAATAAGATTAAAGTATTAAAAATAAATTATTTCTACTATAACATCTTATATCTGAAATTCCTTTATATGAGTCCCTATCCATCATGCAGTTTCTACCTCTCCATCTGAATGGTCTTAAAATAATCAAAAGGTTCCAAATCAAGAAAAGCAAATACTTAGCACTTTTAAACTTGAAAAAAATAATGTTAAAATATTAAAAATTGCTTCTTGTTCCCCCAAATCATATGTATTTTACATATTTAGTACACACAGCATATAACCAGAATCTGTGTTCTGTTGCAGAGCTTGGACAAAGCAGCAGGGTCCCACCTCTACTGCTGTAACCTGACACAAATTGGATGAGTTTAAGTAAATTCAATGACTTCAATAAGTAGGTTTGATAACATGCTAGTAATATTGCTGTAATTACTCAGGTATTAATAACAAATGGTTGCAAAACCATTACATACTCTTTCAATGAACTTCTGCAGTATAGAAACTTACAGAACTAGTGCTCCATGAAAACAAATGTGTCACCGTGATTCTGTGATTCACCTACTCAGAGACCCTCAAACAAGTACATCTGCCACGTGTGACTGACATTAGTTATCAGGATACTGTATCTTGACAGGTGTCGAAGAAAAGCAGGGATGCCTCCTGTTGGAAAAGCAGCTAACCAACCACTATATATTGATCACAGGTATTAACTGCGTAGAACTGTGGAACAACCTGTTGCGGTTGCCCATGGCTGAGAACAGAGATGTACGTAGGATTGTGATAAAGCAAATTAGCCCCATGGATGCCTCCGCTTCAGAAATAGGTATGCAGAATTGATCAGTCTGGTACCCTGTAATGCTATATATGTAAGTATTATCTCACCATCACTAAAGGAAAATGTACCTCTAATGCTTGCTTCCTCTAGTAGCCTGCCTGTAAGGCTTAGCTGTAATCTGGTTGCAACACAAATATCTTCTAGTAAATAAATTAATTTTTAAAACCTGTTAACTTCTTTTAGATCCATGTATTTTACTCCTGATCAGCATCTATTCAGTTTTCATTCACAGATGGACATCAACTGAGTGACTACGTCAGTGGACAAGGGCTACAGATGTCATCTATCTGGACTTCTGTTAAGGCCTTTGACATGGTCCCCCACAACATCTTTCTCGCTAAATTGGAGAGATATGGATTTGATGGGTGGACCGTTCAGTGCATGAGGAATTGGTTGGATGGTTGCATCCAGAGGGTAGCGGTCAATGGCTCAGTGTCCAGATGGAGATTGGTGACAAGTGGTGTCCCTCAGGGGTCTGTATTGAGACCAGTACTGTTTAGTATCTTCATCAGTGACATAGACAGTAGGACTGAGTGCATCCTCAGCAAGTTTGCAGGTGACACCAAGCTGAGTGGTGCAGTTGACAGGCTAAAGGGATGGGATACCATCCAGAGGGACCTGGACAAACTTGAGAAGTGGGCCCATGTGAACCTCATGAGATTCAACAAGGCCAAGTGCAAGGTCCTGCACCTGGGTCAGGGCAACCCCCATTATCAATACAGGCTGGGGGATGAAGGGATTGAGAGCAGCCCTGCCAAGAAGGACTTGGGAGTACTGGAGGACGAAAAGCTGGACATGAGCCGGCAATGTGTGCTCACAGCCCAGAAGGCCAACCGTATCCTGGGCTGCATCCAAAGAAGTGTGGCCAGCAGGTCAAGGGAGGTGATTCTGCCCTGCTTCTCCACTCTCATGAGACCCCACCTGAAATACTGCATCCAGCTCTGGGGCCCTCAGCACAGGAAAGACATGGACCTGTTGGAGTGGGTCCAGAAGAGGCCATTAAAATTGTCAGAGGGATGAAACACCTCTGCTGTGAGAACAGGCTGAGAGAGTTGGGCCTGTTCAGCCTGGAGAAGAGAAGGCTCCGGGGAGACCTTAGTGCGGCCTTTCAGTACTTAAAGGGGGCCTACAGGAAAGATGGGGACAGACTTTTTATCTGGGCCTGTTGCAACAGGACAAGGGGTAATGGTTTTAATCTAAAAGAGGGGAGATTCAGACTAGGCAGAAGGAAGAAATTTGTTACAATGGGAGTGGTGAAACACTGGCCCAGGTTGCCCAGAGAGGTGGTAGATGCCCCATCCCTGGAAACAGTCAAGGTCAGGTTGGACAGGGCTCTGAGCAACCTGGTCTAGTTAAAGATGTCCCTGCTCATTGCAGGGGGTTGGACTAGATGACCTTTAAAGGTCTCTTCCAACTCAAACCATTCTATGATTCCATGATAAGCTATTTATCTTTTTTTTTTTTCAATAAAACAAAGCAAAATATTTTAACTGAGAAGAGGGTACAAAACAATTGAAACCAAACCCAAATTTTATTTTAACGGTACTGAGGCAGCAAAGATATCTCTTAGCCTTTAAAAATTGTTAAAACTCAAATAACTTTTGGTCTCAGAGATCGGATATCAACTGCAAGCACCGCCGTCATTCAAAAGTTACAAACGTATTCATACTTCATAAATTAACCTTTGACTTATGAACCTCTAATTAGTTTCTAATTATCATATACCACTAAAAGAAAACTCTGAACTGAACAAGTAACTGCTGATTTTCCAACATACTTCCAACATTCCTCGAATAAAGGCTAGGAAAGTTAAGGGATACACAGGGTGAAAAACTTCAAAAGCCTTCAGTGGGAAAAAATACAGCTGTGAAAATATATATAGATATATATACGTGTATATATGTAATCTACAAAAGAGTGAGGCACCAATCTCTGACACAGGTCAGACCTGAACAGAATGGATTGAAGTGAATTACAGGCACGCCAATAAAAATGGAGATGCCGATACAGATTTTGAGAAGACCTGATCATGATGAAAATTTCCCATTAGACACTCCAAAACAGTAAGGTGTCTTTGCTAGTATAAAGAAAACCTATGAACGAGATAGGGAAAATGACACTATGAAAGCGAAGGAAAGAATCTCCTGCTTTTCTGGATCTAGGCAAAAAGACTGGGTAGATTTCATGTCCAGTCAGCAATGCCAACAAAGCCATCTTTAAAAGCGATAAAGAACAGCTCAAAGAAACTGAATGTTATATTGGAATTATCTGTTGCCTTCGAAAGGCGAAAAAAATAAAAAAAAAAATCAATCAAACAAAAAAAATATTAAAAAATGTTTGTTAAAAGAGAGAGATTTGAAAAATAAGGGGCAAAAAGTCATTCAGTTGGACACCAGAAGGACCAGTTTTTATTGGGCACCATATTTCCTGGATCACTGTGAGTTAAGGGAGGACTTTCAGCATCCTACGCAACTCACTCATCAGCTGCTCTGTGGGGAACCTTCCTACTCCTTTCATCATTCAGGATCAAGTCCCATCAGAAGCGGAGATAAATGCTTGGACTTCTAAAACTGCTCTTCAAAGACGCAGGAGCAGAAGGCACACAGCAGCTTAAAAGAATCATGTCTTAGAAAACTCGTTCCTTAACAGAAAGAGTACACTTAATACTAGAATTCTGTTCTTTGTCAAGCTACTATATTCCTTAAAGACAATATAACAAGTTATCTCAGGTGGAGATAAAAACTCAGAATCTTTTTTAACAAAGGTAAAACAGAAGCACAGGAAGTATTTGGTCAAAATCCCTCCCTCTGAGAAATTTTAGAGAACACTACTTTTAGTCAAAGAAGTTATTTCATAAGCAGAAAGAACAATAAAGTCTGTTTCGTAAGTATTTGTGTTCTTTGACTCTTCTTGATCCTCCAACCTCAGACTTGGTTTCTCCATGTTCCCTGCCAAAGAACCGAAAAGCCCCAGGTGTCAAATCAAATACACATTCACTAAATTCTGCCTGTCTTTCTCAGAATAGGGGCAGTGATTTTTCTCTTTCCCCTCTACCCATCAATGATATTGACAGAACTTTTTGGAATTACATCTATCTCTGAGACCTCTAGTCTTCAATTTACTGGTGAATTCAAAACTTAGTAGTGACAGAACAGAAAAAGGAATTACATCAAACTTGCTTTGTTAGAAAACCAGATTCAAAAAGGCAGCTTGGAAAGGTCAGGCAGAGCACTAATCCTCGCCATGACCACTAGATTCCAGTTCTGATAATGAAAACAAAATCACAGTGTTTCAATAGTATGCATGGCTTCACAGCACATGATGTTTATTACTTTTTGCAGGATTTTAAGCCTTTTTTTTGGTAAAATAATCAGATTTAATCAGAGCTAAGTCTTGAGCCTCAGCTTCTATCAGTTTGTAAAATATTTGGGATGTACACAGAATCATGGTCTTCCCACCACTTTGGTCCCTTGGTGCGCTGGTTTTGGCTGGGATAGAGTTAATTTTCTTCATGGTAGCTAGTATGGGGCTACGTTTTGGATTTGTGCTGAAAACAGTGTTGATGACGCAGTGATGCTTTAGCGATTGCTGAGCAGTGTCTACACAGCATCAAGGCCTCTTCTGCTCCTCACACCACCCCAACAGCAAGTAGGCTGGGGCTGCACAAGAAGTTGGGAGGGGACACAGCTGGGACAGCTGATCCCAACTGACCAATGGGATATTCCATGCCATGTGATGTCATGCTTAGCAATAAAAGCTGGGGGAAGAAGAAAGAAGGAGGGAACATTCAGAGTTACGGAGTTTGTCTTCCCAAGTAACCATTAAGGATGATGAAGCCCTGCTTTCCTGAAGATGGCTGAACACCTGCCTGCGATGGGAAGCAGTGAATGAATTCCTTATTCTGCCTTGCTTGTGCGCTGCTTTTGCTTTACATATTAAACTCAAAAACATATTATCTCAATCCACAGGCTTTTTCTCACTTTTACCCTTCCAATTTTCTGCCCCATCTCAGCAGTGGGGAGGGGAGCAAGAGGCTCTGTGGGGTCCTTAGTTGCTGGTTGGGGTTAAACCATGACATTTGGAGAGGCCACACTCTACTGTCCATTGAGGGAGCTCGCTCTCTCCTGTGGTCTGGTACTTTTACCAGGTCTGGCACCCAGTAGTAACAACTACTTTTGTAGATCAAAGATGCACTTAAGAATCTTGAGATATCTACAGTACATCTTAGTATCATACAACAACAATGTTTGTACAAAGACAAAACTGCATGGACAGAGTATATTACAAAGACTATCTATATTTTTGACTAAAGGCCAGCCAGCCTCACCTCAATCCCTGGAAAGGTGATGGAAAAAATCCATCAAGGAAGCCATTTCCAAACACGAATGACAAGAAGATGATCGGGAGTAGTTTGTACGGATTTATGAAGGGGAAACCATGCTTTAACAACCTCATTGCCTTATACAATGAGGTGACTAGCTTGGTTGACAAGGAGAGAGCAACGGGTGTCGTTTCTATCTCAAATTTAGCAAAGCCTTTGACACTGTTTCCCATAACATCATCATAGACAAGCTGACAAAGTATGGGTTAGATAAGTGGACAGTGAGGTGGATAAAAACTAGTTGAACTACCGAGCCAACAGGGCTGTGATCAGCGGCACAAGGTTCAGTTGGAAGTCAATCACTAGCAGCGTATCCCAGGGGTCACTACTGGGTCCAATGCTGTTCAACATATTCATTAATGACCTGGTTGATGGGGGAGAGTGCATCCTTGGCAAGTTCAAAGATAATACAAAACTGGAGGGAGTGGCTGATACACCTGAGGATCATGATGCCATTCAGAGGGACCTCAACAGCCTGGAGAAATGGACTGAGTGGAATCTCATGAAGCTGAACAAGAGGAAATGCAAAGTCCTGCGCCTGGGAAGGAATAACCCCACGTACCAGTGTATAGTGGGGACCAAACAGCTGGAAAGCAGAGAAGGACAACAAGATGACCACAAGCCAGCAACGTGCCCGTATTGCCAAAAAGGCCAACAGCATCCTGGACTGAATTAGGCAGAGTGTTGCCCACAGGTTGAGGGAGGTGATCCTTCCCATCTACTCAGAACTGCTGAGACATATCTGGAGTGTCAGGTCCACTGCTGGGCTGCCCACTACAAGATACGGACTTAGCGCAGCGATTCCAGCATGGGGCCACCAAGATGATGAAGGGACTGAAGCATCTTTTATATGAGAAAAGGCTGAGAGAGCTGGGACCCATTCAGCCAAGAGGCACTGGACACATTAAAACATTAAAAAATTCGATCTGAACGTGAGAAAACACTTTTTTTACTGTGAGGATGGTCAAACACTGAAACAGGTTATCCAAAGAAGTTGTAGAATCTTCATCACTGGAGACATTCAAAAGCCAACTAGATACGCTCCTGGGCACCTATGCTAGGTGACCCTGCTTGAGTAGGGAATTGGGCTACCTGACCTCAAGTGGTCCAATTCCAACCTAAATGATTCGGTGAATGATGCTGTGAAAATGTATTTCATTCATATTTTTGATGGAGCATTCACACCCAAACCAAAATGGTCTTAAATAAATTTCCTGAGTATTTAAACCATATCTATTGTCATTAATAATATGAAGAAAAACCTTTGAATGGCTCAAGCTGTCAGGAGCTTATGATTTATATTTTAACGCATGAAGATAAAATTTAATGTCATTTTAAACGAATTAATTTTTCTTGCAGATCTTATTAGACCATTACCCTCCATGAGCTTTCACAAACCTCTTACGGTGAGTCATTCATAAATTGGATTCATATGGCGAGAAGACACACAAATGTGTTAACTGCCTGAGTATTATATTCAGTACACAAGTCTCCTTAGTTGTCTGGAATTATCTAGATCCAGGATTTAATACAGCCTGCAAAGCAGATTCTGAAAAATCACACTAAACCCTTATTGTGCACTAATTGAAATTCTTTTAAAATCAGGTATATGACTAACTTCCAGCTTACACTGGAAGCTTACGAAAGCTTACTAAAGCTTACGCTTTTCTTTAGCACCTTCTGCTTGTCAAAGATTTGGTCAGTGTTTTAGTAAAAGGTAGTCTTTCCTGTGGTTTCCACTCCAGGCCAGCCTTCTGCCTAGTTATCAAAAATAGCTTTTCCTAAAAATCTCTCCTCCTGGAGCCAAACTCCAAGACTGCTTTGTTATGCACATTGATCAAGATACTCTAACACCTACTTGGTCAAGAAAATGCAGTATTTCCAAAACTTTGCTACCTGTTTGGAATCAGTCAGGATTTAATCTTATTATTACAGGTATATTTTTGTTTCTGTTCTTTCCCTCTTTTCTGGGGCATTGCACAAGGCACTGACTCTAGTGGTCTTAGGATGAAACAGTACTTTATGAAGACTAAAACATGGAGTTCATAACTCAATACAATGTATTATATTCTATCACAGTATCAAAAATATTTTTTATACTTGCCCCAACAGTAATAAAATTAGTATCTGTGATGTTTTGAGGAACCTGGTCTAGTGGGAGGTGTCCCTGCCCATGGCAGGGAGGTTGGAACTAGGTGATCTTTAAGGTCCCTTCCAACTCTAACCATTCTATGATTCTATGTATTAGATACATTCTGTATGCCTAAGTGAAAGATCTGAGAACACATTTGCTGCTGCAACTTCAATTAATATTTTCTTCTTTTTCCATAACTTCCATAACTGTATTATTCCTTAATCTTTTGTAATTCCTGCAGCAGCAAGTATAAAACCGAAGTACCGATCAGAATCACTTTGGGTCAGGGAGAACATGCACGCAGGAAAAAGACATCCTATTGTCAATGGATTTATAAATAAAATGAAGATATAAAATTGCTGAGAAGAACAAAAATTATAGTTAATGGTCAACACAATAGAAAATTCAAGACAAGAAGAGAAACTCTTCAGTAGGTGTTCAGCTAGAAATTTTTATCTGCAGCAAATGAATATAATTTGCTATATAAAATTAAAGTTTAAATGCCTCAAAAGCTTGAAAAATTATAACAGCATGTGAATGCTGTTTTCTTCAATCCATATTTAATTTTAGATTTCCAACAGGGCTCTGGCATTCCCAGAACTGACCACAGGAAGAAACAATTTGTCTTTACCAATGCTGTAATTTTTTACATGACTGTAAATCATCATTTACATTTCAGACCACTATTGCTGATGTATTTGAGGTAAGAACTTCTGGAAACCTTCAGGCTGCTCTTTACACATCCCAGCTCGTGGTGTCACTGCGTGTATATCTACGTTCAGGTACAGGGTACGTGTTCAGCTGCTGCCAGGGCAGTGAATTCAGCACTCAACGGCAACGGCTACAGCAAACCCAAAACAGCAGATTGTGCTTCTGCCCTTGGCACTTTCCTGCTGAGTGACAGCCAGAAAATCGCTTACCATTTTATCTCTCAGGCCCCAGATCACAACATACACCTCTTTTATAACGTACTTAAGTATATGGATGAAAAAACATGTGAGACGGACTTTGTTATTGCAGTTCACTACCTATTACATTAAAGGTCTGAAGTTTCCAAAAAATGAGCAAATATCAGTTCTGAATTCTGTTCCTGTTCAGACATACCAAGTGAAGAATATAGGAAAATCTAGAAAGCTCAACAGTGTGTTGAGCATCAAATACATAAGGAAAGAGAATGAGGTTTCTAGAGGAGCACACTGAACTGGCTCCACAGTGACAAAATACCAATTTCGTATCCCACAAAGCTCCGTTACCTTCATTTTAAATTATATGAAAGGCAGACTTACTGTAAACAAGCTATAAATCCTGTCCACCTACTTAGCATAGAGTTGTCCTCCATCTTATCTTTCAAGATGAAGGAGGAAAATTAAGAACGCTGAAAGCCAATGACAATCTTCCAGAGCTTTCCATTTTGTTTCTGTATTAAAAAAGAGGCTTCTGGTCAAAGTTGTACACCAGAAAACACAATGCTGAATGAAACATAGCCCTGCATAGCCCTTGAGGGGGTATATAATTCCCAAATCTCCATAATATTTTCTTTTCAAATTTCCATAGTGATCTTTCTAGCTTTGTAGAAAATTTGCATTCCCAGACATGAATTTAAAGTCCTTGTAAATTCCTTCTGACAAAGCATGGAATGAAAATTAAATTGTTCTAAGAAGCTTTAGTGGAAGTATTCTTGGGCTTCAAAGCAATTGAATGCATTAGCCTTAATGTTTTAAAAGAAGTCAGCCGTGAATAAACATTTTTTACATCTTTTAAGCTTGCTGTGCCCTAAACTTAAGTGCTGATCTACATTAGGACTGAACTGAAGATATTAAAACAAGAACGTTTAATGTTTAAAGGTTGTGAAGTTTTAAGAGTTTTTCTTGTATGTCTCAAAAGAAAGAAGGGGGTCAAATGACTGCTGGCTGCACCTTTGGGTGAACTCTGCCACGCAAAAATTGGCTGAGTGTAAACCAGGGGGTTGAACGTGTATTTGTACCCTTCACCTTGCTGAAAAGCTGAGAATCCTCTGCCCCTTCCCTTCCTCTAACGGCATGGTTTGATTTACCCCTATCATGTTGCCTTCTTTATGGCTACGTTTTGTACCTTATCATAGCTGCAATCACATTTCTTGCTGTACAGCAGAACCAAACCGTTCCTTCTGCACTATCAAAAGTTACAGCGCTTGACAGCCCCCCATTCTACCTGCGACTTTTCTTCTCTGCTGCCCTGCACCCGTGAAACGAACACTCTGGGCTGTTCATCAAGTCACTGCTTTGCTGTCTCAGTCCTGAGCCTGAAAAATATAACTGAAGTCAATCAAGCAATTAAGAGTTCTTAGTCACTGGCAATGTTGTAGCAGCAGTCCTCCAAAACCCTCTAAAACACCTACAGGAAATTAAACGATGATATCATCAGCCCATGTATAACTTTTTAATTCAACCTGCTGTACCAGCATATGCCACGTAACTGCATTCATACTAATATAGCACCTGTCCCAGGTGCAAATACAGCACAACGCTAACTCGCTTATTGTGCAATCTTCTGTTTATTAGAAACTTACTTTAAATTAGCTTTTCGGGTCTTCAGGATATGGCTTATTTCCTTGTATCTCTGCTGGTAGTAATATAAACAACGTGACTAATATTTGGTAATAAACAATAGTAGCAGCCTGCATGAACCAAAACCGTGTTTCAAGAGCATCGATATTATTTCATATCAAAACATCTGCAGGACAAAACAGATAACATTTTAGTTACCGTTGAAAGTTATGGTTTGGATTTTTCTGACCAAGCACTAAAGAATAAAATGCAGAGTTCAGTTGCCAATTAGTCCTGCCCTGTAAAGCATTTTCTTACCCACAGCCATTCTGCCAATTCATTCCATTTAGGATCTGTAACTTAAATAGAGGAGGAGGGGATGAGTTAAAAATAGCAGCAGCAAAAAAAAGCCAATTAGTAAGAATTGCCACAATAACCTTTGTCAGGATAAATTTAAGGTATAAGGCTCAGAGATAGTTACTATGGCAACCACAGGCACTTGCAAGGTACCATTAATGAGAAATGCAGTATCTGTCACACAAGGAGGTAGATGCAGCAGCAGCCTGACAGGCTATTTAAAGACACTGTTTTCTTCCCTGCCCCCTTTTTTTCAAAGAGCAGCAGGAAAGTAAACTGCTACACACGTAGCTTTAATATGTGTATTTTTCTAACGTTGTGTTCTCTTTCCACTTCTTCAGTTGCTGAACTGTTAAGACCTCAACATAAGCTTTATTCAAATGGAACGGGTCAGATGTACAGACATCACCGATGGTTCGTCTGCTCTTTGCACAACAGATTCAGCTCACAACTCGTACGAAAACTCCAAGTAGCAAGAGGTGAAACGCTTCACCTAGCTACCAAAAAAGATGCAGCCACAGGACTTACAGTAAAATAATGCAGTTTTACTGTATTGTGAAAAAAGACATTCTGAAATTAAGACAAATATTTGAAAAAAAAAATTTGTATTCTCTTATTTGCCAATACAATGTGCGAGTGTTATCTTTACAAATTACATTTTACCAGTTGGAAGTCATCTCAGACATATGTCTGATATTTCTTCCAAACACATACAAACAAGTATTCAGTGTGAACAGCTTATAAAAAACAAGGTTTCTGCTTTTTCTACACAAAGTCCATTTCATTTCTATTTCTAGTGTTGACAAAAATTCAATTTCAAACCTGGATTGTCCCTGCCACCACAAGCACCCTCATTAAAGACAAGTCTGCATTAACTCATTCCTGTACACAAAAAATGACACAGTTCCCATCAGGACCCTAAATAACAGATTTTTCAGGACTGTGAAAAAATTTAAAAGACGTGGGCTGCTGCTGCTCCTCCTTGGTACCCCACCTGCAGTACTGCGTCCAGCTCTGGGGTCCCCAGCGCAAGAGAGACCCATGGACCTGTTGGAGCAGGAGGCCACAAAGATGATCAGAGGGCTGGAGCCCCTCTGCTATGAGGACAGGCTGAGAGAGTTGGGATTGTTCAGCCTGGAGAAGAGAAGGCTCCCGGGAGACCTTAAAGGGGCCCTTCAGCAACTTAAAGGGGGCTGATAAGAAAGACGAGAGACTTTTTACCAAGGTCTGTAGTGACAGGACAAGGGGGAACGGTTTTAATCTGAAAGATTTAGATTGGACATGAGGAAGAAATTCTTTACTGTGAGGGTGGTGAGACACTGGCACAGGTTGCCCAGGGAAGCTGTGGATGTCCCATCCCTGGAGGTGTTCAAGGCCACGTTGGATGGGGTTTTGAGCAGCCTGGTCTAGTGGAAGGTGTCCCTGGCCACGACAGAGGCATTGGACTAGATGACCTTTAAAGGCCCTTTCCAACCCAAACCATCCTATGGTTCTACAATTTCAAACTACACACGTGGATGGAAAGGTTTGTTCAAAACTACCACCATTATGAAAACCTGGGCCTGCTGAAAGTGGGAATTTAACTATGCCGGAACACAAGGGATACACCAGGTTTTACAGAGTGTCATTCACTGCTCCTACCCTCAACTGTTACCGTTCACTAAAACTTTCCCTTCATATCATGTGAAATTTCTTCTTGATCCAGTCTGGTTTTGTTCATACCAAACAGAACCTTCATGTAGCAGAAGAATCCTACTAGAAGATCTTCTTTTAAGAGCTTGGAAATGACTATCAATAAATTATCACTCAACTGTATTTTATCATCAGTCCCAAAAAGGCAGCTCTCCTTTTAAACATAGCAAATTAAATACTAAAGTCTTTCTTTAAATAATACATCCCCCAGAACCAAAGCAGTCAAGAGAACACAGTATGAAAAGCAGATCAATGGTAAGTTTTTTTATTTAAATAGGTTAAATGTGGTCTTGGCAACTTAGCAGCCAAGCTTTCACACCGGTATTAGCAGGTGTTAGATCTCCTTGAAACTGCAAAAACTCTGCCAACTCATCGGGAGATGCACAACTCATTAAGACCGTTTTGATACAAAAGATAGGGCTGAGAAGCAAGATTCCCCGACCAAGTAACCCTGGAAGGAAACTTTGGTGATCAGTATGTATCATTTACACGTTAGGCCTTCATCTGTCAAAGGGAAAGGTTTTGGCTCAAATACATCCAATGGTGGGGATTCTACCAGACATGTTTCCCAGCAACTATTAACAGAATTAACATTCTGCCACACGTTCTGTGGAGCTGACGTATATTTCAGTTTGAACTGAAAAAAACCACAACGAATAAACACTTCAGAAAAAATACTGATGACCTAGTAAACTGTTATAGAAGGAGTAATTTAGAGAGAAGAACTTCCTCATGCAAGCAATGACTCAGCAGATTCTTTCCAAAACAGGGTTAGTTTCTGGAGACTTATACAGCAAAGAGGAAAAATTATTTTAATTGTATTGAAGCACGTAGCCACACTGAACCACTGGCCAAACTCTGTTCTGTTATACTGAGTATATCTAGTTTCAATACACAGCTGAATTTATCCAGTTATAATTTTTAATTTTGTCATGTGATTTTTAATGCTTTCAGCTGATTTTAAAAATATTAAAGCACAGGTTGCTTTTCCCTCTCAGTTACAGGACAGACCTATGACAAGCTGATTGGCATCAGCACAATTCATGGGAAAGAAAACTCTGAAAGGTAGAGGAGAATAAGCAGCTTGGAAACAGAGAAATACCTTAGAGTATTTGAAGAATCTGAAAGAGCACCTGTCATCAGTGAGGAAAATCTCTATTCTACCCCCAAATAATCGAGTATAAACATACTCCAACCATTACCATCTCCTCTCCTTAAAGCCACACTTCAGCAGTGCAAATCCTGCATCAGCTGCATGTGTGGGAATACTCCAGAAACCTTCAGGTCAGAAGTCAGGAAGAGATCTGCGGACAACAGCAAAACCTTCATCAAGAAGTAAATAATTTAGTTTGTGAAGATAAGAATCCATAAACCAGTTTCCATTTAACCACCTTACCAACAGGTTCACCAGACAGCAAAACTTTAATGCCATAACTGAAATAAAAAAAAAAAAGAAAAAAAAAGAAGATACTACCAATCACCTCAGGCTCTTAAATTTCAAATAGTTTTATAATTCATTCTTCCATTTACAATGTGTGCTTATTTTTATTTTCTTTTTTTTTCCCCCTTCAGGTGTAACAGCGTCTACATTCCTCTGTTGCATCAGGTTCCCTTTTGCAGGTATTTTCTTCCTAGCACTTCCTTTCAACTTAAAGAGTTTTCAAGTATCACCTTCTCATTAGGTGAGCTCATACCAAAGACGTGAAATCATCCTACCCTGCGCTGATACAATACCTCTGCTCAAAAAGATGATTGTTGTTTATTCAACTACTATTGAACCCTGGGCAGCTTTTTCATAGATGGATGCATTAAAACCTGCATCCAATTCCTGAGAGGTAAAAGACAGCTCAGAGCTCGTCATTCACTATTTAAAGTTTGGATTCTTTGTCCAGCCTGTTCATCACTTTGGGTGTATTGAGACTGAAGTTCACCTGCCAGTTTATCACCTTGTCCTTCTGTAATTCCTCACAGTCAGCTTCCCCCTTTACAGCCCAGAGTTTACTGTTAGGAACGTCCCCAGCCCACTGCTCACTCCTTTTCCCGCACAGTGTCCAAAGAGACTGAGCAGCTCCACGCCCAATCCAGATTCCAGAAAGGCTCCAATAATTACTTGATCTCTACAATAAAAACTGATTATTCACCCCTTTGTCACCTTTCTCTTAACCAATTAATAACTTTCGCTTCTTATCCCACAGCAGCTTGGGTTCTCTATAAGCCTTTGGTGGAGAACATAGTCATACATCAATAAATACATTAATTAGATCTTCCTTATCCACAAGCTTGTTAGCTCCTTTAACAGAACTGCGGTGGATTTATGAGCTACAACCTCCTTGCATAAAATCGTGTTTACTCTTTCCCAATTCAGCACACTTATCCGATGCAGATGTACATTAAAAACCTGAAATAAACCTGTAATTAACCTTCTTTATTACAAGTCACCCTCTTTCCTGAGAGTACTCACTCAACATACGAAATCTGGAATGTTTCCATAATGTCGGGATCTTTCATAGCCTGAAAGCACTACATAAGACAAGGAGCAATTTAAAAAGTGTATATATATGGAGGTTTTAAACACACCTACCACACTAAATAGAAATCAAATTACTACAGGATTCAGATTTAGAGTTCCCCTCCCTCAAGAAACAGTCCTTCTGAAAGGCCAGAAAATTAAGCAACTCCAAAGATCTTGTTGAAGAACTCTCTGTTATTCTTTAAAAATCCAAAGCTAGAGCAGAATTCTTCATTTTTCTTAAAGATGTCAACTTTAAGAAAACAAATTAGAAGCAGTATGCATTTTCAAAAACTGCATCATGGACTAAGAGCACACCAAGCTAACGGGGGTAAAGCTCTCCCTTGGGAAGACCCACCCATCGAAAGAGCGGGCTGGAGTGGACAGACAAAGAGGCCAAAGAAGAAAGATTATGGACATAAGACCACCCCATCCCCTGCCAAAATTATACATTTCTGTAGGGCAAATCATACATTGCATTCAAATTTATCAGAATATTGGGTTTAGAACCTATAAATCCTTGCATTATTCCAAAGAAGGCTTCAACTTTTTGCCCATGATCCCAGTTAGTACAGTGGTATCAGGAGAAAAAAAGAAAACAAAGACTCCACTTCAAACCGACTTCTGGAGACACCTTTGTAACTGCAAAATGACAATGTCATAAAAAGCAGCCTTTATATACTACAGCACTTACAGAACATCTTTCACTGATCTTTTCAGATCCCTGTTGTTCTAGCTTTAGTTCCCAGTTAATGAAGGAAGAAATAAATGGATGTCAAGACTGAAGAAGAAATTCAAGCTGCTGAAGCACTAATTTTAAATGACTGTTCTATTTGAAGGGAAGACTCAGAAAACAGCTATTTTAATTATACTTTTGATCATCTAAAATAAATTAATAGGAATTAGGTATTTTCATTTCCAACTTCAGGAAATCTACGCTGTACCATCATGATCTTTTACAGAACATCAGAGAGCAGGCAGAAAGCCAAATCAGTGCAACATCAGAGTGTAACTTTAATAAATCCTTTGGCCATTAGAGCAGACGTAACTGGCAGCCACTCAAGACAATCTTCTTTCATCCCATTAATGCAGTCACCATGTTACCACAGCCACAAAACACAGCAAGTGCTCCTAAATACAGATAGTGCTATAGCCCAAATTAATCCTATTTATCTACAGATATCGATCAAACCAGGTGTGACCTGGAGCTCTACCTACACCCAAGTGCTCACTCGTTTACTGGCAGCATGAACAAAAATGTCCTGAAATGTGCTAAGTAGCTTTTTGCCCGAAAATAAAGATGATGCTTAATTAGGAAATGGACTAAAACTATTCAGTTATTTTCACCATTTGAACCTCCAACCTCTAAAGATTCTACCCCTCCGGATACCCTTCACTCCCTGTTTCCAAGTCTCCAAACACCGTATCAGAGCAATTTAACACAAAAATAAATTCCACGGCAATTTTTCATCTGTTAGACGAACATACAAGGCACGAGGTTTTAGGTGCAAGTGAACAGAAAAAGCAATGCATCTAATCAGACCCACGAAGGAGGGTTGTGCAAACACATGCTACTCCCAGTAACACACTACTTGAAGTAGTATCTGAGTCTGGTGGCCAAGGGCCTTACCATACACTGACACCATGCCATCTGTAACAGCAGAAAAGTAAAGGAAGAAAGGCTAAGGAAAGGAATCCATCCTCTGGAGGGGGAAAAGGAAAAAAAAAAAAAAAAAAAAAAAAGAATAGGACAAATGTTGGGAAGACAGAAAGAGTCTTAGAGGACAAAAGAAAGTGACAGAGGAACCAATTCACATGGGCATGTGCCCATAACACTATTGGCTTTGGGAAAAAAAGAGTGAGTTTATCAATGTATAGGCAGATTTTCAAAACAAAGAATATTTTAGGTTGGAAGGGGCCTCTGGAGGTCATCCAGTTCAGACGCCTCACTCAAAGCAGGGTTAACCTGGCAGCTGGCCACAAAGACTCAGGGTTGCAGCATCTCAGCGTGCAAGCGATACTCCCTTGTTGCAGCCCTGCTCCCACCCAGGCGCAGCACAGCTCCCTTCACCTACCGTGCCTTAGGCAGTGCCCCATTCCGCTAGGTGAGAAAGAATTACGAAATAACCTCTGCAATAACAATGTTTGCAGCCTACCTTGAAATTAGACCGCAAAGCAAGTCTTACGGAAACTCGGGCCACGCCAGCTCTATTAGCAGAGCTGCAGATAAGCACCTCCCTAATCGTCTGTGCCGGTCTGCGCGGCACCTCTTTTTACCTTGTGGCTGTCAATCATCACTTCACTTAGTTTTCCTAGGTTTCTAACTTGGGCTCCACTAAAAGGTGTGCCGACCACTGAGGAGGTTCGGGACAAAACAGAAATTCTGATTAAGTTTCCATCTTACAGAAATACTGACAAACATCAGTAGAAAAAAAACCCCAACAATGCTCATTAATGTCACTTACCTTTCTCTGTCAGTGTTCAGAAAGTCCATTAGAAAAAGAATTGACAATCCCCAAATTTTCCACGGAATCATTTCTTTCTGTGAATACTGGCATTTTTTATTTAATTCTAGCAAGGAGACTAATGTCCAGTGAAAGGTTGATAATGTTCACCTTCATTCTCCACTTTTTTCCATCATCCATCAATGCTGAAACATGATTTTCTAAAACCACAGTACAAATCTATTGGCTTGAATATGTGTGAATTAAGGGCAAGCACAAACCATTTCAACTATGACTTCCTTAGGAAGCAGTATTTTTTCCTGTTTAGCCTGTTGCTCCATTGTTATCTAACAAAAGAAATGTTCATGAAATTTTCTTACGTTCTTACTTTTTCTCCTATCTTGCCTCAAAATAAAAACCCAGTAAAAAAGTATTAGCACTTCAGCCAATTTTTTTTAATAGCCTTGCACTTTGTCAAATGCTTCCACAAATGTGCCTAGCACCCAAAAATTTCAATAAATAAATTATTTTTTCAAGTATTGAAGAAATGAAGGAAGTAAAGACTCTGGTTTCTTCCATGAAGAAAAAAAAAAAAGCTTTTTTTTTTTTTTAATAATTTCTAAATCTGAATTCTGAAATCAATTATTCTGACTTTTTTCAACAGGTAGCTTTTGAACTCTGCACTTCCTACAACATGTGATGGACTTATGATTTAAGGGGAAAATGAAGATTACTATTTTGGATTTTGAGTGATTTATGGATCAGCTAAAACTAGGATAGCAAAGTCATACTATATCTGTGTGATATTCTGTATAAGGGCCAAGCTATCTAGCCATGTTTATGCTGTACCCTATTAAACTTAATAAATCCTGTCAGAGACAAACTTGGCCTGCACTCCCAAACCTCCCGTTTCCCTAGCTGCATACACAAAATATTAGAAATAGTGCAAATTGGGTCTCCTGAGGTCAAGTCAATGTTCAAAGAGGTCAGAAAAATTGCCATGCGGACTAGACCCAGTGAGTTAGCCATCCCCAATTTAGAAAAACAGACAAATTGCTTAGACCTACTTTTGAAGAAGCGGGAAGAAGAGAAAGACCATCTGAGAAGTCATAGAATACCAAGCCAGTTGCCCGCCCAGGGTAGCATCCTCCAATTCATATAAGCAATACATTGAGTCTTTCCAGTGAAGCTGGGGGAGGGGAGAAATGCCTTACACAAAGCTGAGAAAAGGGGAAAGTCTCCATCCCAGCAATTGGAGAAGGCAGGTTTATCTCTGTCCCAAATACGTGTGCTTTCGACAGAAAAAGAAATGCTAAATTCAAATGCAAATCATAGGAAAGAGATTCTCTTACACATTGCCTGTAGAAATACACCATAACTATATATTTAGAACAAAAGGATGATACTACACTGGGGAGGGAACAGAAGGAAGAACAGGCATCTATTCACGTATTTGTTGCTGTAAAACCTACAAGGGCATTTGTTTTCCCATCATCAACTACAGGGACAGAACACTGGAAAGGGTCGTCCTGCTGGAAAGCACGGCAACGGCAGGCAGGTCTTTAGTGATTCGGCTGAGGACGCCTCAGAAGCAGCCAGGTTCTTTGCCCCCACTTCTCTCTGAGGAAGAATGCTGAACTCTCTGATGATGTCTGAGGCCTGCAAATCTCTTCATTTCTAGCCGTATTCATAGACAGCGCAAAGTTCGACCTCTCTTTGTGTCCTCACCTCCCTTAACCTTTAAGAGAGCCCTTCTCTGCCCCCAACTTCACAGAACACATTAATAATCCCTTTTAAATTTTACTGCACTTATCAAACCAAAGTCAATGTCTACGTTATTTTCATCAGTTCTCTGCATCTTCTACCATTCGATCTCCTCTTTCTTGTATATGCGTAACCAGAACTCAGTGTCATAATTCTCACCAATTCCCTATTTCTGTTTGCCTGGCCTGTTCTCAGACGACGTTTGGTTTTTTGTGGTACACTCGCCCTGAGGACTCGCAACCACCCCGCGATCACCCATCGTGCCACTGCACATTACCAAAGAATCAGAATCACAGAAGAGTCAAGGTTGGAAGGGACCTCAAAAGAGCATCTGGACTAACTTTTCATGGGAAGCATGCCCCCTTCAGCAAAGGAATTCCTTGAGTGCTCTAACTATCAAACAGTCCAAAACCAAAATTTACCTTTATTATTCCTTCTATTGCTCTTTATTTTTTGCTATTATGTTTATTATTTTCTATTATGTTTATTATTTTCTCAGGCTATAATTTTTGCAGATTCTTCCTGTAACATCTCAGATTTTTGCAAAGTGCTTTGAAATAAATATAAATATTGGATCATACTACAGATCTGATCAGTGCTAGATATATCACCCTTTCCTACCGAAACAAACATTTCCTTTCCCATTTCTTTGTTGAAAATAACTAATTATTCACTCAAAATTATGTAGTGTATTTAAAGATTGATTTGGCTATTAGAAAAAAAGGCAAGCCTTAGAAAAATTACATGTGTATTTAACACATGTCAAGTAAAGACAAAATAAAACCGATTACCCTGAAAACAACAGCTGATTTTCATGTTTTAGTTAACACAATCTTTGATATTTTTTTAATTTGACTTGAAGGTATCTCAGAAACTTCCAGCCTGCCATGCATTTAACATACAGACCCTGGGAAATTGCTGTGAAATTTTATTTTCTCTTGATAACAGCATGTAAAGCCTTAGTCATAGCAACTTTGTCTATAAAACATAAACTGTACCAGCAATGTAAGGAAAAAATCATTAATCTCTCACACAGACTACATGCCCTGTCATAAACAAAAGCACAAATTAAGCGCTGACTTGGCAGCTACGAGAAATAACAATCATGATTTACTTACACATGGACAATAAATTTATTAAGGGAACTTATGGTTAAAAAAGGGGCAGAATTTTTTTAATTCTCATACCCTTTGGAAGAGGATTTCAAAGTGTTTTCAATATGTATGTGCATCGTTAACTAATACTGCAGAAATTACAGTATACCACATCAAAGACTTCACAGCTCAACTAATCAATGCATTTAAAGAAGTAAGCAGTAGTCAATGGCCCTCATTAACAGTAGGCACACAAAGGACTTTTAAAAAATTCTTTACTTTTCATGGATGAAAGGAACACCATACTATGTGACGAGAGGTATAAAAAATGAAAATAATAATTTGTTTCTTTAATTATTCTTGACTCATTAGAATTTAACAAAAATAAGTTTTTAAAAATAGGTGAGGTCAATACACACACAAGTTCACTTATCAAAACTGAGAAAAAAACTGCTATACTTCTGCTGACTTTAAAAAAAGCCAACAGAACTTACTATAGTGGATATATGTAAGTAAACTCACCCATTTAACCCTATAACCCTGCTAAAAGGCAGGAACTGCCGACCCAGCAAGAAGCCTGGCAGTTCTTAACTTTTCTGAGTGTTGACTTTGCTACTGCAGTATTTCTTTAGCCTATTTTTTCTTATGTAACTCCCAGCTAAAAAAAAAAAAAAAAAAATCATGTTATTTCACATCAGCATTCACATGGATCACCAGTACTTGTCAGAACTTGTAAATTTTGCACAAAAAGCCTCTGCCATTTGTATTACCAATAAAAGGACTTCCTCATTTATGATGGCCTGTACCAGTGATACATCTGTTCAGAAGCTTCAGAGCTACTTACCATTCTCAAGGGAATACAACTCTCAAAAAATTTTAATTTCATTCCAGCATCCGCTGGAGAAGATATCTTCTCTGGTTTGGAAGATGTCTGAAGATGACTGACGCTATTTGACCCTTTTTCTCCAGCTTGTTCTTACCCAGCTCCTGTTTGCTCTTCATTTCTTAACTCCTCACTCCAGTCCTATTCCTGGGCAGTCCAAAACTTTAATCCCTAAGTCCTCACACCAAGGCCAAAACAGGCTGAAAACTCTAATGTCTAAAAGTGTTGTATCTACAGCCACCTTCTGTGGAGTCTCACGTACACAGAAGACTTTAACAATTCAGTTGTGTTGCACCACAAGGATAGATGAGAGGTTTGATCTACTCAGACCGTCACCATGATAAATCTTTCACTGATGACGATGTTTGCTGTTCCCGAATGCCAGACACATCATGCACAGAATAGAAATGTAAAGGCAATGCAGGGTATGTTGTACAAAATGAGATATCCTGGGGCACATAATGAGATAACATCTATTACCATAAATTATGAGGTGATTTACGCATAAATGAGGGTTGTCATGAAATTTAATTTTAATGGTTTGATAATCAAGTAAGAAACACAATAATTACCATACCCAAGTTTTTCAATAAATTAAAATCACTGCTAGTGGCAACACTTTTTTGTTAACATACATAATACAATTCCCCTCCCGGAGCTGTCTGCTATATTCTTCCATTTCCGAACAAGTGCTGAATGCCACATCACTGTGATAAACAAGTTCAGTTTTACTGCTGATTACATTCAAAGCATTTCTACGTTCACAGCAAAGCCCCTTCAACAAACCGTGTGCAGTTGAGTACTTCAAGACACAGCCTTGCAGAGGGGAGGCTCTGCTAGTCGAGCGAAATAGCTGAAGGCTGAACTTTCCAATAACATGTATCAGAGAACTCGTTCCCTTCATCATCACGTGAAGTACATTCAAGCAGGTAGATTAACAAAACATGTTGACACCACAGTGTGGTATATCAAATATATTTTTTGTTAACTAAAGAAGTTGCCAACGCCTCAGCATCACTCACTGCAGCCAGAATTTCAGTAGAATACCTTGTCTGAGAACTTTTTGCCAGGACAACAGATGTCCAATGTGTTTCCCTGTGTATATTAAGGCTTAAAAAAACCTCTTGCAGATGTAAAGCAGCAAAAAATAATTTGATTTTGAATCTAGCTTTTTAATGAAATCTAATTATATTTTCAGGGTTTCATCGAACCATAGAATCGTTAGAAGGGACCTTTAAGATCATCGAGTCCAACCATCAGCCTGACACTGCCAAAACCACTCTCCAAAACCCTCACCCCGCTCTTTTCTTCAAAATGCCACCCCACAGGAAGGGAGGGCAAATTTCCTTTCTTCTCCTCCTCTCCTCCAAATGAGTCTTAGGTCTCTCTCCTCACCACCACAACCTTCTGAGAACAAAAGGCCTCAAAATAAAACGTATCACTAATTGTCCCACAATGAGAAACAAAGGGACATTTCAAATCATATGGCAACCAAAAAGAGGAGTATGAAGATCACTAAGTAACATCTTGGGATACAGGAAAAAAATGAAAGGCTGATCCTTTCCATTTATGTTTCTGCAGAAAATATTATGATGAAAGACAGAAAAATGAGTGAACAAAATAATCACTGAGCCCAAATTATCATCTCTTACTATAAAGTGGTGGGGAGCAAAGCAGGTCGCCTCTCAGAAACACCACTTACATACATATCTAAGAACAGTTACAGCGCACACTAAGTATTTCCAATTAATGGCTTAAAAATTACAGTAAATTGTAAGCTTATGGTTTTCTGAAAACTAAAATTATAATCTTTACTAGTCAGCAGAATAATCTTACTGTACAAAAAGCCTTATATTTTCCAGATAGTATTTTAATGGCCTAAAGATGTCCTTTTTTCTTAACAGTATAACACCATTCTTTCATAGGGCATGCAGTGCTGTTGTAATGGCTGTTACTTCCCTCTCTTTAAGTTAATTGAAGTAAACTTCACTTCAGACCTTAAAATAAAAGGGGTAGGAAATATTCTATGCATTTGATCCATTTTACATAAATACAAATAAGCCACCGAACAAGAGGGGGCTGGAATGCACCAAATAATACGGATACCGTAAGACGGATACCAGGGTCTGTCCTGCACGGACTCAGCAAGATTCCGCAGTGCGAGTACTGATCTGCTGATGATCCCAGCCTTTTTTTGGCATTTCTGCTTCCATCTCCTACACCCTCCCCATTTCCAGCAACATAGTCAATTGTGGATCTTAGTTACAACTCAAGTGTGTTATGGAGAGTGCTTTAATTAAGCGCAGCATCCCGAGTCTTCCATCGCCATTCTTCATTTTACATAAAAGCAATGGAAGAATCCCCTGCAAATTCCCTCTGACCAGGCACAGGAGGACAAAACTTATATTCTACAGCGACGGCTCCGTAATACAGAAAAGAGAAGCAACACACCAGAGACTTCCAAGTTGTTTTACTTTCTAAAAATAAAAGCAGGAAGCAAAGAGGCAAGCGTACGCAGGATGCAGCATTATCCTTCTTTGCAGGTCTGTAGGCAGAGAATATGAAAACCCTTACGGTCTCCAGCAGTAAGAACAGGAACGAAGAAAACAATTTCCTGCTACCTACACTTTGTCAGGACAGGAGATTTCAAAATGATGGTGATGAATGGAGGGAGAGTAAATTACAAAAGGAAGCAAGAGTGACCAAAGCTGGCAAAAAAGTTATAATTTAAATAAAAGTGGAACGAGGAAAGCATTGAGGATGGAATCAAGAAGGTAGAGGGAAGGAGGAAAAAACTGAACTTGACTGAAGAGCCTCTCTTTAAATATTAATTGGGTATTAACAAAAAAACAATGTCCAAAGATAAGGAAGAACCATAAAAGGAGAATCTAAGGGTAGGCTTTGTCGAAAAGCATTGTATATCTGGACTGAAAACACTCAGTTCAAATGTAAACTCCTGAGAATGATTGTCCTATGTTTAAAAAGAAAGACCTAGAACCATTGAGCATGGCTTCAAAAAAGGGGAAATATATCTGAATTTTTTTCTGAGGGAGGTGTAAGGTTAACAAAAGCACTTTGCTAGGAGGAGGATGCTAATTAAGGTCCAGTGTATGTTCCACTTAAGCTTCTGTAGCAGATCCATCAGAATAAAAATTAAAACTCCAAGCAACGTAGGAGCTATATACACATTGTTGCAATTAAAAGCACTTATCATTCAAGAAATAGGTAACGAGTTTAGAACTGATAAAAAACTCAGTGCAACTTCTAACCAAGGGTAAAACAATGAACTATTTTGCAGTAGGAATAAAAATCACTATCCTTAAAAGGTTTACATACTTGCAAAAAAATACACAATCCGCCTTGATAAATGAGTGTTTCAAAAGACTTATTGAAAGGGTTTATAACATTGTCCTGAAAGTTGGGAGTGAAAAATTTCAGGGAGTTTACCAACTACAAAAATGATGGGAAATAGCAAGAGGCATAAAAACAAAATTACAAAACAGTACAGATAAGAACATGAACATTTTGGGGAGCATTTAGAAAGCTTTTAAAAAAAGAAAATAACCCAATTCTTTCTGAATAAAAGGAACAAGCACTGTATGTTACTAATATTTTTGTCCATTCCTTGATAAAGTAAAATTGAGAAAATTCAGCCTTGGTTTGAGTCAGTGTATTTTCTCATGCTAAAAAGGCAAAAAGACTGAGGCAAAAAGCATTCCAAATTCACTGCTACTGTTACATATTCTATACTTTTTTTTGACAACTGCATGCCTTGCAATTCATGTTGTTCTACTTTGAACTTAATATTCAGATTGAGATCTGAAGGCATTCAAGTGTCTCCCTTTAAATACGTTTATCACTTGCATGATTTAAGACTGCAGCACAACTCTTCCAAAGAAGAGAACTGTGCAGATAGCCCATGACCAAATGGAAACACTTCCTTTTTCACAGTTTCATCTTTTCAAGATGAAAACGGTGTCATCTAGATGTAATGATCATCTGATGGCGATAAACCAAGCAACCCAGGGTACAACCAGCAGTAGGAATCCGAGGCAGTTACATTATGGCAAATAATGGTTATAGTTTGCTACAAAATGATCTTTACATCACCATAGTAGGGTTGTAAGAATCAATACACGTAACAGCCTACTTAATCTAGAATATTTTTCCACAGAGATTGTGATTGCTTTTTCTTCAATTCTATTTTTCTTTCCTGCAGTTTTCTTTCTACAAAATCTGATGAAATAGCTGGGGAACCACATAAAGAAAAGACTACTTAAAACTGGGAAAGGATAACAAACTAGTGAGATCAGGTTTTAACATCAGACCTACACTCAGAGCACATGAAAATTATATTAATACATTCTACAAAAACAAGATAAATAAGCTGTACACCTCAGAACCAACTATTTTGTATTTTGTTATTGTCAGTACTACTAGATTCATAGCCAAAATAAATTCACTTGAGATATTGCTAGAACTCAATGACGCATCTTAAAGTCAAACTCTTATATTCTTTGACATTGTGAACAATATTTCAAAAGAAAAATAGGCCCCAAATATCATCAATTGCCTATAAATAAATAAATAATACGGTTAAAAAGAGAGCCCTTTTAATACCGACAGCACTTACCGCTGACATTCTCCAGCATGCAGAATTAAATCTTCGTTATTCCTAGCACTGATGGTCAACTCATGTTCTGTAGAGTTGAAGACATCCAGAAGTAGATGGCATTGCCGGGTGCTGTTCAAGTAGGGGCAGAAAAAAGAACAGCTCAATTTCAATAACACACCACAGGATTATTATACATATATCAGAATTAATTTTTACACATAAATATAAACATATATGCAGGAATATAAATATACATACATTACTATACACGTTTTATACACTAGTCTAATTATAAGAGTATCTTACTCTTTTACTAGAAATAAGTTTTCTTTTTTTAATAACTGGAAATTGAATATTTTTTTTTACTAAAACTAGACAGAAGTGTATATCCTAAAGAGAAGAAGTTCCATGACAATTACAACCTGCACAATATTAAGCCCCACAGCATTTGATCACCTGGTATATTCTCATTCCGCAGCTTTCAGTTTCACTTCTATGGAAAAAGCCACAGGTTTTTTTTCAGTTCTTTAAGCATTCACATGAAACAGTTTTATTATTTCAAATTACCTTGACTTTATCTTTTTAAGAAACAAATTCACAAGTAAAAATTTAAACCCTTGCCCCGTGCCAGGGAGCAATTCCATTTATTATGATAGCTGGTTTGTCTACAGACCAAAGCAAGCTGGCAAGTAGAGTACTTTTCCATCATACCAACTACTCTGACCCTTCTGTAAGAAAGGCAAACACAGGTACCTGGCACAGAAAACCTTGTATTTGTCAGCTACTGTCCTTCAAATCCAAATTTCCCTTGAAGAATTCAGTATGAATATACCAACTGCATTTCTGGTAAGCTTAGGAAATAATACTGACAAAGCTAGAGAGAATAAACTTTCTTGTGAAGTTTTATTCTTATTTATACACTTTTCTTCCTTGTGAAACTAAGCACAAATAGCAGCATTGAGTGATTATAATACACATGGAAAAATATTAGAACCAGATACCAAAATGCCAAATACAATCATACAGATGCAATAATGCTTCATCAGTCTACTCTGAAATTCAAAACTTCCCAAGAAGCTACTTAACAACAGAGAAATATCCCAGGCTTAAGCATCACCACAATTTAGCTTTAGCTATCAATGACTTTGAAGTTTAAATGCACCTAAAACAAAATTAGATGACTTACTGTGAATTACAGTATAAAGTAGTATAGCTATTGTACAAAGATCAAGGATCATCTCATCCCGTGTAATTGCTACCAGAATCAATGAGAAGGGAAAAGTCACTTGTATTCGGTGTCAGAGGTAGAACCCATCAGCAGCATTAATTAGAGAGTTCACGTGAAATCAGAAGCTCCCCAAAAGGGAAGAAAGCGAAATATGTTGGTAAGGTGAGAGCCATCAGAGCCATCTTTCGAACAATATGCATATTCAAACTAAGGAAGACACAGTTGCGTGTCTCAGGCACCCAAGTATATTTATCCTATTGCATAATAATTTACAATTAAACTCAAACACTGACCATTCCAAAGGCAATTAAACTCAAGAGGTGCAAGAGTTTATGAACTGCTCTTCTACTATGGAACCAGGTTCTCTGGTTCATAACACAGCTTTCTTCTGAAAATCAAGAGATACCATTTTCAGAGCATATACAGGAGGAACTGTGTTGCTACCCTGCAAACCCTTGAGCTGGGAACACTCTTAGGACAAGCACGGAAGGTTAAAGTTCAGGTCACAAAAGTGATAGCAATGTCACATGCAATCAGGCACTAAATGACAAGCAAGCATTGCTTGGGGACAGTAGCGTGTCTCTAAGCAAAAGTAAAAAGCAGAAGTGAGGGTGGAGGTTGTTTTTATATATATTTTAAGGGTTTTCACTCTCTTTTGGTAAAACCCCAATGAATACTGAATATAGAAAAGAATGCATGAAGGTAGCTGAGTGCCTGAAGCAAACATGTCAAAACTCAAGAATTTAGAACAAATAAGGAGTCATAGATCTTATTAGAAACTCCCTTCCTTAACAGCTCACAAGAAAGAAATGTCTGGAAGGGCAGTATTCGAGTCAGTAGCTGTCCTGCTACCAGTAAGAGAGAATAAAAAATTAAATAAAAAAAAAAAGAGAATAAAATACTAAAAGAGAGAATAAAAAAACCCCCCTGGCTTCCATCTCATCATTGGGAGAGTGGGACAAGACCTATAAAGAAACAGCAAACTTATTCCTCTCCAGTAGATACAAAGTTATGATCTGCAAGAGAGACTTCTACTGTAGACTATGTTTACAAAATTCAATATGGAAGGAATTTTTTATTTATTCCATAGCAAACCCAAACAATTGTCTGACATAAAATTCAAGCCCTGTGCAATATCTTTTGGCAGCAGAACCAAAGTTTTGTAAAAAACACAATTCATGCCATAAATATAAAGGTCTATACAGCCAGCAGTCCTTCAGGACTAAACACCATCACTAATATTAAAATATCCCAAGTATGAACTCTTGGACTATGCAGTGAAAATTACTCATCATCATGACATTTATTTCAGCCTCTTCAAACACTGCACGAAATAGACGTGTAGGGGAAATAATTCTTTCCTTGTCAATGTTAAGCTAATTCTCCAGGGAAATCTTAAATAAAAATCACAGTTGCAGAATTATTATAGAACTTTGAAAACTTAGAAGAATAAGATACAGGTATAAAAAGACTGACGGTAACATTAAGACAGTAGAAAAAGATAGCATCAGATGTTCAGCGTAAATACAGGACAGTATCAAAGAGACTATTAGAGCAGTGAAAACCAAACAAAATTAAAGGTTTCAAAAATATTTTAATTAAAACAGCAAGCTTCAAATACTGGAAGCTGTATCCAAGTAAGGAAACCAAGACAAAGCATAAGCTCTGGAAAATTAGAGCTAACACCATAATAAAGTTAAAAAGGAAACCCTCAAGTTGTTAAAGAGTAATTTGCTAAAGATCTGAAAACTAGCATGAATTGTTTTTTAGGTTTTTTTAACACGTCACAATAAGTAGGACTGTGTAGAACTGATGACGCTGAGTTATGCTCTGGGTGAAAGTGAAAGTTCCAGGAAAACACAGAATTAGCAAGAAAGCCCAATTAATTATTTGTATCAATTTTCACTACAGGTGAACTTACAGAAGGATGCCCTTTGTGAGACAGGAATTAAAGAACCTGTCTCAAAGTGCCAGTGAACGAGATTTGAGAGGCAAATCATAATCATGCAAGTGTGATAAAAGAACTCCAACGTGACTTTGCTGAACTACGACACGTAAGTCCAGTCAGCAATCTGTTGCTTAAACTAAGCTCTGCATCAGAGAAATTTCCAATGTCATACTGTTTTAAGGATTTTAAGGCAATAAAGTAAATCTTAGACCATTAACCCTGGCCTCCATACTAAGTAAATTAATTTTTAAAAGAAGTGTGTAAGCTTTTAAAAACTTAAAACACTCAAAATAATAAATGGATTTAAAGATTATTAAATTATATACTGTAATGTCCTACGGAAATTTTTGGCTGAGAAATACCAGTTATAAGCCACAGATTCCTGGAACTGGGAAAGATTATCCCACATTACCCAATTTCTTCTTATTTTTACAAACTATCTACCACCATATAACAAATTTACACTAAATGTTTAGTGGGCTGGGGAGGGAAGTACAGGGTGAGTTACTGGGGAAAAGTCCACTTTGAGTGGATTTTGACTCCTCTAAGTCTAGTTAAGTAGATGGTAGTTACCGTTCATCCCACAGAAGGCAGAGAATTCCATCTTCAACATTTCACACAACGTGCAGGGTCATCAGTGGCTTCCCAGTCTTTTTAGAGGTTTTGGGTCAATTTGCTGTTAATAGCTCCTCTTTATAGTTTGGGTCAAACACATCTAAAATAAGTCAGTTTGTGTTTGGGTTTTGTGAGTTTTTTTATCTATTGAGATGGCATGGTATCATCACACATTAACAGACACAAAATTGAACTGTCATCTTTAAACCGTTTCTTCATCAGGAAGAAACTTTTCACTCTGAGGGTGGTGAGACACTGGCCCAGGTTGCCCAGGGAAGCTGTGGATGCCCCATCCCTGGGAGTGTTCAAGGCCAGGCTGGATGAGGCTTTGAGCAATCTGGTCTAGTGGAAGGTGTCTCTGCCCATGGCAAGGGGTTTGGAACCAGATGATCTTTAAGGTCCCTTCCAACCTAAACCATTCTATGATTCTGTGATTCTATGATCTAGTTTTACTCCACATATTCATGGACATGGACAGGCAATATACAAGCATTTAGGAAAACTACATTAATCAGTACAGAGTTTCTAACTTCTGCAAAACTCACATAACTGACTCTTTATGGATTCTTCTGGAAGACACAGGACAGAAATACTCTATCGCATCTCAAAAATCTCAACTCCCATATATCCACGTTCCTATGTCCCCCATCATGCTCCTACGATATCTCATCATACACCCCACCCAAACTACCCACAGCTTCTGCACCCAGCCCTCAACCACAGTGGGCAGCGCAATGGTTTTGGCTGGCCCTGAACTCATCCGTGCCAGCTGGCACAGGGAACGGAGCAGGTAACTGCTGAGCTCATGCGTCTGCCTTTCTTCACCGGGATATAAATTAGGATATCTCTTCTCTGTCCAGTTACCAATCTGCAGGAATATATTTAACTTTTCCCCATATAGCTGGCTGAAATTAGTCAAAATTTACCTAGGGGAGAGGGGAAACAGTTAAAGTGATCACATAAATTTAATTTCCCTAGGAAATAAAATATAACATTATTCAGAAAAATAGAGCAGACACCACAAACACAACATTTATCTTGTCTGAATGGAATGATATACAAATTATTGCATTATGTTAAAAGTCCAAACCAAATGAAGATGAATTAAAGCTGTACTGGACCGTATATAGACTCTAGGATAAAGAACAAAAGTTCTTGAAAGGGTTTTACTCTTCTTTCCATCTGTCATTTCAACCGCTAATGGAAAAGAAGTAAGCCTGGGTCAAACAAACAGTTTCAAAGTCTAAGTGAAAGAATACTAAAAATCACAATGTGCAAACATTTTCCATTTCACTGATCTTCCTTATTTGTCCATGATGTTTCCTTTAGAACAATCTACCATAAATTTCATGTTGAAGATTTTCTTTTACAAGTAATGCAAAAATCTATACATCAGAAGGTTGTGCATGCAAAAACTAGAATTACAAAGAAAGTTATTTTCATTTGGATGATTTATAATCTGAAGGTCTCAAAATAACATGCAAAATTAAGTCAATACTCATTTCAAACACTAAAAAATAAGAATTCTTAATCTTTTCTTGAAAACTGAGTTAATTCAACAGTGTCTTGAAGATTTATTGTATAAATTAATTTCTGCTATCCTCTATTGCAGAATTCAGGATCTAACACAAACAAAAGTTAGTGACATGATGAATCACGCTGTATTTTAAAAACCTTACAATGACAGTTACGATTCCAAAAATAGTCACAAAACTGGGGCCATGGGAACTTAAGGCAAGAGACAATTACACTGTAATCTAGAAATTTCTTTCAGGGGTATCACAATCTACTCTGAGATGACAGCCGACGATATTCTTCGGTAACATTTAACACAGTATTAAAAACCAGAGGCAACTGCCATGCTCTAACGACGGCCCACTTCAGTGAATAATCTTATTGCGGTTCTGTTTCTCGGTTAGTTCTAAAGGCAGTTTAAACAAGCAACGCTCAGGGGGGTTTGGCAAGTTATCTGCATCCTGACTCAGCTCAGTGTCCCCATCAACTGAAATCACGGGGTGTTTTCACATCCACGTTTTTGTTTGCTTCTTTTCTGTTTTCTTTTAAACAGGCCTACACAACCTCCCTGCTCAAAACGAGACAGCAGGAAGCGAAGCGAAGCATTGGCAATGATGACAGGCAATGGCGTGCCAGATGACAACCCTGTTCTCCAAAATCCACTGACAAACACGAAGAGCAACACCGCAAAACAACGATCCAGAGCACCTTTGTTGGTGCTATTGTGTTTTCAATAGCGTTTCTTTATAACAGTTTAATTTTTATTAAATTCTCTAAAAACAAAGCTTTTGAGATTAACTTTAGGTGATTCAGTCAGATGAGCCATCTTGCTGTTAAAAGGTCTTTTCACATATTCCAAGAACTGTCCTCATCTGACTTCTCCCAGTTTCAAACCTTTTCAATTATGCTAAATATTCCCAGCACATCTATAAATATTTGCAGATTTATGTTCTCACATCTTCATGTGCCAAACTGTACATATTTAACATTTTGATCTCGAAAATCAATTCTCTCAATCTGTATGTTACTTTTTGCTGCTCTTCCCTGAACCCACTGCAACATTATACAATTAGCAGAGGTTAAGGTTAGCAAGATGATTTAACTATTGGATGTAACCTCCCACATGTCAAGGGTTCCCATTCAGTAGAATCTATATTAAGCTCAGTGGTGTGTGCATAAATAAAGAATATATTCCAGAAAAGACATCCAGTCCAGAGAACATTAAAAAAATGGTTATTAAATCCATTGCTTGACAGATTTTTCTAACAGTTAATCAGTTTAATTGATCAAAATGAGAGCTTTATTTGTAGTTGAATTTGCCTGGTTTCCATTTTAACAGGCTTTTATTATTACTATTTTTCATTAACAAAATAGTGAATTTAATGCTAATTATTTTCTCCATGTAGAAACATCCGCTCATTTTAGCCTTCCTTCAACTCTTCCTTGCTCTTCAAGAACCCAACCAGAAGAGTTTGTCTCCACCCTTCAAAGCTGATTGAACACTGAAACATTGAGAAAGAGAAGACTAGAAACAGCTACCTGTCAGTAGGTAGTCGATTCTCATTCTGAATGTAGCAAATGTGAACATTTAATTTAAAAATTCAGCTACATAAAATGATTGTTTCAGAAAACGTTACAGAACTTTTTTATTGTGTAACAAAAATGTTTGTTAGAACATGGCCAAAGAAACATGCTGTTTACTCTTTCCTTTGTACAATTTGTAAATATAGAACGATGAGGATTTCTAAGCCGAACCTGACTGCTGAAGAGGCTGCGTTGCAATTTGTTGTCCTGAAAATGTAAGCAAACCTGGAAACCAGAATGGAAATTCTGAAAATTATGTCTGATTCCATGAAGACCTAAAGTTCTACCCACCAAACTGTGGATCTCCTGAGAACCCTCAGCACAGTCAAGACTGTTGTTTTTCAGTCTCCAAACACTTCAGTGAAAACAAGTTGGGAAAACTGGACCCTAACATTAAACACAAAACAATGTAAGGTCTTAGACGAGGGAGCACACTGGGCTTTGTTATGAACTGATGCCTTCTTTACAAAACTAAACATTTCAGTAAATGATATACATTACCGGTTCAAAGGAAAATTAACTTGAACCTACAGATAGATGAATTGACACTTTGAATTTAACAGTGTCAGATCTGCTGCAGTTCCTTTTTTTTTTTCCCTCTGACTCAATTACAAGAACAGAGTCTAAGCCTCTGCACTTGCCAACACAGATCTGCAGCTGATATCTCATTAGCTGTATGGTGCTTTTAAGATAGGAAAACTCTGCTGCCTCAAAAAAAAAAAATTTACAAATTACCTTTTTCATCCTCTTCAATTTTTAGAATTTAGAGGTAAGAATATTTTTACATATTCGGCTTCTGAACTTTGCCCATAAGTGTAGGCATTATCCCTGTTGCACCGTGGATTGACTTCATCTACCAATTCAGAAGGCCTCGCCACCTTTGTAATAAGCAAGACCAAGATTTTCCAACCTTTGTAGATGGCTCATATTTAAGACACTTTTGTACTGACGGCATGACAGCAAGGGACACAAGGAGACCAACAGGCACCTCACAGCGTGCAGAACACTCCTTACTTGAATTCTTAAAAACCTGTGGAGTCAAGCAGTATTTTTTCCGACATTTTTTCATGCTCTCTGCTCTTTGATAAAGGCAGTAAGGAAGGATGTTCAGTGCCCGCCAAAACTGGCAGGCAGTGCCTTTGAGAGAACCAACATATATAAAGGAGATAGTTCAAGACAATCTCACTAGCACAAGCTTCAATGGCAGACTTTCTTGCAGCTAACAGTATGTCAAAATGAAAAGGTGTATCACATGAAACTGTCAACACGTTTCCCTTACACTGAACTGTTAGCGTCAGATCTTCGCTGGCCATCTAGGATCAGATCATCAGATCTCTGCTGGCAGTCTACAATCTGCTGGTAACTGAACTCTTTTGAGGCCTGGAATCACACCGGTAGTTTTGGGGCTCAGACATGATAAGGAATCAATTAACACAGAGTCACACAATAGTTTGGGTTGGAAGGGACCTTTAAAGGTCATCTAGTTCTACCTCTCCTTCCATAAGCAGGGACATCTTCAACTAGATGAGGTTGCTCAGAGCCCCATCCAACCTCACCTTGAGTGCTTGCAGGGATGGGGCAGCTACCACCTCTCTGGGCAACCTGGGCCAGTGTCTCACCACCCTCACAGTAAAGAATTCCTTCCTTCTATCTAGTCTGGATCTCCCCTCTTTTCATTTAAAATCATTACCCCTTGTCCTTGCCCCGATATCTCTTATAAGCCCCCTTTAAGTACTGAAAGGCCACAACAAGGTCTCCCCAGAACCTTTTCCATGCTGAACAACCCCAACTCTCTCAGCCTGTCCTCATAGCAGAGGGGCTCTAACCCTCTGATCATCTTCGTGGCCTCCTCTGGACCTGCTCCAATAGGTCCATGTTCTTCTTATGCTGGGGGCCCCAGAGCTGCATGCAGAGCTGCAGGTGGGGTCTCACCAGAGCAGAACAGAGGGGCAGAATCACCTCCTTGAACCTGCTGGCCATGCGGCTGGGGATGCAGCCCAGGATACGGTTGGCCTTCTGGGCTGTGAGCACATGTTGCCGGCTCATGTCCAGCTTTTTGTCCTCCAGTACTCCCAAGTCCTTCTCGGCAGGGCTGCTCTCAATCCCTTCATCCCCCAGCCTGTATTGATACAGGGCATTGCCCTGAGCCAGGTGCAGGACCTCGCACTTGGTCTTGTTGAACTCCATGAGGTTCACACAGGCCCACTTCTCAAGCTTGTCCAGGTCCCTCTGGATGGCATCCAGGTCCCTCTGGATGGCATCCCGTCCCTCAGGCATGTCAACCACAGCACTCAGCTTGGTGCCATCTGCAAACTTGCTGAGGATGCACTCAGTCCTACTGTCTGTGTCACTGATGAAGATACTAAACAGTACCAGTTCCAATACAGACCCCTGAAGGACACTACTTGTCACCAATCTCCATCTGGACATTGAGCCATTGACCGCCACCCTCTGCATCCAACCATCCAACCAATTCCTCATCCACCAAACAGTCCACCCATCAAATCCATATCTCCCCAATTCAGAGAGAAGGAACTCCTGGGGGACCATGTCAAAGGCCTTACAGAAGTCCAGACAGATGACATCCGTAGCTCTTCTATTGTCCACTGATGTAGTTACTACATCGTAGAAGGACACTAGGTTGGTTAGACAGCATGCTGGCTCTCTCACCTGTCTCACCTGTCCTCCACATGCCTTAGCATAGCTTCACGGAGGATCCGTTCCATGATCTTCACAGGCACAGAGCTGAGGCTGACAGGTCGGTAGTTCCCAAGGTCCTCCTTTCTACCCTTTTTAAAGATGGGTGCAATGTTTCCCTTTTTCCAGTCACCGGGGACTTCACCTGACCGCCATGACTTTTCAAATATCAAGTGGCTTGGCAACTACATCAGCCAATTCCCTCAGGATTCTGGGATGCATCTCATCAGGTCCCATAGATTTCTGTATGTTCAGGTTCCTCAGATGGTCACAAGCCTGATCTTCTCTTACAGTGGGAAGGACTTTGCTCCCCCAGTCCCTGCCTTGCTGTCCATCCACTCATGGAATCATAGAATCATAGAATCATTTAGGTTGGAAAAGACCTTTAAGATCACCCAGTCCAACCAGTGACCCTACTCTACCAGGTCTGCCACTAAGCCATGTCTCTAAGCACCACATCTACATGACTTTTAAACACATCTAGGGATGGTGACTCAACCACCTCCCTGGGCAGCCTGTTCCAATCTTTGATCACTCTTTCCATGAAAATTTTTTTCCTATTGTCTACCCTAAAGCTCCCCTGGTGCAACTTGAACCCGTTTCCTCTTGTTCTATCGCTAGTTACTTGGGAGAAGAGACCAGCTCCCATCTCACTACAACCTCCTTTCAGGTAGTTGTAGAGAGCAATAAGGTCTCCCCTCAGCCTTCTCTTCTTCAGACTAAACAATCCTAATTCCTTCAGCTGATCCTCACTCGAAAAGTGTGGGGAGAGAGGCTGCCAGTGAAGGCTGAGGCAAAAAAGTTGAGTACCTCAGCCTTCTCCTCGTCTGTTGTTACCAGTTTGCCAGTCTTGCTCATCGTGGGGGGTATGTTTTCTTTGACCCTTCTTGTCTGGCTGACATCCCTGTAGAAGCCCTTCTTATTATTCTTCGCATCCCTTGCCAAGTTCAGCTCGAACTGCACCTTGGCCTTCCTGACCCTATCCCTACACAACTAGGCAGCATCCCTATACTCTTCCCAGGATACCTGTCCCTGCTTCAACCTTCTGTGCATTTCCTTCTTGCCCTTTTGGTTTGACCAGCAGGTCTTGACTCAGCCATGCTGGTCTCTTGCACTCCTTTCCTGATTTCTTACACCTGCGGATCGAGAGCTCTTGTGCTGTGCGGAAAGTCTCCTTAAAGATCTGCCAGCTCTGTTCTGCTCCCTTGACCCTGAGGGCAGTTTCCCAGGGGGTCCTGCTGACTAACTCCTTGAATCATGGAATCACGGAATTTTCAGAGTTGGAAGGGACCTCTAGAGATCATCTAGTCCAACTCCCCTGCTGACGCAGGAATGCCTACAGCACATTACTCACGACTGCATCCAGGTGGGTCTTGAAAACCTTCAGAGAAGGGGACTCCACAACCTCCCTGGGCAGCCTGTGCCAGTGCTCTGCCACCCTCACCGTAAAGAAGTTTTTTCTTGTGTTTGCATGGAACTTCCCATGTTCCAACTTGTGCCTGTTGCCCCTCGTCCTGTCACTGGGAACCACTGAAAAGAGTCTGCCTCCATCCTCCTTCAGCCCACCCCTTTAGATACTTCTAAGCAAGAATAAGGTCTCTCCTCAGCCTTCTCTTCTCCAGGCTAAAGAGTCCCAGCTCTCGCAGCCTTTCCTCATAAGGGAGCTGCTCCAATCCCCCCATCATCTTTGTCGCCCTACGCTGGACTCTCTCCAGTAGTTCCCTGTCCCGCTTGAGCTGGGGGAGCCCAGAACTGGACACAGGATTCCAGTTGTGGCCTCCCCAGTGCTGAGTAGAGGGGAAGAATGACCTCCCTCCACCTACTGGCCACACTCTTCCCTATGCAGCCCAGGATTCCATCGGCCTTCCTGGTGACAAGGGCACATTGCTGGCTCATGGATAATTTACTATCTACCAGGACCCCCAGATCCTTCTCCTCAGAGCTGCTTTCCAGCAGGTCCACCCCAAGAGGAGCTAGAAGTTTGCTTTCCTAAAATTCAGGGTCCTGACTTCACTCTTCACCTGACCCAAATCCCTCAGGACCGCAAAGCCCACCAGTGCATGATCACTGCAGCCCAGGCTGCCTCCAGTCTTGTCGTCACCAATTAGCTCACTTGCGTTGGTGACCATCAGATCCAGTATCACAACCCCTCTGGTAGGGCTGTCTATTACCTGTCTTAAGAAGTTATCCTCTTTGCACTCCAGGAATCTCCTGGATTGCCTACACCTTGCTGTGCTACTTTTCCAGCAGATGTTGGGGTGGCTGAAGTCCCCCAGCAGGATGAGAGCCTGCGAGCGTGACATCTCCTGTAGCTGGAGTACGTAGGCTTCATCAGTAGGTTCCCCTTGATTGGGCGGCCTGTAGTAGAGACCATCTACAAGGTTCCCTTTGTTGCCTTGGTCTCTAATTCTTACCCATAGGCTTTCAACCTGCTCATGGCTATTCTTCAGAGACAGCTCTGCACACTCTGTCCATTTCTTGATTTCGAGGGCAACGCCTCCGCCACTCCTTCCTCGCCTGCCCTTTCTGAACAGCCTGCAGCCATCGATAGCCACACTCCAGTCATGGGATTCATCCCACCAAGTCTCATCAATGGCAACAAGGTATGCTCGATTACAGAAGACAATGAATACAATTTTACTATATATATTTATCTGCATTTTATGGTAAATAAACAGTCAAGCAAATAAATCCCCGAAGCCCTTTAAGGCTTCAGTGATCTCTAGGTCAGACTGGGAAAACTTTCGACATTAACTAATTATCGCTTATACCTGATACCTGGGCCGCTCTGAACACCTATGCTCTTGATTATGCATCACAGTACAATCATCTCCGGACAAGCACAAACAAGCAGAATCAAGGATTACAGGTAACATGATCGGACGCAAAGTTTCTCAGCACAGGGCTGTTCTGCCAGTCTTTACAGATGGAAGCAGCTGCATGAGCATAGGTTGATAAACCCAGTGAAAAACCCTGGAGCAGATTATGTCCGTTTACCGACAGAACATCATCTCTTCCGACAGGAGAGCTGCTATCTGAATCAGAATTAGGCAATAGATTAGGCACTGCAGCATGTTAAGGGCTGCATCAAGCTAACTACGGATGCCTCTACAGACCGGCACGGATAAAGGTTAAAAGGACCTCTTGTCAGGACTAAACACATCTTAAGATATACTGAAGATGCAGTTAACGAAACTTCTCCCTATAAAGCAGAAACCTGTGCACAAGTGGAAGACATAATTTTGGCTAGATATTTAGAAAAACAAAAAACAAACCAAAATCCCCAGCTGTTTCAGTGATATTTCCCATGAATATCTGGCTCAAGCAGCTAAATAAAAGAAATACCAATTAAGTTTGGAAGACTTTCATATAAACCATAATCTTTATGCTACAATTGGAGGAGGGAAAAAAATGATTTCATTAACGCTTTTCCTGTTTTTTCCGTAAAGGCCTAAGGGAAGAATCAATGTTCAAAGCTTTTTTATTTTGCTTTGACTTTTTAAGCCCAGAAGCTAGTAAGCTATTGTTTCTTACTTTTCTTGAGGTAAAATGTAAAATAAAAAAAACAAAAACATAAAAAAACAGGAAAAATTGAATCCTGAAAATGAAAGCAATGATAACTTTCATTCTGAAATGACAGCTGAAAAGGTAAATTATAAAATACAGTTTCTCATAATGACTAAAGAAAAATAGCTTAGCACCTCGGGTAGAATTTAAGCAATGAAATCTCAGCTGTAAATCAAAAGGAAATCAGTTCAAAATTTTAACAGAGCAAGTAAAAGTATAAAATTTGACTTATAATTTGCTGTCATTGATTCTCAGATACTGGCAGAGATGATTAACAGTCAAAAACAAAACTTCATTTCATGTAATGATAAATACTTAGACTTAGTAGATTGGAAGATGACATATTTCTGCTATTTTTCACTCTAAAATATAATATCGAATGACACATGACTTCTGATGGAGAATCAACATGGGGAAGCACAGGAGTAAAGGAATGGTGTTACCAATATCTAAAGCTAATACCATGGAACAAACAGCAGGAGATAATAAGTACTTAAAACCAAACTGCATTTGTGACTTGGCAGACAACATATACCTAATGTAACTAGAAAAAAGATTTGAATAGCCTTTTGACAGGTCTTGCAATAAAACATTTCTGAAAGAAATTTAAATATTACAGTATTTTCTTCCAACTCAGTAAAGCTTTTAGGCACCCTAATTAAGAGCAGTCACATCCTTAACTGGATCTCCAATTGGCAAATCACTTAAAATAAAGTTTCCACTGACTTAAATGCTGATTGGTATGATGAACAGGCAAAGAATGAAGTGAATGTATATAATATGAGCTGAAGCACTTGGCTGAATCGGAGCCACTATATATAGCAGCTGCTGCCATAAGATTTGTGAAACTGTACACAGCTGAACAGTGCAGAAACTCTACCTTTGAATTAGCACCTCAATCTATTTTTAAAGATTTCAGGATTAATTCTTTTCCTCCCATAGTAAATTCCTGACAATAGATTGACAAGGCAGGGGTAGGATAACCTTGTCTTACACAAAATACAGCTGGGGAAACCTAACACAAAAAGCCATCTTACCAACAAGAGAGTCTCAAAACATAGAATGGTTTAGGTTGGAAGGGACCTTAAAGATCACCTAGTTCCAACCCCCCTGCCATGGGCAGGGACACCTTCCACTAGACCAGGCTGCTCAGAGCCCCATCCAACCTGGCCTTGAATCCTTCCAGGTATGGGGCATCCACAGCTTCTCTGGGCAACCTGGGCCAGTGTCTTACCACCCTCAAAGTAAAGAATTTCTTCCTGAGATCTAATCTAAATCTCCCCTCTTCCAGTTTGAAGCCATTACCCCTCGTCCTATCACTACATGCCCTTGTAAAAAGTCCCTCTCCAGATTTCTTGTAGGCCTCTTTCACATACTGGAAGGGGCTATACGGTCTCCCCAGAGCCTTCTCTTCTCCAGGCTGAACAACCCCAACTCTCTCAGCCTGTCCTCACAGCATAGGTGCTCCAGCCCTCTGATCATCTTCATGGCCCTCCTCTGGACCTGCTCCAACAGGTCCATGTCCTTCTTATGTTGGGGGATGCTGAATAAAAGCATCATGTTGTATTTGAAGCCTTTATGGAAGGTTTTCAGCTTCACACCCAAGCTGCACTGTGACTCGAGCTAAGTAATTGCAGTGAATCAAAGAGCAGTCGTGCTGTTCATTTAGAAGTATACATAGGCAGAGTATGAAGGACTTTTTTGACAGTGAATGAAGAGGACTACGCATGCAAATAATAAATGCAAACTGAGTATTTTAACCCCTGTAATGAATCTTCCTGAAACCTATTTAAAGTAGATGCTGTGGTACTTCCAGGTTGATAAAGAGAGATCACTTATTAAATCTTGAAAACCTTACAAAGGCCTAAGAATGCGCCATTGCAGGTATGAAACTCTGAACATCATTAATAAGGTTCCAGGGATTTTGCAAACAGCTGTTCCGGATACTGTGTTCTGACTTTGCAGGTAGCATTAGATTTACTTTACTAGAGCAGTTCCTAAAAGAATAAAATGACAGCTATTATGCTACACTTTCAAGCAGCAAAATGCTTGACAAACCTGCTTACCAATACAGTTAGAGAGTTTTAGGCCTGTTATAAAAGAGCTGGACACAATCTACTTATTAAAAAAATTCCGTTTGAGATAATCTTGTTTGTCTAATTTTTAAACAATTTTTACAAAAACTATTTCAGTGTTTCATTATCTTTACCTAACCTAAAATTCCCTTGCTATATGCAAAGGTCATTGTTTACTGCATTACCTGCTGTGAAAAACAGATAGCTCTCCTCTGGGCAGTGCCATTTATGTAATTAAAAACTTGAGTCCTCTGTCAGTCCTCTCTTTGGCTTCAGCAAGACTAAGGTTTCTTTAAACTTATGCTTTAGCATAAGTCACATTTTATCTCTCTTCTTGCTCAAGACTTTCTCCAACTTGTCCACTTTTCTTCATGTTTCTCCAAGTTCAAGCCTCAAACTTTTCTTGAGGCTTTACTTCTTTTGTTCACAGGAACAAAGGAACACTTCATGTTTTGCCAGCCATGTTGCTGTCCATCCATCCTTTGACATTTTTGCAATGGCATGATACTGGTGAGTCATGTCTTTCCTTTGAAAATGAAATATGCTCCCAGTATCTCCTAGACTTAGATACCCTTCTTGCCTATCTTTGGGTTTTATTTCCAAAGCCTGCCATGAAAAAGGTCTAAGGACCAGTAGGAATCTCTTAGATCAATTAAGTTCACTCTCAACTATTATTATTATTATTACATAATTATACTGAAGTAATTTCAGACTTGAAACCAAACAAAATGCTTTCTCCCACTATGCACACTGGGTTTCTTTTCAATAATCCTGCTACTTTGGTATTTAGTAGCTGATTATTACAAGGGGATTTTTCATAAAAGCATATTCCTGTCCAATTTGTAACAATTTCTTCCTGCACTAACTTCATCCTTCATCTAAAACAGCATTTCCTCCTCCTTGATATCTATATCTTAGCAGTACGCAAGCACTGAAACAAAGTCCATTCTCAACCTTCTTTCTTCCCAACAAACCCAAGCTCGTTTATCTGTCATTTGAATGACAGCTATTCAAAGGCCATCTCTGGAACTGCCAGAGTTTGAATACATCCCAAATATTTAAAGATTCTAGAGTATTTAACTACTAGTAGAGGTGAACGCACATTAACAAAAAATTGTTGATAAAGTATCGGTAAAATCATTAACTCACAAAATTCATTTTTGCAAAAGCTGCTGTGCTTAAGCAGTCTATAAAGCAATAGGAAATATAAAAACATACAGAATAGGAACTGTGTATTTAGCAGCAAATAAAGACAATTTTATCAAAACAAATTATTATTAAAACTGGTTGTACTCAGTTGCTGATGAATTTTAGGCAATCGAATTTTAGTAATTATGGCATTTGACCACCATCACGTGTTGGCATGATTTTTAAAACTCACTATGGTATGTGAAGCTACTCTGTGGCTTACAAGAGAAAGCAAGCACCGAAGGAGAGAATGATAATAATTTATTCCTCACATCCAAAGACAACCATTTACACATGCATTTTCGGTAAGATTCTGTTAGACAGACACAAAACAATGTAATGCAGCACAACAGCGAAGAGATACAGAAAGGAGTCATCAAATTTTACAATAAACGAGATACGCTGTTCCTGGTAAAATAAACCATCACAAAAAAAGTGTTTGAACCTCAGAAATTGCCCAATGTACATGGATTGTTTTAATCATAGTCTGCAGTTAAAGGAGGCTAAACTCCTAAATGAGGAATTTTGAAAATTTGTTCACATAATTCTTTACCTACATGTTGCTGATGACATTGAGAGTTTCCAGCGTGGTCTTTAAGTTATAGCCAATATAACAGAGACAATGAGTTAAATGTACAAGAGTCAAAACAAGGCTTACCTTGTTGCTGGAAGGGTGCTGACACGAGTAAAGAAAACAGATGGCTCTACTTCTACATGAAGGCCCAGGGAAAGGTTCCTGTAATAGCCTTCAACATGTCCTGGTCCACCAGAGTACTTAAAATTCAAAATGGCTTCCAGTGTCTAGAGAAATAAAAGTAAATTACTTATTAGCTATGTTTCATTACTGTGCATTTCACAAGTTCAATTAAATTAAACCACAGAAGTGATTTACCAGCAAAGTTTCTATGCCCTCAAGAATTTGCCTTCCTAACCCATCCAGTCTATTATCTCAAGAAAAAAAGCAATCTAACTGCACCTTATGTGAACAGTTGCTTTTTTCCCCCAATCTTTTAAAAAAATAAGGAGTACAGAACAGAGTCAGCTGCCCTTCCCTTTATATAACTCCTCTCCATGCCAGATTTAACCTAGAAAAAAGGAAGAGCTTATTTTTGCTTAAAAGAGTTTAGGGTTTATTAAATGATACGCTCTCTCATACTTTTGAAAAATATTCAACACTTCATTACCTTCCTAATCAAATGGAAAACTTTTAAAGTTTTTGAGTGTGGACAGATAAAGATTATACAAAACTAAAAGCACCTGGTCTCTTCACAAGTCACCATAAACATCTCCATTAACTAACAGATCAAAACAACACTGTTGACTAGATCTAGTGCATGGGCCTTGTCTTTCTTTGATGTTCATTTTATAGAACGTGATTGGGTAGCAAATATTAAAAATGAAGATGATTCTTTAGCATTCGTCTTATGCACTCATTACTCTCAGTAGTGCTGAGCCTTTACTTCTCTGATGAAATTTTGGGCTCTATGTCTTTTTCCTTAATGAACAGCATATGGGACGCTTCCCAGCATACCCGTCCCCATGTCAGCATGAGGGTTCAAGCTCAGAACAAACCTTTGATTCATCCAAAGAGACTATACACCACCTCTTCTTTCATTACATTCCTGAAATATAATTTGCTGGAAGCAAGGCGAGAATTTGGGAAGTGTCACTGGATTTTTTTTTCAGCTCTTTTTCTGGCCCCCAGGCAGCTGTCACATCTCAGGGCAAGGACAGAGGCAGTGACAGACCTTTACCCTACCATGGACATTACCATATTACGCTGAAGCCTATGTCTAGAAGGACAGCCATTTCTTAAAAAGATTTAGAAACAATGCCTATCTCCTCTTTGATTGGCTTTTAGCTCATTCTTTATTTAAAAAAAAAAAAAAACAAACCACAACAAAACCAAACAAACAACAACCACAAAAAACCCTCAAGTCAACAACTTATCCAGGAAACCAATTATATTTATCAGATGTCATCAACCCACAGACTCTCCCTTGCAATTGAAGATTTACAAAACAATTTATGAAACCTGTTAATTTTTTTCATAAACTCTAAGGAACAATCTAAGGATTGTCTAACTTACAAAAAAACATTTATGCTTGATACTGTTCTAAGTCTGGCTGAAGGAACAGAAACACGGATACAATCAATTTCTTAAAATAACCACAACCCACTGATTAAAAGAATATGAAAATCAAGAGTTTAATATTCTGCTGCATGTGCGCACTTAAATGTTTTGCCTGTTTCCACTTTTCAGTAAAGTGGGCTAACTCCAATTTGTAATTTAGTTTCTTTAAAATTCATGAAAGTCACCTTATAATACAAATAAAAACCTTCACTGGGCACTCTGGACATACTTGCCTACTCTGTTTATGTCAATTCCTAATTTGTAGTTAATGAACTCAAGTTTATATTATGTCAGGAAAGCTAATCAACATTAAATACAAAAATAAAAAAGCGCAAACCCATTCAAACCATGCTTCATTCCAATTAACCAGCTGGACCATTTAATAAAAATCAGAGCTAAACTCCACAAGTACGGGGATCTGAGACTATTTACATCGTAACGTGAGAATGGACTTCAATTTCAGTTAGGTAATCTGTGAAAATTCTAGCTGTGGATGTTCTGTATTATTACTGTAACACTCAGTATCGTGCTTGGGAAAGCTACCGTGGTATGGATCCATGGTTTGTTCTACACAGGACCACGGCACAAGGCTGCTTTATTGAGCCCAGTCCCATATAATTACAGGTAAACATGTAATAAATGTTAGTTGAAAAGGCCATGGAGCATTATCATTCCAGATGCAAAACCCTTCCTAGCAGCCAATTCCACATGAAAAACCTACAGAAAAAGACTAAAAAAATATCATGTGCCGTTGATGAGCAGGAGAGTTTCAAGGCATCATCATCATCTTGGTCCCTGTTTTGTCAAAGAAAACGTACTGATGACCCTGCGCGTGTCCCACACCCCATGCTAGAGAACAGGAAAAAGAAAACCTAATGGTCTTCTATTAATCTAGAAAACAGGAGGACATCTCTTCTCACCCAAATTGTAAGATCTAACTGGGGACATTAAATACTGGGGACACAAGAGATGCTGAATATCTCTGAGAACCACAGAACACCCAAACCTATATTCCTTCCCTGGCCATGATAATTTGCAGGGTTCCTAGGAACGTACACAGACGCACAAAGATAAAGCATCAGGCAGACTTTATGTCAGGAGTGTAGATGTACGTGTAGGGGGGAGCACGACTGAAGGAAATTATTTTTTTGGGAGCCTTCAGGTGATCAGAGATAGTTTTATTGCTTAGGATACATATAATATGAACAGAATGTAAGAAATCCACAAATTCAATCTCCTTTAAACCCCTCTACACACACGCACCTTGGAAAGGACTCCACATCCAATACAAAAGATTGATTTTCTACCTCGAGGATAGAAAAAAAAATAAAATCCTACACTTTCATAAACTTACAAAGCTCCAATTTAAAACAATTTATCACTCTCTTCCACAGCACCTGCAGAGAAGAACGGTCCAAATGCTACAGGTCCCCCCCCGATTTAAATAATGTTGTATACTTACGCCAGTGGCTTTGCCAAACCTACACAAATAACAGACTGCGCTGCAGATCCTATTCATCTTTACAAATACCAACAGAATTTATTCGATTCCTCCCAACCGCATCACTGCAGACCAAAAAGGAAACGGCAGGGTGTCACTATGAACATAATTTTGCCTGCGGATGCTCCATAAAAAAGAAAAGGAAGGAAGGATGGAGTACACCAGCCTCTGAGGGCAGGAAGCCTGGAAAAAAAGCCTATTGTTAACTGAACACATCTGGAATTCAGAATATCTATGGACTAGGGGGAGGATTCTTGGTTTTAAGCAGAGTTGCATTCTGGAAACTCAATAGTAAAAATGTAGATAAATTGTTTAACCTATATGATGACTTTGGCTCGCTAAATTTTTTACTATTTCATTGGTCCTTTCTTCTGTTGATGAAGAAAAGGAAATGAAAGTGTTCCTGCGTGTAAGTTCCAGGTGACAAGACTCTCAACCAACAGCACCAGACATTAATACCACCAACTATATTGACAAGAAATATTTTACAGATAAACTATAAAAAAATTACCATTTTCGTTTCTCTCAAGCATTTTGTCCTCAAACATATTTTCTGCATAGAGCAGGTACCAGTTGTTTTTTTTTTAAAAAATCATTCTCTCCAGGCTGCTCATAGAGATCCTTCCCATATTCACTTCCATAACAGAATTAAAAGCAAAATTAGAAAAGCACTGCTCTTTCAATAACATCACGCCACTAATGAGAAGTAAAACACTGGACATTAAAGTTTCCTAACTGAATGCCAACAGTCAGTACCCTTCTGCCAATTCCTCAGCAGTGACCCTGTCTGAGCAGTAACACCTTTCATATACTGATTTTTAATCGCCAATTCCAACAAGTACAATCTGCAACTCAGATCAATTATTTCCACTTACTTACTACTCCAGAATTTCCTACTGAGAAGTAGAGAGTAAAATCTAAAGAGAATTTCCATATAATTCTACAAATATTGTTTCTTATGCAAAAGCTAGAATATCACCGATTGAGATCTCCCCAAAACACTTAACGACACAAGAAACTTATAACAGGCAAGAGCAGTGATGAAGAGGATTCCCTGTGCTGGGAAGTTAAATATGGAGCTCAATCCACTGTGTATGCTTGTTTTCAAGTAAGGGGTAGACTGACTATCAAAATCAAGCAGCTTTACTCCAAAACCAGTGCTCAAAGTTACATGTAGCAGAAGAACACTCTTTTAGCTCAAAAAATACGTTTACACCAAGTGTATGTTAAGGTAACTATAACTCAAGGATATAAGAATCTACCTGCACAAATGCAATCATTATATCCTGTATGGAAAGGAAAATAAACATTCCATAGAAGAACACAAAATATTAGCTTAATGTAATAATAGTGACTCTCATAATTTGACTGATTTTAAGACAAAATCCTCAAGATATGAGAAACATTAAAAGAGTCATTTTCTTTAAAAGAACAGGAATAATTATTGAACAGCAACACTTGATATAATCAACAAAGAAACTACCAACAATGAGAACAATATACATAGTAGGTGAATTAGTAGTCAGGAAACTTCTAGTGATACATTGTTAATGAGTAAACAATCAATAAACTGTTCACGTACTTTCCTCCTCACTGCTGAAAAACACTTCTATGCACATAGATTTTTGGGTTTGTAAAATTTACAAAGTTGGAAACAGTTCAGGTCAGAAGGTCCCGCGTTTAATTCTTACATCACCTATTTCGCTTAGTAGATTTGTTTCTTTATTCTTTATTTCTTTATTCCTAAGCAATTTTACTAGCAATAGCAATAACTCTGATTTTATCCCTGTGTGTACCTTGCTACTAGGAGAACCAGAAGGTTCTGTTTTATAATAGCTCTTCTTACAGTATCGCATCACCACACACACTGCATTTGGTGTTTCAGATAGCAAAGCCAGATTTTTGCCCTCAATTTTTTCCCAAACTGGAACGTTAATTTCTGAAATATTTATTAGCAGTGTTTTCCATAATTAAATTAAGAATTCATACTTTGTAACAAAGGCTCACATACACTGCATTTTCAGGTCTTTCCTAAATTCCCTTAGCATAGTAAAAATGACACTGAGTAGATCTCAACATTTAATACGAGACGAAATGCCAGTACGTAGCTACAGGCAGTTTGTTCCTGAGACTCTGCAGATACTGACTGCAATAACTGAATACCAGAACGTATCATTGTAGGCTCCCCATTAAGATACAGAAGACCAGACTAAAAATATATAAATTCAGAATATAATCTTTCCATTTTAGTTTCTGAACTGCTTATAGAAAACAATTCTTACTAATGTGTATAATTTCTTATGGGATTAGGGCTTGAAATTCGAAAAAGAACTTATTCTAGGTGTGCAATCTTCAAATACACCTTCCTTTTAAAAAAAAAAAAAAAAATCAAATTTCTTCACCAGCAGTAAACATGTTTTCTTCCCAAATCCCATTATGCTCCTGATCTCCTGCTTCTTACACAAATTAGCACTAGCAGGACATGCTCTATGCATTCACGAGTGCTCAGCCATTCTTTCTCACTTGTAGTCCCTTTTCTCCTTGGATGCCCTTTGTTTTCAGGTTTTGGGTTTGGGGTTTTTTTCCCTTAAACAGTCTATAAACCCCATTGTTGTTAAATTCTCTGTCTGCCTCTCTCCTTCTTTGCTCTCCTTCTCTGACCATTCCATTCCCATATTCAACTCTGATAGGTAATCAGTGATATTAATCAGTAATAAAGAGAAATAAAAAAGCACTAGTTCATCAGTTCCATCTCGCAAAAGGCATCAGAAAACCTCTCTCTACAAATTAATTTCTCAATTTCTTCTATTGGGTGCCATGCTTAAATTCTCTTAAGAGCTTTGAGGAGTCTGTACATAAATCAGCGATCAGGACTTTCAGCTGCCTAACTGTAACTAATTAAATTATCTGGCAGTAACAAAGAGAAAACAAGTTTCTCAAATTAACCACACTCTTTTCAACAGCAGCAGGTAACCTTGGCAATAAATACACTAGTAACAGCAAAGAGATGGCCAGCCGAAAGCGTGCTCAGAGTGCCAACGCTGCTGACACAGACGGCGTTCCCCAGCCTTGGCTCCATGGGTGCAGCGATGCAGCGCTGGTGGCATCTCCTGGTCTCTGCCCTTCCACAGGTTCCTCGCCATGTCTGGGCTGTGGAGCTGAGCTCTCCTCAGGGCTGTTGTACTCACACAGCCCCGCAGGGCCTCCGGGATGTGGATCAGGCTGCAGACCACGTTTCCAAACGGTGCATTCAAGCCCTCTTCTGCTCCTTGCTGCCTCAGACCAGTCCTACTGCTCACCTTAATTCACGGTGAGAAGCATGGTTTATCCCCATCCATACAGCACACGGTTATCACAGAGCCGAGTAGGGGCTTTTTGCCCTACTCAGACCAAATTTTTTATCCTTCTTTCTATATATGACTCCACAAGACAAGAGGAAATGGCCTCAGGTTGCGCCAGGGGAGGTTTTAGTTTGGATATTTGGAAGAATTTCTTCCCTGAAAGGGTTGTCAAGCATGGGAACAGGCTGCCCAGGGAAGTGGTGGAATCGCCATCCCTGGAGATATTTAAAAGACATGTAGACGTGGTGCTGAGGGACGTGGTTTAGTGGTGGGTTTGGCAGTGTTCAGTTAACAATTGGAACTCAATGATCTTAAAGGTCTCTTCCAACCAAAATGATTTTATGATTCTGTACCTCAATTTCCCATCTTTACTATCAAAATTACCTGGCCTAAGCATTACTGGTCCAAACCCAAAAAGGTCCAGAGTCTTGCAGACTGCAAGCTTTTGAATCCAAGCACGTGGGATATGTTGCTCCAGCAACCCAGTTCATGCAGAAACGCAGTACCTTGAACACAGCTGAACCTTTTTTCAGGGAAAGAGCAGAATGTGAGCATTGGGAGGGAAATGGAGATGCCTACGTAGCTGCAACCAAGGAAGATGGGACTCAAATACATCAAGCTTCCAGTCTTCGGACCATTTTGTGAATGCAAAGACTGTGTCTATGTTTAAAGTTGTTCTCATGAAAAAATTCAGTCCTGGCATTCAGTCAAACGCACACATCTCTGCCTATGGATTCATTTGCTATCAAAATTAATTTAAATTAGCACTTTCTTGACTTTGAATTTACAATAGCCTAACAAAAGACAAATACTTGTGATTTTTGCTTCTTTCTCCCATCACCAAGTCTATAGTTCATAATTCCACAGGAAGCCTACAAAGATTATCAAGGGACTGGAGCACCTCTCTGATGAGGAAAGGCTGAGAGAGCTGGGTCTGTTTAGCCTGGAGAAGAGAAGACTGAGGGGGGATCTCGTCAATGCTTATCAATATCTACAGGGCGGGTGTCAAGAGGATGGGGTCAGGCTCTTTTCAGTGGTGCCCAGTAACAGGACAAGGGGCAATGGGCACAAACTGGAACACAGGAAATTCCATCTAAACATGAGGAAAAAGTTCTTTCCTTTGAGGGTGCCACAGCACTGGAACAGGCTGCCCAGAGAGGTGGTGGAGTCTCCTTCTCTGGAGATATTCAAAACCTGCCTGGATGCGTTCCTGTGCAACCTGCTCTAGGTGACCCTGCTGTGGCAGGGGCATTGGACTAGATAATCTCCAAAGGTCCCTTCCAAACCCTACCATTCTGTGATTCTGTAACCTGACAAAGGACAAAGTCTTTATAAAAATCAGGCTTAAAGGATAAAGTCTGTGTAGAAAAATAAGACTTAACAGCAGTGTTGGGAGAAGCAACAGGTGTCCTTATGTACATAAGCTGAATATCCTCCTGCCCACTTGTTCTCAGGAGGATTAAAAAAAAAAAAAACAAACCACAAACCCACACACCCCCACACCACTAAAGAGGAAAAGCAGAGAAACTGCTGACTAGTTACAGGTTCTATAATTCTCTTGGGAGGACAAAAATCTCCAATCTAATAGAAAAAAAACCCTCCAACTAAACGTCACTGGCATCGTGTTTCTATTACTCCCTATGGATGAGAGCTAAGCAAGTAACAGCATTACTGAAATCTAAATGCTCTCACAACATACTTTATGGTTTCCGAGATACACACGCTTCTTAGCATTGACTCTTCGGACCAGTCTCTTACTGCAAAACCCAGACCACAGGGACTTGGATGCTGCTACCTTCAAAGCTTCTTCCATGCAGGAATTCACATTGTTCCCTCGCATACCTAAACCTTCCGTTACTTGCAATACTGGCACTGAAAGGACATTTGGGAGAAGTGGAGTATGTCATTTGTGATAAGGAGAGCATCAAGCCTTTACCTCACAAGGTTTATTTCAAGCTGAGTATTATTCCAAAACTGAAAATTAATTAGTCCTCCCTGATGTCTTTAGTATCTGGCACAAACCTTAGGTTACCCAAGAAAGGTTTGCAAATAAGAACTGAAGATCAGAAGTGGAATACATGAAAAACCGTATATGAAATTTTTTACCTGTAGAAATCACCATATCATGGTTCATAAAAAGTAAATTATACTATAAATTGAATTTTTACATGAAACTATTGATGAATAAGTGCACAGTGATATGCAACTTTGCAGAAAGAGATCTATTCATTCCTCTCTCTCTCACTGGAGAATATCACTTATGGCTAACCTGTCTGAACCACAAAATATACTTCAGGTTTTCTGTGTTTTTATAAATGACACAGCAACTCTCTTTTTTCTTTTTTTAGCTAGAAAATAAATTCTGTATTTTTAAGGAGAAGTTAAACAGCCAAGAAAGGACAGAAAGTACCTATACATTTCTCTGAATGAAGCAAATCTAAATCTACTGGAATACTTAATTGATTCAAGGTAGAATTCCTGATTTCCTCCAAATAGAAAAAGGAGACTCTCCCAGTAGATACTGTTCCTTAAAGCACCAAATAGTAGAGTAATTGATAGCAAGAGCCTGATACATGCATTATAAAAAGGATATGCATATGTAATCATCTTGTAGTGCATATGTAATCATCCTCTAAGATGGAACTGCAGCAAGCATTCTCCATACTAATTTTTCTCCTCTGTATTCCATTAAAAATATACATGGCATCTACAAAAGCTATAATAAAATTCTTAATAACTGATTAAGCAATGAAATAAATTGTGCCACTGCAGCAATTTTTATGTACAAATACAAAGCCCACATTATTATTCCTGTTAAACTACTTTATCAGTCCAAAGCAGAATTAAATGTAATTTTTAGCACGTGCATTAATCAGGTGAATTTACACAACCAGTCTATCGAACAAGGTGCCTGTTGTGTTCAGGCTCTAGTGCAGTTTTACTCACGTACACCTACTGCATACACATTGACTTTCAGCAGCAATTTTTGCCATACACCAATGTTTATCTAGCTCATCCATCTACATTTATGTCAAGTTAAGCCCCTGAACAATGAAAACTGCTGCATCCCTTTGTAAAAATAGCACAATGGCAATGACAAGTAGCTGAAGCTAAATATAGCTCCTGCAGGCATATGCCGGGAATTAAATAGTACATTTTACCCTTCCCCAATCCTAAATCAGTAAGCTTCAACAAGGAATCTCTAGTGAATACACACAGGAGCTCGATAAATCCCCCTTAAGCTTACAAGGCATATTCTGAATCTGTGCTAGCTAAAAATAGCCATGTTTATAATGAGAATGGAGATGTGAGCAGAATAATATTAAGTTTAAAGGCAGGCATGCTGTAGTCATTCCGCATTAACGAACAGGGTGAATCAAAGGTCATTCTAACAAACAGCTATACAGACTGACAGATAAAATACAATATACAGCAATCTTTTACTGAAGAACATTCATTTCGCATTAAACTCTGCACTTTCTAATTGGCTATTGCAGCCACACATTCACAAGTTATTTTGTGTGTATTTTTTAGCTAGAACACAAATTGTTACTTCCAAAAGACAGGAGAAATATAGGAGAATACAGAATTATTCCTCTGGACAGTATTTTCTCCTAGAGTTCAATTCCCCTCTGGAAATATTCAGGAAATAAAATACATAATTCTTCTTGTAATATTAACCACAGAATTCTGTTTTCTTTAATTAAAGGCAAATTGCATCCAGGCCTCCAGGGCAGTACTATTGCAGCCAAACGCCCAAGTGGCCGATGCATGTTTTTAACTGCCTCAAAGGTTTTACCTCCATCAACTCAGATACAAGCCCTGCTGACCGCAGCTATCACAGAATCTCATTCTTGGTCGAGAGACAGATGAGAGATTAAAAATAATTTAAATGCAAGTAACTTTTATGTGGAACATTCCCATCGAGAGTTTTCTGTCTGCAGACACTAAAATGCAGAACCTCTTAGAAAAATGTGTGCTAGGAAAGTAGGCAGCCCTGCTTTCTGTTCTTGGAGGACCTGAAGGAATGGAGGGGCGAGTCATCTCACAGGTTCTTCCTCAATAACTTCTCAGATTCTGAAATCCTGCCCTGATTCTGACATAGGAAAGTAGAAATGGAGAGTAAATGCAAGAATAGATGTTGATGAACAAATCACACGCACACACACTCCCTTCAGAGGGGAAATTTCTCTATGTGGAGACCAACAACTCAGACTGGTTCTCCCATCAACAGCTATGTAACATGCCGGCTGCTGTAAAGAAGCATCACTGAACGTATTTTGTCACTGAAAGCTGTTTGTTACATGTCATAGGCAGGGTCCCCAAGAGCAAAGGCACAAGATGTTGGCAGATCTCTCTCCTCACTGAAAGAACACACCTGTGGGAGGTGGATAAAACCAACTCTTGCGCATAACAGCGCAAAGAACATGTGTCCAGCATAAACACCCCACATCATGAAATGATAAATCAAACAACAAGATGGTATAAAAACGGTCACAACCCCCAGAAAAAAATCAGGAAAAAGAACAAAAACAAGTGCTGCAACAAGGGACTCCCCAGTTAAGAATGACACACCTGATCAATGGTGCTACTCATCCACAAGCAGGTCATCTCTCACTTTCCAGAGAGCGAGCACGCTGCTTTTTTCAATTGCTGTCCACCACATCTTGCTACTGCAGACTCAGCAATAAAGTACTATCTTTCAGTATAGATTCTGAATTAAGCAAATGAGAATTCTAGAAAGCTGTATGACACTGTTAAAATTTGCAAGTGCGAGTGCAAGTTTTCCTCTCCGACCCTCCCACCCAGGAAGGGAATCAAAGCAACAACACCAAACCTGAATAGGCTCATATGCAACAACCTGAAGTCTCTGCGTAACACCATGGAATTACTCAGTTTTATTTTTTCATGCCAAACACTTCTACACCATTTCACACTTCCTCCACACTGGCCCATCCCTCCTCTGTTCCCTCCTACCATGTCCTTTGTGAGAAAAGGGGATGAGACTGCACACAAAGTGGGGTAAACACAGAAGAAACTTTTTGTTTTGCTCCTTATTCATTTACTTTCTGTTATTCCTCATATTCTGTTTGTCTTTTGCATGAGTGCTACAAACTAAACTAACATCTTTGTAGAATGTCTCATACATCCAAGATCTCTACCCTGAATGGCGATGGTTAATTCAGAGCCCATCACTGTGTATTATTTGGACTTGAGACTGTATTTTCTTCATGTGCATTATTTTACAATGCACATGGGGATGGATACTGATCTTCATCTCAAATTTTAACAACCCACCTCTATCACAGGATAAGCTCGTAATCCTTAAAAGTTGGTTTCATGTATGCTACCCTTGATGAACTCTGACACAATCCTAATCACCTTAATATTCAGACCGTTTATGAGCACGCTGAAGGGGACAGGCACAATACAGAACTCTACGAATTTGGCTGGAGACCACCCTTCAGTGAGTAAACGGGCCATTTGTCCTGCCTTTAACCAGCTCCTGACTCAGGATGGGACCTCCACTTTTATCTCACCACATATTTGTTCCTCTCAAAGAGCCTTTTGTGAGCGTCTTTTTGGAGTGTTTTAGGAATCAAGTAAGCAGTATCAACGATTTTCCTTTGGTTCATGAGCTCAGCATATGCTTCAAAGAATTCTGACAGATTTGCTTCCCATGACTGCCCTTCATAAAAAATCATTTCAGCAGCATCCCAACATACGTACCTTATTATTATTAACTCTGCTGTTACATTTCTGTTTCACTATATTTACCAATAATAAGAGTAAAGTAATTGTATTATTCACTCTGTTTCCTCAATGGCAATATAAAACTTTTCAAAGTTTACAGACTTTTAAGACACCAGAGAATATGAAGACTATATTCCAGATAAAGAAGGAATAGTCATATGCATTCCCTTACCGGTGTATGGTCTGACACAGGTCCAAGACCATCACCATTACCAAAGTAAGCAAAATTTAGAGTTTCTATTTTACAACACACAAATCCATCCCATGCAAAGGACACATAAGAAGTACAAATGGTTTCCTTAAGATCTCAAATCCATTCACTGTTCAAAATGCTTTCCTGAAGACCTCAGTTCCAATCACTACTCATATACTTTTTATTCATAATATTGCTGTATTGTACGCTAAACAAAAATGATACACACACCCTCAAATGACAAAACAAATCCCTCTCTGCAATAGGCGAAGTACCTTAAAAAGAAATGTATCCAGCAAATCAGAAAAAAATCAACTATAACACATAAAAGAACCTTGAAACTGAGTGATCAGATTTTTACATGAGAGCTCTTTGGTATTCCTGTGTTAAACAATCCTCATTTTTTCCAGGAATTCCTTAGTGATTAGGAGGGATAAGCCCAATTAAGTGATTGTTCAAAAGTAGGAGCAAGTGAAGAAAGAGGTTTTAAAACAGGAATGCTTGAACAACTCAATCAATAGATCTGTTTATTCAGCACAGCCATTAACATATAAATATGGAAGACTGAGTACTTCAGATTTTTCAGCTGCTACTTGGGTTGGAAATAGAGGCTCTAGTAGCACAATCATTTTCAAAATCAGTAAAGTTATTGAGCTAAATTTATCACTGATTTAATGAGTTTTATATGGAATGAATATTGCAAATTCTCACTCCTTAATTTGATGATAAAAACTAACAGAATAAAAAAATAGTGAAATTAGTTTTCAGAGATTAACGCTTCAGAAACTAAGCTTGTCCTATAGTTTTGCTAGAAATCAGGTCCTAGAGTTGCAGAATGGTGACGCTTTCCATTCCAGCTTATCTTCTTCCTTTCACTGGGCATGCTGTCTGAAAGCTAATATGCCAAGCAACCAAGCATTCGCTCGCATTATTAAAACATACAGTTCTCTTAATAAACCCAGTGTATGTGATTTCCTCAAATGTTTTTCTTCAATATAGGGAATTTGGACTTAGCTTTTCAGTAAACACAAGAAGATAATTGCAGATATGAAACATAAGTAGAGATGACACTAAAATTCATTTCCTCTTTCCATTGATCCCATTTTGCCATAATTCAGCCAGGTAAACGTGGTCCGTGCCAACAGGCTCCAGCACCATTGCCTGCTCCAAATCCCACCTGCACTAAAGATTCCTGAAGGCTGAGAATACACTTTAAATTCTGTGATCTTACAATGAAAACAGACAAATTTTACAAAGGCAAAGGTCTTAAAACAGATGAAAGGCACGACAAAATGTTTTCTCAGAAATATAGATTTATAAAGGGCTAGTCACTGACAATTTGAACAGTGTATGTCACACCAGTCTGCAGTACGTGTTTATTATTGATTTCTGAGCGTGATCTCACAATTCAGACAATACCTGGACCATCGCTCTTTTCAAGCTGCCACTACTCACACATCTGTATTCTTCACATAGATCAATTATGCTCTGAAAGTAACAGAACACCCTAAAAAACACATCCAAAAAAAGGCTTAATGTACGTAGTTACTTCGGGGTTTCGCCCTCCGACAAAAGTCAACTGGAGGTCGTTACCACTAGGCCCGATAATTCACTATTAACAAGAGAATTAATCAGTGGATTCAGACATCTTTTCCTGAAGGAAACACAACAAATCTAATTCCAGAATCTAAGCTGTAAAACTACCTAAACCCATCATATGCTAATAAATCAGGAGAACTCTCCACTTTCTAACAGAAGGAACAGAAAAATCTTCTTTCTGTGTGAACAGGAAACAGTCAGTCTCTGATTCTTTCCTTTTTTCTCTGTGACACTCAAGAACAATAAACATATTCCCCCATCTTCCAACAAATGCTTACACATACATAAAATTTCAACAAAAAACTCTTTCTCATCTGACCACTTTACTGTCTAGGGATCTCCAGTGGTGAACTGACCTAACCAAATTAAATTTAAAAGATTTTTGCAAAATACATATATACATACTTTATATACAAATATATACATATTCAAGGAGCATCTGGACGATGCTTTTAGTCATATGGCTTAGTTTTAGGTAGTCCTGCGAGGCACAGGGAGTTGGACTCCATGATCCTCGTGGGTCCTCTCCAACTTGAAGTATTGTATGATTCTATGAAATATTAGTGAGAGAGAGAGAGAGAATGGAAGGAAGGTACTAGTGCCTGATCTTTAAATCACTATTTTGATTTTATTGGGGATGCTAACTTGATTTTCAATCTAAGTGGTTAGCACACATTTAAAAGGATTACAAATGCTTATTTAAAAAACACACTGAGTCAGCTCACTCAGAGAACTTCATAAATATGCAGCAGGAAACTCCCAAACAGTGACTCATAACTTCAGAGGTTTAAAACAGACAAATAATCATGAATTTTCCAACCGTTACTCATACTCAATTAAATCCTAAGCCAAAACCATTCTGCTTCTGTGAATTCCACTTGACCATCCATTCAGTTCTACAGAAATAAGAGCGCTATGGGAAAAAAACAACCAAAATCAGACAACAGGGAAAAGAGTGCTAATTCTAAACAGCTTATATGGAAAAACTACTTCATGCACACATTGAACAATAATACTTTTCCCTTACAACTTATGTGTGGGTGGATTTTGTCTTCAGCTTATAACAGAATGACAGATTTTAAAAAAAAAAAACAAACAAAAAACAAAACAAAAACCACACACAAAACCGCACCAAACCAAAATTCACTAACACTTGTTTTCCTAGAGAAAAGAAAAATTAGACATGATAGACACGATCTGAGAACATGCAACAATCCTGTAGATTCTTCTCCACAGAACTCTGTTTGTGTACATCTTTTAAAAGTTGCAACTCAACCATTCCGTAGAGTTCCTAGTTAGGAAAGGCATTGACAACCTCTAGCTACCTACTTCCAGAACTATGATACTTAGAATAAATGATTAATGACTTTATTGCTAAATATCATCACAATCTTCCTATTTTGTCTTGAAATGAAGAAAAAAAAATTTCTTTTTCAATTTTAACAGTGTTAAAAATATATGTCATTACTGTAAAGGTAGTGAGCTCTGTAAAATCACAGAATCACAGAATCACCGGGGTTGGAAGGGACCTCTGGAGATCACCTAGTCCAACCCCCCACCCAGAGCAGGGTCACCTAGAGCAGGTTGCACAGGACGGTGTCCAGGTGGGTTTGGAATGTCTCCAGAGGCGGAGACTCCACCACCTCCCTGGGCAGCCTGTGCCAGTTCTCTGCCACTCTCAAAGCAAAGAAGTTCCTCCTCATGTTCAGATGGAACTTCCTATGGTCAAATTTGTGCCAGTTACCTCTTGTCCTATCACTGGGCACCACTGCAAAAAAACTGGTCCCATCATCCCAGCACCCTCCCTTTAAGTATTTGCAAGCATTGATGAGATCCCCTCTGAGTCTTCTCTTCTCCCAAGTCCCTCAGCCTTTCCTCATAAGATGTTCCAGCCCCCTAATCATGAATGAACATGAATGAACAAGAATGTCTTATAAACTCATTCTTCCAACTCTTAGCAAAATAGTGGCTTATTTTATGGACATTTTAGTAATCATTTCACCAAAATACAAGCTAATGTACGTACAATGTAAAACCATATAAAAGCAAATTAATATCACATAGTAATGAAAGTCAAAACACCTATCCATCTATCTCTCACATGACAAAACTACTGCATGTGACACAATGGAATTCATAGGGATTAATTTTAAACAAAAGGCTGGGACACCACCCTGTGCTTCTGAAAACATACAAAACAAACCTGATTGATAGCTTACAATTAATTATTTAGCCTAAAGAAGCCTATTCTAACTAACGACTAACTGAAGCCTATTTTGCGCAGTTCTCTGAAGGCAACCTAAGCCCCCGGGACTCAAGGAACATACTGTACGTAGAAGGGAATGGTGCCCGGACCCATCCTGTGCTATATAACTTGCTTCCCGCAGCAGCTCAGGACACTCTGCTTGGTGTACTCGCGTGCAAACCAGCCGAACACTTCCCAGTTACTGCAGCAACACCGCCTTAAAGTCAGGAATCGTTTTTGGTATGATCCCATTTGATTACAGAATAGTCAATAGTCAAAAGAAATCCAGTACCCTATTCTCAGAAAAATCTGTATGGAGTACAAAGTTTTGAGACAAAAAACAGAGATGAAAAAAAAAAAAAGCGGCAATTAAAAGAATTATGGCAGAATGGTGATTTAATTTTTTATTCAAATTCATTCAAGCTGAATGACGGTGCTTTGCTTCATTCAAAACCAAATCAAATTTTTTCTCTTTAGTTTGGGGAGGGTGTTGGGTTTTCTTTGAAAAGACAGGAGTAATTACATGAAAATTATATTTGGTTATTTTAAGTATCAAAATACATAATTTCAGCCATTCAGAAGTCCTCCTGTGCCCGCTCCACTTTTTTTAAGCTAAATGATTAAAATCAGGTGATGATTCAATTTCTAATTTGCTAAAAAATGTGTTCCCTTCTGATTCACAGACTCATTCCTTTTAGTTGCTACCAGGAGAAATTAAGAACAGTGTGTATTACATAGCCGTGTTTTATTACACATAGGCTTGTACTGAATAGAGTTAGGAACTGTAATGTTTAAAAGTCAAGAAATATTTACCAATAAATGTGTAGTATACTCTCTTTAGCAGAAGATAAATAGGAGTCACAACTTGCTTTCAAAGTCAAGCAACAATGAAGCATAAATAGTTGACTACATACTCTTGTGTCTAGATGACAAGTGTCACACCCTACTTTAAAAAAATAATAAGACTATAAAGAATCAAGTTGTTCTTGTCCATCTCTAACATTTTAATTTTATCACACCAAATGGTAAACAATCTGTTTGGCAACTTATCATCTATTTTTACCAGGTAGCATGAGGGTAACTTTTTCCTATTGAAATAAAGACACGTAAGAACCCAGTTTAAATATATAAGCCTCACAGCTTTAATATAGGAAAAGTGTAAATTACTCCTCAGGACTCTGCTTGAGGGTCAATTTTGAATTTTTGCCTAAGGCAACCTATCCGTATTCAACCCCTATCAGAGAAAAAAGAAGGCATTTGGATTTTAAAAAGGAAAATACCTTTTCCAAAGCAGACGAGAAGTACAAATGAGTTCTGAAAAATGCGAGTTATTAGAGTTATAAGTAATATTTCAAATATTTGGTACTAAAATTGTGCAAACATAACTGCAGTAGGCATAAAATGTTAAAAAGAAAATATCCAGGTTTAAAATACCACAGGATAAAATTAACAACAAAATTATGATGGGACCTCAAGACAGACAGAACTTTTGAGATAGATTTACCTCGACTTCTCTTTCCACCTTTACTTAGAAGATATAATTTTCTGAGAACAGCTACCATTTAAAAAAAAAAAAAAAAGACATAAGAAAATTTTAAAAGCTTTGTAAATAAGATCTCCCTGTCTACTACATTCTTTCATATTTTCTGTTAGTCCACCTTCGTGACTTTGTGTGAACTCTGCACAGTCCACTGTTGGTCTTTATGGGTGCATTTTCAGGATTTGGTTTGTCTGGATCAGGAAGATCCTTTTGTGATCAATGTCCTACTTGGTCTCATTTATTGAGCCTTTGTTCACATTGTGGAGTGCTCTTGCAGCATGCAAACTTGATTCTTTCAGGGTGAATTATGAAGGGCTGCATTAAGAAGTGTCACCAGCAGGTGAAGGGAGGTGGTCTTTCCGCTTTACTCAGCACTGCTGAGGTCCATCAGGAGTGATGTGTCCGGTGCTGGGCTCCCCAGTCCAGGTGAGATACAAGCATACTAGAACAAGTCCAACCCAGGTTCACGGAGATGACTGAGGAATTTGAGCATGTGTCATACAAGGAGAGGCTGAGAGAGCTCGGAGTGTTCTGCCTGGAGAAGAGAAGGCTCAGGGAGATCTTATCCATGTGTATAAATACCCAATGGGAGTGACCAAAGAAAATGGAGCCAGGCTCTTCCCAGTGGGTTCCAATGGAAAGACAAGAGGCAATGGGTACAAATGAAATACAGAAAATTCCCTTTAATCATAAGGAAAAGCTTTGTTATTGTTAGCATAGTCAAATGTTTGAACAAGTTACCCAAAGAGCTTGTGAAGTGTCCATTCTTACAGATACTCAAAACCTGACTGGACATGGCCCTGAGTAACCTGCTCTAGCTCACCATGCTTTGACCAGGTGTGTTGAACTAGACCATCTCCAGAGATCCCTTCCAACAGCAACAATTCTGTGATACTAAATTGGAAGGTGTACTCCATCCACTACAAGGCATTCAAGTCCATAATATCAGATTAGAGACAATCTAAAATAAAATCCTCCATCCCTCGTCAAAAGCATTGGTAGCATAGACATCCTATCCTTAGCAGCAACTGTTTCACTTCAAAAATCTGGAGGTTTTGGCTACATTAATTACTAATGTAGATACATTCCATTCTGTCACCAGAGAGAGCTGACGACCCAATTCTTGCTATTCCCGTGTGTCTCCCTGGCTGCTAAGGTCTAGACAGAGCTCGGACAGCAGAGCCCTCATCCTTTCAGCCATTCCTTTTTCCCCTTTCTCACCCCTCACTTGCAAAACATCTTTCCCTCTCAAGCCTTCCGACCTGCTTCCCCAGAAGGAAAAAACTCTCCCTCTCCAGAAGGTTCAGAACAACTCAGGACACAGCAAGCGCTGACCTTCTAGCCGCCTTCTCTACTACCCAGCCAAACTCTTGTAAAGCAACCCAGCCTACAGCTACTCCTACCTGAGCACATTTGTGTTGAGTTGTATAACACACACAGGTGAATGACTATGTATTTTCAAGTCTTATAATCAACACGTGCTAACACTTCACCACTTTAAGAAAGTGCTGTGGACAACAGTCTGCACCATTCCAAATATATCCTCAATTAATAAAAATAAATTGTTCATGTCCTCAGGCACTGAAATGTAGCATTTGAGCTTGACTTATGGGCTCCATGTCTATCACTGCCTTTTGCTTCTCTGCTCTCATTCAGCTGGCTTCATTAGAGCACCTGTGCAAGCAGAACTCCCAAGTCTTTGTCAGCATACAACAGTCCACAGATCAGCCTTCAGCCCTCTGTTTCACTGACCGTAAGCCTCTAACGTTGCAGGGAAAAATACAAGAAAAAGATTTTTTTTTTTAAAGTTTATTTCTTCATTTCACTCTAGTTTAATTCTTTTCAACCAAATGAGATAAAGGAAGAGATCCAAGGATAAGACAAGAAAGTGTTCATGTAAGATTATATACAGCTAGACAGCGTTTCAGTGTGTTCCTCATTTTAATATTTCAAATCCTATAGACAGAAAAATGAGAAGGAAAAATGATAAGCCAACTCTCAGAAATTTAAATAAAAATGGGGTTGCTTTTGACATACATAAATTCCACCTTTTCCATTTACAGGATTGCCACTTGTCTCGAATTTTGTCACAGGAGACTCCCAGTTTTGATAGACCTGTCATGTGCCCTGTCAAACAAGCTTGCAAGATAGTGTAAAATTTGTAGAGGGAAGTATCTTTCTATTGTGGTGTGGGTATGACAGCTTTATGAATGACGTCAAGGAAAAATGTTGTTCTACAAAGCAAATATATGGCAAGTTATTATACACTACTCACGCTCTGCCCACATTACTCAGCTGTTTCGGGCCTTGCTCTCCCTTTCTCCTGCTTCATACAAATTAAATTCTTTTACTTTTTCATACACGAGTTTAAAAAGATAAAGAAAGGCTAACCCAACATACAACTTGAGCTTGGTAACTGGAGAGAGAATAATTAGGGGGGTTAGCTATTTTCTGTATAATGGAGATTATAATACAAACTTAAACAACCAAATGTGCTAGAAATAGCTGTATGTTTTCACTGGATCTCTCAAAATTTTAACACCATGTTACATGCACTCTCATATTTTGAAGTGCTTCTTTGAACTGTTTGATGCAAGAATCAATGCATGAACATACAAATATAAAACAAAAATAAATCCTGGTTTGCACTAACAGTTCTAATACAAATCCAAATCTTAAAGAGTTAATGATCAGTACAATAATGTAAAAAATAGATGTTTTTTAATTCAGGTCTTTTACATCAAAAGATCCAGCTCACAGCTATCTCTCAGCACTTGCTAGGATGCATCTTCTTCAAAAATATTTAAGACAGCATGTTTTTAATGCTCATTTACTCTTCTTTCATCCAGTTAAACAAGACCATTATGCAGCACATCCAATGCTTTGCCTAGGTGGATATCTGCTCACCTAAATTTACTGACATTCACTAATATCATCTAGAAGAAAAGAGTCATAATACAACTAAGATAAAATTTAACTGATGGTACAGTCTGTAGAGAAATGTTTATACTTATAAGAGTGGCCACATAGAGTAACCAAAACAGGATGCCTAGAGAACAGAGCAAGCACACAAAATACTTCCCATCCCACTCTCCCAGTCACAAATAGTATGAGATTCCCCGAAACAAAGGTCAATCCTATGTATTTAGTAACCCTTACTGAACCTGTCTTCTCTGATCCTGTTCGACGTTTCTCTGAGTCCAGAAAAACTTTCACCATCTCCCTCCTTCAAGTGTTTCTTCACATCTTCAAAGAACTCCAGCATGTGGAGCATACGGACTGTGAAGCAGTGACTTCAAAAGAAAAATAAAAAAGCCTTGTCCCTAGTATAACGGACATACTCATGTGTCCACTAATTCTGTATTACAATTTCTATCAAAGTGTCCAATAGAGACATCAGGCTGAGCAGTACAAGAGTGCCAGATCTGGAATTCTCAGAAAGTACTGGCACCGTATTTGCCATCTATCAATCAATCCTCAAGCACAAAGACGGTTGAAAGCAGGAGGTGACAAACTACAGCTGAACACTTAACCATTACAACACTTTAGCTCACAGAGGTGTTCTTGTTGACAGTATTATTAGTTTTATTTATTCGTACCACACCATTTTCCACACAAATTTGGATCCTAACAAAAATGTTCTCAGGGCACTTTCAAAAGATGTCATCTTGCTTTGAATGTGCTTTTTTGCCTTACTCTTTAGATATGCCAATTTCTTTTGCACTCTTCTCAAGTCATTCTTGACAGGTAAAAGGCTTTTCCTACGGAAATACTTCTGTTCTGTGGTTCTGATAGGGTGCCCTCAAAAAATTTCCATGCTGCCTACCAAGATTCATCTCTCAGCTGCTCTGTTTCTTTTCTTTCCAACAACTTTTCTCATTTTTATGAATATTTGCTTTAAGTAGCTTTAAGACGCTGTGCACTACTTCATTTACTGTTTTTGCTGTACCCAAGCATACCAAAATCACTATTAGAAGGTGGCACTTCAGCCTCACATTTTGAACCAGGTCCTACATGTTCTATGAGTCTATGTTCCCCAGGAAAATGTCAGAGATTGACTTTCTCTCCTTGGCTTTCTGATCAACTGCTCCACAAAACAGACATGTCTGCAAATGTAGTCTGTCTCATATCCCAGTGCAGCACTGGTCCAATTTACAACTGAACAGCTGGAGTCATCTCTTACTACTGTATCCAAAATTCACAGCCTCTCTTAATTTCCCCTAAGATCCTACAATCAGTACCGTCATGCCAAACAGGCCTAGTGTTGATTCACTACCATCTTCTTCCTACTGCGGACTGACATTTCAAGCTTGGAATTCTGTGTTATTTGTCGCAGCCATTAACAAAGAAATTCAGTGTTACTCAGTGATATGGTTGATTTATCAATCTGATTTCCTTGAAATTTTCCCTAATTCATAGCCCTATGCTGCATCAAAAAACCTACTGTACATTGACTGAAATGCCCGCCATTATAATGCAGAGGAAATATTTAGAAACTTTATGTTTAAAAAAAACTGTAAAGTGATGTTCTGCAGTTTATAGTCATGCTAAAGAGAACAGACTGGTATAGTGTGGTACGGGACTTCAAAGCCCACATATCTGCAGATTTGTCTAAAAGAGTTACCTATCCCACAACACAGTGAGTGTTCCTCACTTTCGGAATACCTGTCCTGCGCTCAGCTCTAAGCCTGGAACTATGTGATAGGTAATAAATTCAGGATTGACCAACATATTTTAACTCATTATTATTGGAACCCACTAATCTGCCTGCGCTTTTAAATGCTATTATATCAGTCAAAACAGAAGAGATGTGACAGACAATTCATGCATGCGAAGTTCCAGTTGCTGATTTATGTATAGATGCAGAATGTTTTCTTCTACTTCAGTCAAGCTAAGAAGTTGGTGTCAAATGCTTTAACGTATAGAAAAACTACTCACAAAAACTCAGGTTTGTACTGCTGTAGATACACAGCACCACACGGAGGAGAGACCAGAAACAGAAGAAAGGTCTGTAGTTTGATTTTCTGTGACACTTAAAAATCCTACCCTTGAAAGATAAAACCCCTTTCTTGTAAAAAGCCCACTATTCAAAATACAACCTGTAAATGTTCTCCCTTCACATTTTCCAAATATTTTAAAAGCAAATTGCTCATTAAATCCACAGCTACACAGAGTAAAATTTGGTTCTGCTATTAAAATAGCAGTTCCTTTGAATGATCATGACGGATGGTGTAATAAGTGTTTTGCATAGCAATATTTTCATGTTTTAATTACACACATACTCAGTAGAGCTCTCAGACGTTTTTTACTGCATCACCTCACAAAGGATCCGGTTTTTCAACAGCACTGTCTGCTCAACCTGAGAGTCTGAGGAATTTTATCAGGAAAATCTGACAAGAGCACAGCAAACAGTGGGGAGGAAAAGGGACATCTAAGATTGAGGTGGAAGTTATTTCTTGACTGAAGGTTATTTTTTCTCTTTATTGGGTGTATGGGGTGCCCATGCCCAGGTGTTGCCTCTGTGGGGAGCGGCCGGGGCTGACCCATGCCGGACACAGCCGGTCCCAGCCGGTGCCAGCCGGCTCCAAGGGCCCCACCGCAGGACACAGCTGAGCCCCTCAGCCAAGCTGGGGGCGCCGGGGGGAAAACAGGGTTCAGGCAGGGCCCAAGGCGGCCCAGGCCCAGCAGGAGGAAGGCCAGGAGGCAGCAGCAGCAGCAGAGGCAGCCCCAGGGCACAGGAGGAGGAGGAGGAGGGCAGGAGGTGCTGCAGGCCCGGAGCAGGGATCCCCTGCAGCCCTGCAGAGCCCCCGCTGGAGCAGAGCCCCAGCCTGCAGCCCGGGGAGGGCCCCAGGCCGCAGCGGGGGGCTATTTCCTGCAGGAGCTGCGGCCCTGGAGAGCCCAGGC
>VFFE01006880.1:372233-423203 GCA_008921705.1 Burhinus oedicnemus
GTAGAGGGGCAGAATGACCTCCCTCGACCTACTGGCCACACTCTTCCCTATGCAGCCCAGGATTCCATTGGCCTTCCTGGTGACAAGGGCACATTGCTGGCTCATGGATAATTTACTGTCTACCAGGACCCCCAGATCCTTCTCCTCAGAGCTGCTTTCCAGCAGGTCCACCCCTAGCCTATAGTGGTGCCTAGCATTCTTCCTCCCCAGGTGCAGGACTCTACACTTGCTCTTGTTGAACCTCATTAGGTTCTTCTCTGCCCAGCACTCCAGCCTGTCCAGGTCACGCTGGATGGCAGCGGGGCCCTCTGGAGTGTCAGCCACCCCTCCCAGTTTGGTATCATCAGCAAACTTGCTGAGGATACACTCTGTCCCCTCATCCAGGTCATTGATGAATATATTGACTGGACCGAGTATTGACCCCTGGGGGACACCACTGGTTACAGGCCTCCGACTTGACACTGCTCCATTAATCACAACCCTCTGAGTTCTGTCACACAGCCAGCTCTCAATCCACCTCGCTGTCTCCTCGCCTAGCCCACAACATATAGTTTAAAAGTGAGTAATACAGACTAAAGAAAGGAAATCCTTCACCTTTCAGAAGGTAGCACTCTTTCTTTAGGACGAGGCACTGACTTTATATACTAGTAGAGTATTTAAATACATTGCTGAAAGCATTATACTTCTGATGAGGCATAAAACCGGAACTCTCACCCTATTCTTAAAACCTGATAGTTTTTGCAAGCAGAGAAGTGTTAACCTTCATGTTTTGGCCAAATTTCATTTGGATAATTATATTCCAACTAACTACTCGGGTAATTTCAAATGTCTAAGAGTCACCAAAACAAATTACGCTACATGTTAGCTCTCAGACCAGAATATAAGAACTAGAAGGTCACTGAGATAAACAGCAATAGATTGGTAGACTAAATGCCAGCAAAGCAATTGTGTTTAGGATATAAAATGCAATGGAGAGCTAAGGCAAAATTTTTGAAAATTATGCTGAAAAGTATATGAGATCTGCAGCAACAGCCATACGCACAGGCTGTGGACTGCATTTCTTAATCCGCAAAACCTGAGTTTTAGTTTAGACAGCGGCTCCTTTCACAGCCTTTATTTACTAACAAAAGCTACCCTCCTGTGAAGTGTAGTTGCTCTCTGCACTTTGGCCAAAGACAGACCTATGACACGTGCATAATCTCTGTTTTCAGAAACAAGTGCAAGAAGGATAATTCTTCCATATTCCTCACAATACAAGGAATACCGCAAGCACAGGAGAAATACTATGCCAGAGGGAAACAAGTAAACAAGACAAGTAGTAAAAAAAAAATATTAATACAAAATATGCTTCAATGACTGACCAGGTGCAAGAATGAAAAAATTACCTAAAACATCCTTGAAAACGGATTAAGTCGAAGCAACACATCTGCTTAGAACTTAGGCAAAAAAACACATAACAGATTTGTTTAATTTCTCAGAAGAGTTAAGGCTATGATAGCAAATGTCAAATTTCACACATTAGAAAAGCTTGAGAAGGGACAAAATAGAAAATTATTATTTTCTTATCATTGATATTATTTCAGATAAAGAACTTGTTAAGTTCAAATCAACTATACGTATCAAGACATTGGAGTAGAACAAGGATGTTTTCATTGTTTAAAAAAATGGAGCAAAACAAGGATTTTGGAATAAGGAAAGAAAAAGGCAAGAACAAAACCAAAAGAACAAAATTCTTTTTCTTGAAATGTAACTTGCAAGTGTAACTCTTACACTACAGTTCTTAAGATATCAGCCATTCAATGTACTCTGTTTGAAAAAGAAGTAAAGGAAGTAAAGGAAAATAAGAAAATGTTTTCTGAGTAAATCTGTTTACATGAGATCACTTTCAAGGCGCATCTTGCATTGCCATTGGTGATATAAAATATCCTACTAAAATAACCTGTCACTCATCTGAAAAATACATGTAACCACTGAAACAGTGCTATACTACTTGACATCCAGCTACACCCATTGTTCAAACTGAAATCATTTTGCTGAATAAAACCTCTCTAAGAAGTTATCCCAGACTATATTTATAGATGTATCGTACACTTTGAAATACTAAGAGTGTATCATATTTATCTTTTGGAATAAATTAAAACCTAATGTAATAATCCAAAAGGTTGGTTTCCTTTAGTAGGAAAGAGATCATCGCTGTTTTGTGGCTAATATTCTATTCTTGATGCACCTCAGACTTATACTTCCATTTGATATCACATACCTAAAAGCCATCCTCTCACTAAAATTGCTCTACTTTTTAACCTTTGCTGGTAAGCTTGCTCTTCATCAAACATGAGATTTACCTTTTCCCTTAGTCAACTTACCTATATTTTCCATAAGCAACACCTTATCCTGTTGAACACTTCAATAATATGTAAATATTTAAGCAAACAACATATTTTAATCCTGGCATACAAAACTGACTTGTAAAAGAAGGAGCTAAACAGAAAGACTATAAACAAATTTTGAATATATTTGTTAGCGCCCTCTTAACACTTCTAACACGTTCCATTAAACACTCACAGCATGACAGTGAAACCGATTGCTCTGCAATATGATATCTCCTCATATAAGCATTTTACATTTTTATTATAGCCATTTTAAAAAAGGCATGTTAGTGCTTTATTTGTTGTAAAAGAAATTCATTCATCTGAGACTCATAAAACACACCTATGCACCACTTAGGAAAGATGAATTTCATAGTGCTTTCTTCAAGCCCTCAAAGAAGTTCTGCCATTCTGACAGAATATTTACAAGAAAGTAAAATGGTTGTCTTTGAGGTACTCCTCATACCAAAAGTATGAATTCAAAATCAGCTCCTCAGACTCACAGAACTTTGGACTTCGTACAACAGCTTTGTGTTTGTCAGTGAGCTTAGGTAAAGGCACGAGAGAATTCAGGAACCCCATTCTCTTCCGCCAATACGCACTTTCCTAAGGTCTTTATGACTGATTCCCCTAGGCTCCCATGGTTAGGAAATTTAAAATTCAGGCAATGAAAACAATACAATGTAATAATCAGTTAATAATGATTACTCACTAAGCAGGCTATTGAAAAAATATCTAATTACATCACTCATCAAATTAATGTTCGCATGCTGTCATGCTATTTAAAAAGTACTTGTCTTCAAAGCAACAGTTTGGTTAGCTTTTCCACAGCCAATCCTCTACTTTAGACCTGGTGTTTGCTTGACCTGTAACATCTACAAAAATGTAAAATCTTGGAGTAAACCAAGTCCCAAACCTATTTAAGTTTGCTATATTGTGACATGGCACATTACACTGCAGAAATCACAGCCTAAACCAATACCATAGAATCATTTTGGTTGGAAAAGACCTTTAAGATCATCAAGTCCAACCATCAACCTAACACTGCCAAAACCACCACTAAACCATGTCCCTCAGCAACACGCCTACCTGTCTTTTAAATACCTCCAGGGATGGTGACGCCACCACTTCCCTGGGCAGCCTGTTCCAATGCTTGATAACCCTTTCGGGGAAGAAATTTTTCCTAATATCCAATCTAAATCTCCCCTGGTGCAACTTGAGGCCATTTCCTCTTGTCCTGTCGCTTGTTACTTGGGAGAAGAGACTGACCCCCAGCTTTCTGCAACCTCCTTTCAGGTAGTTGTAGAGAGCAATAAGGTCTCTCCTCAGCCTCCTTTTCTCCAGGCTAAACAACCCCAGTTCCCTCCGTTGCTTCTGATACCACTTGTTCTCTAGACCCTTCATCAGCTTCATTGCTCTTATTTGGACACGCTCCAGCACCAGTGAGGGGCCCAAAACTGAACACAGTATTCCGGTGGGGCTTCACCAGTGCTGAGTACAGGGGCATGATCACTTCCCTACTCCTGCTGGCCACACTATTCCCGATACAAGCCAGGATGCTGTTGGCTTTCTTGGCCACCTGGGCACACTGCTGGCTCATATTCAGCTGGCAGTTGACCAACCCCCCCATGTCCTTTTCTGCCAGGCAGCTTTCCAGCCACTCTTCCCCAAGCCTGTAGCGCTGCATGGGGTTGTTGTGACCCAAGTGCAGGACTCAGCACTTGGCCTTGTTGAACCTCATACCATTGGCCTTGGCCCATCAATCCAGCCTGTCCAGTATCGTACAGGCCAAACCCAAGCAGGACCGTGCAATCTTGCACTGGAAGCAGTATGTTAATGCGTAGTCTCAAAAAAGCAGAACGACCCAGCAGAAAAGAAAGGAGGCTCAATCAATTGGCCAGAATATTAGTTTTGAAGCATTACACCTATCTCCCATTCTCTGGAGAGATACTGTATTGTTAGGTATGACAAAGTCAATGTGCATCTTAAAAGATTAAGAGACATAATACAATATTGAGACAAAAACAGGATCTGGAAACTGGGGGTTTTATGCTTTTGTTAAGCAAGCTCATAGCCAATTAACGTTATTTCCAAAAACTGTAGTGACTGTAATGCAATTTAATGTCAGTATAATTCTGAATTAGTCCTCTCTCAAGAAAACCACTAACACAAACTGTCACAGGGAAAACAAAACTGAAAGAAAAAGAAAGTAAAACGCCTTAAGAATGCCCACAGAAAGAAGTTTCTTCAAAGTTATGGCCCAGAGACAACTACCACGTTAAAGAGAAGGATAGCACTGTAAGCCACTGACCTAAAACGAAAGAAAAAGAGCAATAAATGAATAAATAAAAGAACTTAAAGTTCCTGTGAAAAATCATATGCAGATAGCTAAAGCAAACTGGCTTTTTGCAGAGGATCAACTGAATGCTCCATCCCAAGTCAACGGAATTCAAGAGGTACAAAGTCCAAGACAGAAAAACACTGTCACACACATACCACGTATCTAAGCAGAAAGAACATCATCTGTATACACCACCTAGTCTAAAAAAAGGCTCCAGCCTTAAGCACAAAAGTCGACATTACAAATGCACATTTAGATATTTTCTATTCAAAGCCTGCTTAATCAAAAATTTAATTTTTCTATAGTATAGCTAGAATCTCAAGAGAGCTATTTGTTACATCTGCAAGTAATTTAAACATTTTTTGCTTCTTTACGGTAATGGCTATGTACCTGATTATTTCAGCAACCAGAAAAAAAAAAAAAAATCTAATCAGTAATGTCAATTGTGAACACAGTATTATAGCTGAGTCGACTAAACCTAACTAAATATGTTCACAGAAACCAACTAGCTATCACCATTTTACATCTGAAAACCTGATGAAGGCTACATTAATATTACTGTGCACATACTGCAAACATGTAGCTATACAGGAAAATGTTATCTGTTTTTCTAGGTTATCTCGTGTAATTATGTAGAACACCACAAACTGACAAGCAAATCAGACAACTGCTGAAGTTTTGGACAGTAACTTCAAACAACCCTAAAGACTTTATAGGACACCATGTGCCTTCATATAAACCCAGACTAAGTTAAAAACGTTTAACAACATGTAAAAGGATGAACATCTACACTAACATACACAGCTTAGCCTCAAAACTCTGCAAAAATACTAATCTCATTGGCTACACCTGGAGAAGTCTGACGTGACTAAAAGATGGATTATGTTAAATCTTTCCTTCCTGCAAGAAAACATCACAAAGGTAAAGCCATCACAAAAAACAAGACTTTCTCACATTATCAAATGCATCAAGAGATTTCAAGCTTAAGAATGTTTTATCTGATATTCCATCCTCAATAAGAAAAAATAATCACTGTTGATATAAAAACCTTTGCAACTTAAAAATGATTGACTTACAAAGGCACTTTTTGGTTCAGAGTGTATGGGTTATAATGTCTTCTAAAATATTTATAACTTTTATAGCAATTATGAAAAAATGTTTTCATTTGCAGTAAATCATTTAATATATTCTGTCCAAGGTGACAGCTTAATAAGATAACTGCTCAGGCAAACTGAATAACCAGCTGCATGTGTATCACACTGCCACTTCAAATTTAAAAAAATTCAGTCTTCTTTGAATTAAAATGTCTCCATCAATATGCCAATTCTTATGAAAAATAACAGAACTAGTGCTCAGTGGGTATTAATTCTTTCACAGATAGTAAAACCAAACTTCATAAGCATATATACCACGTATAAATAAATAAACAAACCCTGCATCTTCACACACTTTTTTGTGTATACTTTTAGCATACGCTGCTAACTTGGCCTTGCTCAAAGTATCAGTAGTTGAAATATATATAGGCAACCAATATATTCATGTTAGCCACCTTCATCTCTGCCAGGAACCGCTGTATGTAATAATCGATGCATTCAACACTTCATTTAAACAATATCTAGGATCTTCAGAAAGAAAGGAAGGGAAAAGAAAGAAAGGAAGAGTGGGAGAAAGTATTGTTCAATTTCTTATCCTTGTTTAGTTGTGAAGCTTTACAAGTTGTAATTGATTAATGCAATTGAAACTGATCATGGAAGTTTAAAAAAAAAACACTGAAGGAAATGGAATTTATGAATAATTAATCCATATATTAAAGGCCAAACTATTTATTTAGAAGACTTTCTTGAACTGAGTTTCCATAATCAATCCAGTTATTGGTCTTCTTAGTACAAACGTACACAGTGCATTTCTTGTCAAGTATTGCGTATGTCAGCATCAGGTACTCCTCTGCCAGGTAATTAACACAGTCTATCATGGTGTTTGCACAGACTATTCCACGTTTCCTACCTCTTGCAGTTTGGTGAAGCAATTTTAATAATGTAAGGATAGAAGAAAATCACAATTTTTTCTTCAGCTCCAATGACTATAACATGCATTTATTTTCTCAACTCTTTTATTGATTTGTGACCCCTCTGCCATAAGGTATTTCAGTCTATAAAAGACTAAAGAAAAAAAAAAATACATGCTGTTTTGAATAAAGCCTTAAAATAAATTACAACTACACGGCATCCAAGAAAGTAAAAGCCTTCTAAACTCTGTATCACAGATGAACAATGAGCTTGCCCATGCTTTCTCAAATTGTATGCTAAAAGTGTTCATTGAACTTTTTTCTTACTACAACTACCGCTTGAAAGCCTTTTTAAAAGAAATATCAGAATCACAAAAATTTTAAGAATTCTAGTGTTGCTAAAATCAGTTTGTCATAGTTTCACCAACTAGTTCATTACACCTGACAGTTGACGGTAAAGAAGCACAAAATTACACGGCATTATTCAACTTATATCAAAGTTATTCTGACATTAAAAATTTGCCAAATCGACCATACATCTACAGAATACCAAAAGCTGGTTTAAGGTTTTTTAATCCATGGAAGTAGTCTGAGTCAGCTTCTTATATGGACCACAGTTTTAGTTAGAGCATTGTTTTTTAAAATTCAGTTTTGTCTTCCATCTGAAGCAGCTTGCTGACCACAACTGGAACACTCTCCACTCCAGGAAATTAATCTAGCTATGCTCAACCAGACATAGCAGATCTTCATCTTGAATCGGATTTTCCCTGAAATGACAGTGTTAGACATCGCTCCCAAAGTCAACAAATGAACTAGCGATTCAGTTTTGAATTAAAACTCTAGATATTTCCTATTTAGAATCTCCTAACTAGTAAGACTCAAAGAGGTTTGATAGAAAAGATCGAATAACAGCTTTAAGTAACTAAAAGTCTGGTGCGCCGAGGATGGGAACAGTTCCCACTGGTGACAGGAAAACCATGCAAAGGATGAGCTAGCACAGAAAAAGGGAAAAGCTTTCTGTAGCTTTCCACCGTAGCAAAGGCTAGAGGTGATTAAATATGGATTGTGGAATTTCCATCACCAGATCCTCTTCCAGAATGGCCTAGACATTGTTTCTCTGTAAGCGGCCCTTTAAGGCAGCAAGATAGAGACTAGATGTTCTCGTAAAGTCCCTCCCAGCTCTACTTTCTGGGATTTGTTTAACATCTCTTGTACAAACACGGACAGGAAAATTTATTAACTGCAGCTGGAATATTTGCTTAAGAAGTCAGTAATGAAATTGAGTACAAGCTCACTGAAATCCTACTTTCTCCTAGAAATCTACTTTCTCTTCAGGCAGAATAGGAAGTTTTTTTAAAAGGTTCTGATAAAAAAACGTACCATAAAGCAGTATTATTAACTGAAGCTATTTTATTTTAATGGTATACACATAAAAAAAGAGCACATTCACTTTTTGTTAACCAGGATTTTTAAAATAATTTAGGTTTTACTGACTTTCAGATATCAGCCACAAAAAGAACATCAATGTGTTCAGCAGCAACAGAACAGATAACCTTGCCTCTTAATGAGAAGAAAGAAGACAGTCGGAGTAACATATAATGAGAAACATTTTGTCGTAATGCTGTCTCCACGTCAGTAATCTACTGTTTGTGAGTAAAATCTGCAATTTTTCAAGTTCCAACCTTTGAACATATTACTATACTGAACATTCATAAGATCAAGGAAACATCAAGTACCAGGAAGCATCTCATAAATCTAAAACTTAAAGAGGAAAATCTGATGTTACTGATAATGTTAACTACCAATTCTACAACTTTCAGTCAGTGAATGACTAATACAACCACCATAACTAGTATGCATATTTTTTCTTATCAAATATTAAAAAATGTTTAATCTTTAAGGGGTAATTAATTATCACTCTGAGTAGTCTGAAGATAAAATGCTTATCTAGAGCTGGGACACTGACTTCTCCTACCTAAGATTTTTATTACCAAAACTTACACAGGGGAAAAATAACTACAGAATTTTCAAGATGATACAGTGTAATAATGCTGTTAATAAATACATAAATAGATGGAACTGATATTTGTCTAATAGTTCCTACACAAAAGGTTCCCAAATATGAGATAAAAGATATTACTTGTTATACAAAAGATAATGAAGATTTTCACATAGAGCACATTACCCCATCCCTCTTACCTTATTAATTCATAGCCTAGAAAACTGCATTTTCACTACTTCTTCCAGCATTTAAGGTCAGATCTGATCCTGCTTTAAAGTTAGTCTCCATGGTGCATTCATCTGTGCTTTCAGCTATTTTGTGAATCACAAAGTAATTAACCTTTATTCAATACATTTATCATTCACTGACAAGCGTGGCATTTCTCCCTCAAGCCTTTCTCGAAACAAAGTGCTACTATTATAACTGTTACCAACAATGTATGCAAACAAATACTGATAAAAGGTAGAGCAGTACACACACAAATGTAAGAACAGTCAAGCAAAAAGTAATTTTCACTAGCTCCCTGTGATTTCCCTTATTTGTCATTAGGTCAAAAAATAACTTTCTTTATATACTTCTGAGCACAAAAAAATCTGTAGGGATTTTTGGTGAGGTTTTTTTAAGTTTTAAGAATCTTCCTCTTTTTACTTTTTTCACCACCTAAGCAGATCACAATAATGCTTCCGAGTTTTAAACTGTTTCTGAGCAAGTTTCAAATCAAAAAGGTTTTTAGCATTTCTAGTACATATCACTTTACACATCGCTCAATAGCATTTTTTTCAGTCATTCATATTCCACAGAGCTCAAGAGGACGAAAGATTGTCAATGTAAATGTACCAAAATTCTCTGGCGTACCTCTCTGGCTGACGTACCACTCAGTGGATGGGTCATATTTTTTTTTTCTTTTTATATGTATTAGACTACATACGACTTCCTTTACAAAGGAAAAGTCTTTAGAATTTCCTTCAAACTGGAAGGTCAGTAAATTTTAGAACAAATGAGGAGAAGAGAAACAGATAGGGGCCACAAAGATGATCCAAGAGCTGGAACACCTCTGCTATGAGGACGGGCTGAGAGAGTTGGGGTTGTTCAGCCTGGAGAAGAGAAGGCTCCGGGGAGACCTTAGAGCCCCTTCCAGTATCTGAAAAGGGCCTTATATGAAAGACAGAGAAAGACTTTTACTAAGGCCTATAGTGATAGGACAAGGGGCAATGGTTTTAACCTGAAAGAGAGTAGGTTTAGATTGGACATAAGGAAGAAATTCTTTATTGTCAGGGTAGTGAGGCACTGGCACAGGTTGCCCAGGGAAGCTGTGGAGGCCCCATCCCTGGAGGTGTTCAAGGCCAGGCTGGATGGGGCTTTGAACAACCAGGTCTAGTGGGAGGTGTCCCTGCCCACGGCAGGGGGGTTGGAACTAGATGATCTTTGCAGGTCCCTTCCAACCTAAACCATTCTATAATTCTCTGATTCTAAATTGCTGCAGCGGTATTCATATTAGAGACCAACATGAACTCACATACCAAACTGGTGAACTACTCGTACAAACTATCCACAGCAGAGTATGTCCAACATGTCTCTCCTTTCTTTTTGAAGGAAGGAGACTCTCAACAAATGATCAAGGAAATTACAGATCTGTAAGTGACTTCTATACTGGGCAAACGGGCAGGAACCGTAACAGAAAACAATATTAGTGGACAAATGGATTCAAGTGATAAGAAGCGCTCAAGTATTTTTTAAGGTCAGAAACGACATCTACCAAATCTATTCTCCAAGGAAGTCAATGTCAACATGAATAAGGATGAGTATGTTCAAATTTTCCAAAAGCTTCCTAGAAAGCAGTTAAGGAACCACGGTACATGGGATAAGAGAAAAGGTTTTCCTCACAGTACACTGGTTCAATAGCCAGTAAACATCACACAATTGCAAATAGACACTTCTAAAACAGTGGAGGGAAATACTACCATTGGGGTCAAAATGGTCCTGTCTCATCGGGTGCTGTGCAATACAGTCACATGATCAGAAAATGGGGTTGCTGATGAGTTCTAAGTTTCACTAATAAAATGTTGATATAATAATATACTAAGTATTTAAACACAATCACTGGTTATAAATTACAGGTTGATGATTGTAGGTAGCTCTCTGAAAACACGTGCTAAGTAGGTAGCAAGTTCCAAAAGGAGAGATTCAGTAGGTGGAGACTCTTCAGGTAGATAGAGACTACTGAAAGGCAATACGAACGCAGTCTATCAAATAATAAACACTGTGCGGAAAATGAATATGGAATGATTAAGCTCCCACTTTTGGAGGGGGGAAAAAAAAGAGAAGCTAATTGATATATTATTTGACAGACAACAAATTCTACATACAAAAAAACCCTGATTTCAGCAGGATACTTTGGAGGCCATTTAAAAAATTCATGTTAAAGATTGCCTAAGTGGTAGGTTTTAAATAAGACTGATCAGCTACACCCTCTGCTTAATGAAGCCAGCAACCAACTAAATGTTGAAACCTGAAAAAATGAAGCAGAAAACAAACTCTTTTTTATGTCATCTTTTCGTATTGTTTCCTTGAATAACTTACAGTACTAGTGGCCTGTATTAGGGATGCCAGATGGAGCTTTTATAAGCGTTAAGTCTTATTCCAAGCCCTACTTTCAGCAACCTTCTTTTAAAGGATGCTTCACATAGGAAAATCAAACCATTAATACAAAAAGAAACACAATAGCAAGTAAGGAATTTCTTTTTTGTAATCCTGCAACAAGACAAGAATCATAACACAAAACTAGTGGGTAACAACCAGAAAGACTGTTATATGGAACTATAAATATAAGTAGAAGTTGAATCTCCATGCCGAGGTTGGAATGTTTGCTTTTTTGAAAAGCTGATCTTTCGAAATTCAAGGCCATGTTTCCCAGGAGAATGCAGTATATAACCTCTGAAAACTATAGTCAACTTCAGCTTAACTTACATACAGATTTAAGAACTAAGTAATTTTACTGATCGCCAAAACTTAGCATGAAAAAAGAGCCAAGGAAGACATCAGCCTGCAAATAATGCACAGTACGTGCACTTCCTCATGGTTTTGCCTTCATTAACTGAGAAAATGGATTATTACTTTTTCCAAGTTTATCATTTTCTGTTATAGCAATAGCACGGCTAAGTTTTCTTTGAAAAAAATAACTAGTAAATAGCATTTAAATGGGATTTTCCTGATATTATTACTGATTACATGAACCAAGTCTCACAAACAAGACTGTTTAAAGTTTGTATATATGTGCATGTATATGTGTATATATGTGCATATATACATATGTATATACATCCTTTGTCAATCTAGAAAACCAAGTAGCAAGCCAAAGCAATTGAAAACTTATTGTATCTCATGCTTGCTACAAATTATTTTCCACACTAACTAGATAATAATCTTTAAATTGGAATTCTCTGATTGCTATGTGGAGCCCCCACAGCTTCTCCTATTGTTCCCTATAAACTTATTCTATAGCCACTGTTTACACATCCAGTCATGTGTTACTGCATCTAATAAATACACAACTTAAGTATAGAGGAAATTACTTAAGGGCTTGCTTGACAACTCACAAGATGGTAAGCCCCACATCCCTCTGCAGGACTGCTTTAGATATCCTAGTAAATGTCTGTAACAAAACAGTTTTATTGAATTTCAACTGTGCATATAGTAGTAAAACTTCTAGTTGTGAAGCACAGACGCACCCACCTGCCTGGAATCGTACTGCTTGCTGTTCGCTTAGCGTCCTGAATGGGGATGCCAAAAAGATTGCTAAGGCTCATGTACTGCCCTCTGTTTCTCACTCCTGTGGGCACAGATGATGCTGTAAAGGGAGACTTGGAGGGCAGATCACTGGAAACCGCAGGACTTCGTTTCCCCTGGATCCTGCCACTCAGGAGGACAGACACACTGGCAGAAGTGAATGTATCCAGCAGATCACCATAGAATCATAGGATAGTTTGGGTTGGAAGGGGCTTTAAAAGGTCATCTAGTCTAACCCTGCACGGAGAGGAGATTGGAAATGCAAATGCAGAATAGACAAGAAGAAGAGAAAAAAATTGAACACAAAAGCTCAAATACACAGAACTCTGCTACAGAAAGAATGACCAGCCAAGGTCAAAGGGGCCACCAGCAAGAGAATGTTACAGTGGACGTTTTAATACAGACGGCCTGACCAGGAAGTGGACAAAGCCTTATTTAAACAAATCAAAGCCATCTCCCAATTGCAGTCCTCCTTCTAATGGAGGACAAAAAACTTTCAGCACCCGCTGGGAAGGTAACGTGGCAGGACAAAAGAAATCCACGGGATTTCTGGACTGTGAAAGGGATAATTTTTTGTCACAGATGTTGGACAGGCCTACTTCCTCTAACCTTGTAGAAACTTGTCTGCTTAAAAAAGTACTGTTACTGTATGTCAAATAAATTACTTTTACCTTGGTAAAACAAATACTTTTTGCACTGATTTGCTTACACGGCACTTTTGAATAGATAGAGTATTCTAGGCGGCTCTTTTATCAAGAAAAAAGACGGATGTCCTCACGTTAAGGCTATAAAAATTAGTTCTTTATACTTATGACTCAGAGCTTTCTGAATAAGCTTACTCCTTTTTCTCATAATGGAGCATTCAGCTTTCATCAGCAGTGCTACCACTAATGATCCTAAAACTGACAGTCTAAAAAACATGATGAGTCCTTACAAGGAGTCCAGTAGCAATCATCTTCTCTTAAATATCGATAGAGCAGACAGATGCTGAGCTGGCCACAAATTTTCAGACAAATAAGAACTTGCTAATGATGGATTCTTGAAACTATGAGGAATAAGATAGTGGGATAACCAATCATTTGCAGGATTTCTCTTGCAATATAGCAGTGCCGAGTTCTGCTAGAAAAAAAATGTAGCAGGGAATTCAAGGTTTCTGGAAGAGAGGAAATGTGGATGTCAAAATTTAAATGTCACCCACAGAGGATGTACAGAAAAAAGTTTTGAGAAAGCCATTAAGTTAACTGGTGACCTCAAAGAAACCTGACCTAATAGTCCATCAATCTTCTTTAGCAGACCAGGACAGAGAGAAGGCCTTTGTGATATTCGGCAGAACATCCAGGACCACGGCCCATACCTGCAGGGTGAGAATCATGTTCCTCCTCACTTTTTTCCAAAGACTGAGTATTAGAGGTTTTAACTTGCTCCACAGCATTTGGGAATTACAGGGCCCAAACCCTTGGAAGAAGCGTTATGGTCAAGATTTAAAGGCAGGGCCATGATAAATACAAATGCAAGTCTATGATTCTCCAGATTATAGAGTAACAATAAAAAACTTTCAAAAATTTCTCTGAAGAGACCTTCTGAAAGACAGAGACAAAAAGGATGGTTTTCTCTTACCATTGATATTTTCTCTGAAGGGAAAGAAAAAAAAAAAAAAAGAGGGGAAAAAAAAGGCAGCAAATCAGACTTCTAGAACTATATTTTTTCCCAAAGGGAATTTTCCAAATTCATGCATGTTACATATTTTCTACCAGATATCAACACAAGTTAAAGTTACAATAAAATACCCAATTGTTGTTAATCTTATGTAAAACTACACAGTACCGCAAGCCCCTACTAGAACCAAAAAGAACAGAGAAAAGAATAGTTGAGGCTACTTTATGCCTTCACAGTATAAACTTTCTCTCATCCTAAGGACATCTACTCTATTTCTTTCATACTTGATGGAACAATGAAGTAGAAGCTCTCCCATCTATGGCCGAGCAGGCAAACTACAACTGCTTAGCACTTGATGGCTGTTGATGTTACTTCTCTTCTGCACCTATCTGCCCAGCTGTATTGCTCCCTTTCAGTTCCCCACAGCACTCTCCAATTTCCATTCAATGCTAAAATATAGTGAACCTTTCTCAATGTTGCATTTTTTGAGGTATGGGACATGTCTCTAAATAAACAAGACCAGAAAACTATCATTTTGAACTGAAAAGAGTTTTCTTAAAAGTTAGAATTGTCTTCATAATTTTGTATGTTGTATAACAGTTTTTAAACAGATCACAAAAAATCACCACTGAAAATAGACAATGCCTGCCAAGGAATATTTTGCAAATTAAATTTCTACTAGTCTAAGTACATATAAAACAAATTTAAGCGAGAGCTGCATGGAAGTGTACGATTTCGATGCACACATGGGTGGAATTCTTGACGTGCAGCTCCAATAAATGGAATTGGATACCTCTTTATGAAGTTAGTAATGTTTTCAAAGACTAAACAATATTCTAGGCTTACGGAGATAACTTTATCTGTCTTTTAAATTTTAATTCAAATACAGGGGTTCTCCCAGGTATTTGCTTGAGACTTGTAGGCATTTAATTGTTTAAGTGCTGCAAAAAACTACATTTACCAGAACATCGCAGTACAACGTGCGTATGAACACTGCTGTCTGCCACGCACATTTGCTGGTAACTGAGCTATGGAAATTATTATTTCTTAAATGGAAAGAAACTAATATGCCAAGCAGAAGATGAATGACAGCAGTTCAACCTATGAACCCTATCTTAAGAGTTCTATCTGTTCTCAGTCAAGAGAACAGGGAACTGAAATACACAGATGCAAAGAAAGTTGTTTTTAGGACTTCAAACAGAAATAAAAACCATTCTGAAAGGTAATGATCTTTCCGCAAGGCTGTACATGATGTGTTCTATGCAGAACACTAAACAGAGGAAGGGACGCATCGCATCACAGATACACTCTTGGTAACTGGAATTCAATACATCTGAAGACAAAGCCACAAAAATGACATTTGACATCATCAGCTAAAGCCAGCATCTCATCAGTAAAATAAAACCAGAAAATTGCATTTTAAATGAACATTAGTACATAAGATTGGATGCCTCTTCTTCCTTCATATGCAAAAAGCAAAAGCAAAACCTAAGCCAAGCATCATATGTCTTAACAACTAAATGCAGATACACCTTTTTGAAGAAACTAATTCCTACATTCTCATCTTTTCCCCTTAGTCAACCAGTGTCATCTACTTCAGTTAGGATGAGTTTCAGCCAACAAGCTCTTAGCCAAAACCCAATTTCAGTCACCACTAATCATCTGAAAAAACTGACCATCTGTGTTTCATGAAAGGGAGATGTAAAAATGAATATTAGCAGCATATTGATGAAACTGCAAACCAATCTGTCACAACGTCCTTTGCAGTCTCACATAAAAGGCAACGTTGGCAGGAATCTAAAAAATTCCATGGGAAAACTTCTGGAAGAGAAGAAACAACTGCTTCAAACAACTCAGTTGTCTGTGAGATAATATAAAGAGAATAATTAAAGCATGGTTCTGCCAAACACTAAGATAACGTGGAGATCTGGCAACCATCTCTCATGTCCAGTGAAACTGAATACGGCACTCATGCTTGACATGTTCCGTTATTAATACAGTATTATAAAACAATAAAACGAGTGTGATTTCTGCATGTTAGGAGGAAGTAGATGAAATGTGTTTGAGAACTTAACAATGATCAAGCTTACTTTATGTTCACAAAGGACTCCATAATACTCCATAACATAGAGAACCAAGAACAGCTGTGCCTTATTCCCAGTGAGGTCACACTCTTGTCTAATATTAAACTTGGCATCCACTGTGACTACAAACATCGTTTCATCAGAAGAACTCTGCATTTCTCCTTGCTGAACTGAAATTCCTGTTGGCCCCAGCCTCAAGTTTCCCAAGATGCTTCTGAACTCAATCTCTACCACTTAGACTCAGTATCATCCACAAATTTGCTGAGGACACTTTCTGTTTCACCATCTGGATTGTTGATAATGGACGATATCAGCTTCCGTACTATCAAAGAGCCAGCCATTTCATCCAAGAAGACCATCAGGTTGGTCAAGCTTGAGCTGAGATTGCTAAATCCACATCGACTGTGCTCAGTAACGTTCTTGTCTTTCACGTGATTGGAAAAGGCTCCATTATCTTTTCAGAAACTGCAATGAGGCTGAGCAGCTTATGCAACCCTGAATCTGCCTCCTTATCTTTCCTTTAGATGGGCACAACATTAACTTTTTTCCAGTCATCAGGAACCTTCGTGAGTCACCAATCTCTAATCTGCTTTTGTTCCTTCAATATGAAAAACACCGTATCCTTCATCAGACTTCAAAAAAGAAATTGCATCACTTCAAAAATCACATCTGGATGCCGTCTATGAAATGTTAACAACAGAGTAATTTTTTCCTTCAAAGTTTTCCTCTTTACCAACACATTTTTTTCATGCTCTCCAGCCTCGTCTTTACAAATTTTTGGTTTTTACCATAACTGCATCTTCAGACATTCTTTTTCTATACATGCCCAGGACCAAACACCAAGTTCTCCCACTTATATCTAGGTGCATACATATACAAATACACACATATACAAATACATACATACACGCAGAGAGGTGTATATATATCCAGTTATTTATACAGACATATATATCCAGAATTTTGGATGTGACAAGCCAACAGCTAATACAGTGAAGTTCTTCATTGTCCAATAAAGTTTGTTTTGACCATTCCTTCACACATGTTTTCCTGCTGTCCTACTAAATGAATCTAACATGTGATAATATTCCTATCTCATTTAAAAAAACCTCAGCAGTTCAGAGCTTACAACCATATAGACCCTTCACTTTGCAGCACATCCTCTTACACTTTTATTCCAAGCACTTTTGGAACATGGGCAGCTTTAATCACAGTCACCTTCACTGCAATACATAATATAGCTTTGATAGCATTATACGATTAAGAGCAGTAAATCTCACAGATGTAATATGCTTTAAGGTATACATCACGTAAAAACTCTTCTCCTGCCAATCAATTACTTTTTCTTTTCATAGAAGTAGAATCACTATTAATCACTGGCATGACATTTTTCCTGCTCCTTCCTTCTCCACCTGAAGGCAAATGCAAAACCAGGATATAAGGTTCTTACTTGCTCTCTTGATTTTTTTTTATTTTTTTTTTTATTTTTTTTTACACACCTTACCCAACAGCTAAGCCTCTTATACATTCTAGAAACCACACATAAATTCTAAGGAGTATATATTCTGAGTATACCAAGCCATATTCAGTCCATCTCAAACTGGATTTTACTTTTTTTTTTTAACACCATTTTGCCTGAACTATTTCACATTCACAGTACAAGCTGGGTACTTGCTTCATTTGTATACACAATCAGGGACATAGCAATTCCAACAATAAACTGCAAAGACAATTTGCAGTAGGATTCACATCTTTGATGCAAAATTTGAGCAAACCTATGAAGAGGCTCTGGATTCCTATTTGTTCATTCCTCATCACCTTCACAATTAGAAGACGCCTGCACTGATTACGACAAAAGTTACCCTCAAGAACAGTAGTAAAACTAACAATTGCTCTACCACCTACATAAAAACATCCACATTAATCCAACGGTTTTTGAAAGCTTTACTGAAAAGTAAAGCTATTAATTAACAAGCTAGTACATTATCTTTAAAAAAAAAAAAACAATGTTCAGCAAATTCATCAGATCAGACAAAACCCACTTAATAGACAAGTAAAAAAAAGTATGACAAACTTTTAAAATAGAAAATTTCCTCTAAGTGGCCAAACCAAACAAATTTGGCTTTTGTATTTTAGATACAACAATAAGATGCTTTCTGATATACTGGATGACTTGTGAACATTTTATAATTTTGTAACAAAATCCTTTGGCTACATGGAGCCCTCTTGCTCTTTTTCTTAATACAGGGCTTATCTTACTGGAACAAAACAGACGCTCATGTAGCTCTGCATCCTACGATGGACAGTAGTATCCGTTTAAGGAGGAATATGACAAGCAAGGCAATAATATGATCATCACTCTCACTTATTCTCAGTATCCAGCAACAAAAGTTTTTACACATTGTATTTGGATTATCAAGACAATAGCTACCTATCAAATCCAGCTTTCCTTCTTGTTCCATATTGAACCTGTCCGTCCTTCTGGCCTTCCTTACATTTAGTAGCAATGAATTCTACAATGCATATTATGCCCATTATGCAAAAAAACCTTCCTTTTCAGTATTTTAAAACTTCACCCAGTAATTCCCACAGCTGAAGAAATCAGTAATACTGATGCTATCTTCTTCAAAATATTAATCCTTCCACAAATCTTCCTACAAAAACAAAGTTCATTTTATTTTCAATTTTTGAGGCAGGCATGATCTGTAATTCATGTCAACGTCTATCAGAAAACATACATTCAGTGAAAACAACGATGTACTAAAAAAATACTGATCTTTTTACAATTACAGAAGTTGTATAAAAGTCAAGATAGGGGTTTTTTTTAATCTGTACCTAATGAATTTAAAGGCAAAGAAAATTAACCGCTGCTGTCCATGATTCACAGAAGCCTTTTCCCCAACTCCATAGAAGCAACAGAGTAAAACTAGACTAGGTCATGTCTTTCCCAGCATGGTGGATGACAGCACATCATCCCAAAACCTGTACCACCACCGTTATTCCGAGCCTTTTACTGCTACTCATGGCCCTACAGTCCAATTCCCTGCAAAGTTAATAGCAAAGCCAAAACAAAAATAAACAAAATATCCTCCAAACCTCTGACAGCTCCCCTACCATGCAGCTCTACACCCTCTTTTCTAGTTTTCTTGTCAGGCATGCTACAGTGCTGCAGGCACACTACAGTGCAGCCACTAGAAACGTAGTTTATTCAAAGGGTCCTGCACCTGGGGAGGAAGAATGCTAGGCACCACTATAGGCTAGGGGTGGACCTGCTGGAAAGCAGCTCTGAGGAGAAGGATCTGGGCGTCCTGGTAGACAATAAATTATCCATGAGCCAGCAATGTGCCCTTGTCACCAGGAAGGCCAATGGAATCCTGGGCTGCATAGGGAAGAGTGTGGCCAGTAGGTAGAGGGAGGTCATTCTCCCCCTCTACTCGGCACTGGGGAGGCCACAACTGGAATCCTGTGTCCAGTTCTGGGCTCCCCAGCTCAAGCGGGACAGGGAACTGCGGGAGAGAGTCCAGCGTAGGGCAACAAAGATGATTGGGGGATTGGAGCACCTCCCTTATGAGGAAAGGCTGAGAGAGCTGGGACTCTTGAGCCTGGAGAAGAGAAGGATGAGGAGAGACCTTAGTCTTGCTTAGAAGTATCTAAAGAGGTGGGTTGAAGGAGGATGGAGGCAGCCTCTTTTCAGTGGTTCCCAGTGACAGGACGAGGGGCAACAGGCACAAGTTGGAACACAGGAAGTTCCATGCAAACACAAGAAAAAACTTCTTTACGGTGAGGGTGCCAGAGCACTGGAACAGGCTGCCCAAGGAGGTTGTGGAGTCCCCTTCTCTGGAGATTTTCAAGGCCTGCCTGGATGCAGTCGTGAGTAATGTGCTCTAGGCATCCCTGCGTCAGCAGGGGAGTTGGACTAAATGATCTCTAGAGGTCCCTTCCAACTCTGAAAATTCTGTGATTCCGTGAAATGTGGGACCTAATGTCCTCACTCCAGTCACACTCACTTAAAGCCTCCTCAGTACCTAGAGAAAGCAAATAAAGGAGTCCCAGACTCCGTATTATCACTTAGCAAATATTTACCCAAAAGAGTCAGAGACCAAGAAAGACCTTGGATCACTTGGTTTTAGGCCCAAAGGAAGGAGTATCCAAGGTTTCTACACGATACCCAGCCTCAGGAAAGACCCTGGTGCTTGTTGTGATGCCAGGCAGTCGGCTAAAGCCACTGCTGGAAGGTTCCAAAGGAGAGAGCACCTCAAGAACCCATGCTTGGACATGCACACAAATGTAAAGCCATGTGCCATTTTTCATACCAAATTTCTCCTTTAAGCAGATGAATCTCTAATTTAGTAATTCTGGATTTTTTAGAAGGCATAACACCTCCCTCATCAGCATAATGACTTTACATTACCAATAGCAAGTCTACACACAGTCATACTGTACTTAAGTGTCTATACATTAGCAATCTGACATGGAACAAAAACCAGTAAAGTCAAACTGCTTATGTTAAAAATAAATGTCAGTAAAATGCAGTTAAAAACCCTTATACAGTTTCTTTCATACCCAGACTTCAGAAGATGTAATACTAAAGAAGTCACTGTATTTTCTTAAAGAAGAAATACACCGATTTTAATTTTTTCATGAGCTTTTCTGCATGTATTATTTCTTTTAATACCATGTCTAGCTTTGTTCTTTCTTGCAGTGTAAAAATGTGTGAGTATATTAAAATGTTGCTAAGTGTATACAGATGTATAGCTTCTATGTGAGCAGCTAGGGGAATGGTAACCATGGCACTGCTTCCAAGAATAGAATTATCATCTGTAACAGCACTCATGCTGTGGCAGTTGACAGAATGGTTATAAATATATCTATTAGCAGCCTGAGCTGAATCTTTAAACAGCACTACAGGGACAGCAGTTGGCTAAAAATAGCTTGACAATATTGCATTTGAACACTTGTCCTCAGAAACACTTTGTCACATACACATAGCGAATTTCAAATTTTTTTCCTGCATGAAGCTGAAAATGAACATCTGTGGCACACAGGAGACAGACAGGATGACATTTTTTGACCTCCCTCCTCCCTATAACACTACAAATAAAAGCACAACAGTAAAATCTTGAAAAGGCTGCTATAAAACATGAAGTAATGCCTAGAATTCAAAGTACACGAAGCCAGGGCAGAATCAAAAATCATTTTACAAGGAAAAAAAAAAAGAACACATGGCAATCAACAGCACACAAATCATCTGTCTGAGCTGCTGGAGCTCAGCTTCATTCTAATATACTTCCATATAACCGAAACAAGGAAATAATGGTTACACAGTTGTTGTTAACAACTCGATGAGCTAGCATTCAGTATGAATAAAGGCAAAGTGTCTGAAAACAGATTTCTAAATTCACTAGTCATGAATTCAGACACCCATTCTCAAAAAGAGATTTCTTTCGCTTGCTACTTTTAGTATTCTCATGACCTTAAGTCAAAATCTTTGTGATCACGGTTGATAACAGCGCAGTAATACCGTTACGGCCATTTAGCCGTACAAACAAGTTTATTATTCATGGAAATATTTACATTTCTTTAAATTATCAAATAAAAATACCGGCTGCTAATTTCCTAATAAGCAACTGTACACCGGAAAATGTGGCTGTTCAAAAAATATGATACAAATATTAAGATCTTCACAAAGATGTGCTTGCAGAGTAAATCATGTCATATATCATAGAATATTTTAGGTGAGAAGGACTCTCTGGAGGTTACCTGGTGCCACCCTCCCCTCAAAGCACGGTTAAGTTACAACAGGTTGTTTCAGGACTCCTCGAGTCAAATTCTGAACGCGTCTCTGATGACGGAGATTCTGTAACATCTCTGATCAACCATTTTGTGTTTGAGTGCCTTCCGGGTGAACAAGAATCTTCCTAATATTGACCGCAATTTCTTACATTCCAGCTTGTGCCTGTTGCTTATTATTTGGGTGGTGCCCAGTAACAGGACAGCGGTAACGGGCACAAAGTGAACGGACAGGAGAAGCGGCAATGGGCACAAACTGAAACACAAGAGGCTCCCTCTGAACATCAAGAAACGCTTTCTAACTGCGAGGATGACTAAGCGCTGGCACAGGTTGCCCAGAAAGGCTGTAGAGTCTCCTTCCTTAAAGATATTCAAAAGTCATCTAGATACGGTCCTGGGCAACTGACTCTAGCTGGCCCTGCTTCAGCGGGGGGGTTGGAATAGATGACCTCCAGATGTGCCTTCCAATCTCAGCCATTCTGTCATTATTTTTTTACTGTGCATTTCTGAGATGACTCCGTCTCCCTCCTCTGTATACTCTCCCATCATGTAACTCCCTTGGCCATCTCCACTTAAGACTGCAGAAACCCAACTCTCTCCTAACTCTCCGCATACATCAAGGACTCTGATGCCTACCCAACATGGTGGTCCTCTACTGGACTCACTCCAGCATGTCCATGTCTGCCTTGTACTAAGAAACCCAAAACTGGGCACAGTACTCCAGACGTGGTCTCACAAGTGCTGAACAGAGCGGAAGAATCACTTCCCTCAGCCTGCTGGCTACACTTTTTCTGGTACATCCCAGTATGGAGTTGGCCATCACTGCAAGGACATACTGCCGACTCCTGTTCAACCTGTTGTCCACCCTGTCCTTTTCTGCAAAGCTGCTTTCTAGCCAGTCAGCATCCAGCCTATACTGTTCCCTGGAGTAATACGGTGTAAGCTAAGTATTTAGTTTTATTTTAGAAGTGCATATTGTTTCAGTAATAGGGTTTGAAAAGGTATTACCTATATTAAAAATAAGGAATTAAATTTAAACAAAGTTTAAAGTGCACTGAATTTGTGTTCTTCGGCAGTAAAGGCAAGACCTTTGATGTATACTTCCAAATGCCAGTGAAAAGATAGTAGGAAATAAAAAGTATCTCCCAGCCAAAATGAAATAGAGGTTTTAGAGTAGGTTTACATTCCACTTTCCATCTTTCTTGAAGATTATTTAAGGATGAACTACAATTTGAACAGAACAACTTCTACCAGTTGTATCATTCTTAAAGCCTTATTTTTGGTGAGAGAATGTAATCTGCCATATAAAACTTTAATACTGAAAACGTAAATGATACTAGAGTATGAGACTTTAATATTCAGGCAAGGAAATTAAGCTCTTGGGATAATTAGAACTGCTGTTTTCATAAAGCATATGGATCAACTTGATCATGGCAGTGAACTTAGACTGCAAAGCGCAAGAATTAACACTTCTACTCAGATTTGTCCATTATCAACTACATATCGGTTCTTTCTTTCAAATTTAAACACTTCCAATCTTTTTTCTAGATTTATCACAGAGGAATTAGAACACAGAGCATACATTACAACTCTGAACTTCTGAAAATGTATATAAATACTGACAGTACTACTCCATGTCTCTCTAGGATTTCTACATATCTGCCAAGGGATATTACTGCCACTAAGATTTTTACTCAACCAGTCAAAGAGTGATGCTGAGGACCAAAGGAAAGCGATGTCAGATCTGGTTAGATGTTTTTTCAAATAGAAAAATTCATAACAAAATACGCCTTTAGAATGAGCAATAGCTTGACTAGCAGTGTGCTTTTAAAACATCATTTAGGTAACTGATTCTTACAAATAAAACAAAAATTAGGTAAAACCTCTGTGCAAAAGAAAGTAATTTTTGTTCCACTTAACTTCAATGTCTATTACAAAATTACTTTTACTCCAGGGGCGGTAAAAGGTTCACTAAGAGTTCCAGTTAAACTTGTGCCACAAATTTAAACCAAATACAATGACTATTACTTTATGACTCTTTTCCAGTATAAATCTCTGGTCAATTAGCATTTGACTCTCATCAGAATGACTGTTTTCCTCAAATAATTTGTTGCATGTATTCCGTTAGAAGCAAAAGCAGAATATCAAACGTTGTTTAAATTTATTATAATTTAATCAGAGAGTCTAAAATTAATCGTCAGCAAGTATCAATTGGATAGCTCAATTTACATAAATGTTTTTGCTTGGATAAACCAGCAGTTTCCAAGCACTAGCTACTGAAGCTAAGAAAAGGTACGGTTAAAGTTCAACACAGAAAGAAAAAAAAAACCAACACTCTTTGATATAACAACTTCAGAGAAAACTAACATTTATTCCAAGATCTAGCTGACTATATTTATGGTTGCCTTGTTTAAATTTCAGTCACAGTGCCATCTGGTGACTATTTATACTCTTATACATTCTAAATAGATGGTATGTTTTAGGCTTATCCAACCACCTCATGTCATCCGTTACCCTACATTCACCCCCTCTGCTTGTCTGAAGTTTTATCTGAAGGCAAGGACAGAAATGATTCTCTATGAACTGGAATGCTTCAAAATTTCCAATTTGCACATTCTTGCAAACTTCAGTGTGCCCTAGGAACATAGTGGACTTTAACCACTAAGTCATATGAATATTGCTATAAAATAATAAAAGTTACTATGGATGGAAATGAACAGCACGATCACAAGAATGAGATAAGCGGAAGGGTATGCTTTTTGTTTGCTTTTCCCTGGAATTTGGCCTCTAAAAGCCAGCTATACAAGGACAAACATTGCTGAACTTTGTTTTTCTGTTGCTAAAATTACCATAGCGTTCATTTAAAAAGTGGTGGCAGATAAATAAACTTAGTGAAGATAAATCGGAATATCAAGTATAAAATTTATTGATCAGCTTACTGTGTTCCCATATGAAAAATTCAAATAGACTTCCCAGGCTCATTATATATTTTCTCTCTTTTAACAATTTATAGAAGTGATGAGCCAAGTTCTGACACTTTGATGAAGACAGTAGCATGGGAGAAAGATTTCTCATATTGGCGTTGATCTTTATTTTTTCCCCTTCCCCAAACTCATAACAAATACTCCCATTGTTATTCACCCTTCACCCCTTCCCACAGCAAAATAAGTGACAAGACTGTAATATATTGCATATCTATAAAAGAGGACCATCAAGGGAAATAGTGTGTTATACTTGGTAACATTTTTCCTCAATACAGACATGCTGTTAAGAATAATACTTGCTTGGAAGTTAAGACAGTACAAACAATTCACCCAGAAACTGTTACATAAAAAAAAAAAAAAAAAAAAAAAAAAAAAGATAGATACTGAACAAAAATTACAAGTAGACTTCTGTCTCTCCTCTCTTGAATAAAAAGACACCATGTAATATGACATTTCTTTCAGGTTTTCAATAGGAGCAATCACATTTCAACTTCATATGAAACAAACTGTGCGTACCTGATGAGTTAGAAAATGAAATCATGACTGAATGAGGCACCGCTGGACTTGCCACTCACAAACCAAGAAAACCGGCTTTGTAATATCTCGCTTAGTGACAGCCTTGGCTGCAGCGGAGTCTGGGATCCTGCTGAGCACATGGAAGGTTAGTATTAAGACAAAGGCTTTAGATTTTAGAAGAGCAAACTTCAGCTCGCTCAGAGCTCAGTTGGGAGGGATTCCATGGGAAGCTTCCATGGAGGATGAAGGAGCTAGCGAGTGCTGGGAGTCTTTCAAGAACGCTTTCCTGGAAGCACAAAACCAGTTCATCCCCTTTAAAGGTAAGGGAAATAGGTGTAGCAAGAGACCCTCTTGGCTGAACTGTGAGCTTCTGACTCTGCTCAAAACCAAAAGAGAAGCGTACCAGAGATGGAAAAGTGGATGAACACCTGTTAAGAACTACACGGGCATTGCCAGGGCGTGCAGAGAAGCAGTTAGAAAAGCAAAAGCTCAGCTTGAACTGAAATTGGCCAGAGATGTCAAAAACTGCAAGGGTTCTTCAGGTATGTAAACAACAAGCAGAAACAGAAGGAAAATATTGGCCTGCTGTTAAACAGGAGAGGTGAATTAGTCACCAACAATGCTGAAAAGGCAGAGGTTCTCAACACTTTCTTCCCCTCTGTCTTTACCAGCACTGTTATGTCCCAGGCCATGGGAACAAAAATCCAGGTTGATGCAAACACAGACCCAGTGCCAGTGAAGGAAGAGATCGTTTGTGAACTATTACAGGAGCTTGACCCCTACAAATCAACGGGCCCCGACGCTATCCACCCGAGGGTGTTAAGAGAGCTGGCTGATGTCGTTGCGAAGCTGCTGTCCATAATCTTTGAGAAGTCGTGGAGATCAGCGGATGTCCCAGAACATTGGAAGAAGGCTAATGTCACCCCCAGCTACAAGAAGGGCTTAAAGGAGGATTCAGGAAATTACAGGCCCATCAGTCTTCCTTCAGTCCCTGGGAAAGTTATGGAACAAATCCTCCCGGGAGCTATCACAAGTCAAATGAAGCACGTGATTGGGAAAAGCCAGCACAGATTCACCAAGGACAAATTGTGCTTGACAAACCTAGTCGCCTTCTATGACAAAGTAACCTGCTCGGTTGATGTAGGGTGAGCAGTGGACATTGCCTACCTGGATGTCTCCAAGGCTCTCGATACAGTTCCCCACAGCCTCCTCCTAGAGAAACTGATGCGTTATGGTCCAGACAAGTGGTCTGTGCAGTGGGTGGGCAACCGGCTGACAGGCTGCACCTGGAGGGTAGTCAATAGCTCCTTTTCAAACTGGCAACCTGTCACAAGTGAGGTCCCCCGGGAATCAATACTGGGCCCAACACTATTAAATATCTTCATAAGTGATCTGGATGATGGGATCAAGTATACCCTGATGTAGTTTGCTGATGACACCAAACTGAGTGAGGAAGTGCACACTTTGGAAGGGAGAGACACCCCACAGGAAGACCGTGTGTTGCGGTTTAGCCCCAGCCAGCAACAAAGAACCACGCAGTCATCGTTTGTGGTGAACATAATGTTAGATATAAAAGACAGGCTTTGTTAGCCAGGTCACCCTGAAAAGAAGAAGTTTCAACATCAGCACAAAAGAGGATGTGAATGGGATGAGAAATTGCAAGAAGTTGCAAATCGAGGATGAGAACGGGATAAGAAATTGCAAGAAATCGCAACTTCAACCGGACAAGTGATGCACATAGAATAACCAATCAAGAATAAAGATAGAGCGCATGAGCTCACCTGTAACCAATCAAGAATAACGATAGAGTGCATGAGCTCACCTGTATCCATAGAGCTTGCTAATATAAGGGAGATCAATTGTAATAATAAACGGCTTTTGCTTGATTCATATTGAATCGTGTGCAAAGTCAATTTATTTCACCACAATCGTTCATCCCCCCACCTCCGGCTGGGATGAGAGGAGAATTGGAAGAAAAAGGCAAAACTCACGGGTTGAGATAAAGGCAGTTTAACAGAACAGCAAAGAAAAGAGCAAAACAGCAGCAATAATAAATACTGATAAAGGAATATACAAAATAAGATTAACGTACTGCTGCTCACCAATTGAACACGGGAAGCCCCCAGTCCACTCTGAGCAGCAATTCCTGCCCCCCTGTACCTAGCTTGGGTCAGCCAACCCGGCTGCATCCCATCCCAGCTCTTTGTGAAAATTAACTGTACCCCAGCCAGAACTAGGACACCTTGATAGGCTGGAAGAGTGGGCTAACAAGAACCTTATGAAGTTCAACAAGGACAAGTGTAAGGTCTTGCACCTGGGAAAACATAATCCAGGAGTGCAGCACAGTCTGGGATCTGCCCGGCTGGGGAGCAGCTCTATGGAAAGGGACCTGGACAAGCTCAATACAGGCGAACAGCGTGCTGCTGCGGCAAAGCAAGCCAACAGGATGCTGGGTTGCATCAACAAAGCCATCACCAGCAGAGATAAAGAAGTCATTATCCCACTCTACTCAGCGCTGGTCAGGCCACACCTGGAATACTGTGTTCAGTTTTGGTCCCCACTATACAAAAAAGACGTGGACAGGCTGGAGAGGGTCCAGAGAGGGGCCACAAAGAGCATCCAAGGACTGGGAAGCCTGCCATATGAGGAAAGGCTGAGAGAACTGGTATGTTCAGCCTTGAGAAAAGGTGGCTTAGGGGAGACCTTATCATCACCTTCCAGTATTTAAAGGGTGGCTACAAAGAAAATGGCGACTCCCTTTTCACAAGGAGTCACATGGAATAGACAAGGGGTAACAGGTAAAAGTTACTCCTGGGAAGATTCTGATTGGACACAAGAAGAATCAGCCATTGGAATACTCTCCCCAGGAAAGTGGTGGATCCCCCATCACTGGATTTTAAGATTCAGCTGGACAGGGTGCTGGGCCATCTTGTCTAGAACGTGCCAAGAACAGTTGGACCAGATGATCCTTGAGGTCCCTTCAAACGTGGTATTCTATGATTCTATGAATATGACTTAGTAATGCAACTACTGATTTCCTTAATGAATTAAAACCTGAAAGTTCAAATAATTTCATATTTTTACTTATTTTTTCCAGTCTGATAGAGATGATTATGATTGAGAATATAACTAGCATCATACATTCTCTAGACTTTTTCATGTACTGGTGAAAAATGACACAGGAATGCTGCAGATCATTGAAGAGAAATGCAGAAAGATGATAACACAACTACAAGAACACAATTTTACTCTGAAAAATGTGTTTCATTTTTTTCCTATTCAGCACTTTGACCTTGAAGTTGTTGGATGAAAAATGGCATGGAGCAGCCCACACTAAAATGGAAGAGTGCCCTCCTAAGAAAGTATATTGCCCCAAATCAGGATGAGTAAGGTCTTGAAAATGAGACTCCTGATCCAAAATGACTGTGTTAAGCCAATGGGTCTTCTACTGTCCCCAGAAATATTTACGTACAGAAAGCACAGTTAACAGAAGATACTGGCCAAGTCAACCCTGATGAAGTGCACTTTTACAATAAGGGAAAATCTATTCAAAATCCATCTCCTGTTTTATTCAAGCTGAACCACTCCAAGCAACTGCCCTTACTACCAGCCTATTCATGTGCCAAGGCATTGGTATCCTGTTGTAACAAGAAATTCCCTCTCACCAAGAGAAATTTCCCACAAAGCTTCATTCAGACTGTCACATCGCAACCACTACGTATCATGTAAGCTTTCATATTTAGAACATTCAGCACAAAACCACAGGGTTAAAATTAAGTTCACAGAACTCTTACAATGTAAGGATTCCTACAGCTCTCACGACTTCTCAGTAGAAAGTGAGAGGAAGCTTTCTACAATTATACGTAGCTATACGTGCATAACCATGTAATCTATTAATCAGTAGAAACAAACTAGTCCCCAAACTCATATTAAACAAATAATGGTGGTTGTTTTTTCATTCCACTTTCAAGTTAAAATGAGAAAATAGGAACACTGGAAGACCTAGTTAGGCAGACAATTGAAACAGATTTCTGAAAGTAAACACATTCAAATGCTTGACTTAAGCTTTCACTTAAATAAGCATCTTCAAAAGTAGCACATTTTCAAGCATGTGTTAAACAGAAACAGCAGCAGCCAACTTTCAATTTTAAATGAACAAATTCATAAGCTTGTTTAGAAAGAAGCAAATTAAGAACTGACAAAAACGACAGCTGAAAGTAGTAGAACAGTCACAGTATTTTTTTCTAAATATAAATCAAGTAAGACTGAAATATCTTCAGTTTCATTTATAAAAGCAAGTTATATGTCTCTTTTTAAAACTCTACCTACTTGTATACAATCTTAACTGGCATTAATCAGTTTAAAATTGTTTTTCATAATGCTGAATTACTTAATTTTATCTTGCAAATTCCAAGTTATTTGTAGCTTATATGGCTCAGAACCTCAGCCATAGATTAGAACACTAAAAACACAGATACATATATGAATGAAAGCAGTACACTTTTCCAGGGAATATACCATATATTTATATGACAAAAAGGAAAGGACACAGCAAGAGAACGTGAAGACTACGTCAAGCAACAATCTCAGCTTACTAACCAGGCAGCCTTCGCTAATATCCCTTCAAAAATCAGCAGGTCCAAATCTCTCCGCTAGACACCTAAGCATTGTACGCATTCAGATATACCTACTGTATGCCCATGTTTTCTTCCGGCTTTTTTCCTGCCAAATGTGTTGTTCCATTTTATATGATCGATCTCACAAACATTTGAATCACTACAAGAAAGTCTAAGTGTAGAATACATAGGCTTACAGGTGTACTCTGCGAACTAAATAAATTGAGGTATTTCACTTTTCTGTAATGGAGTCTAAGAAAAATCATAGAATGGTTAGAGTTGGAAGGGACCTTAAGGATCATGTTGTTCCAACGCCCCTGCCATGGCCTGAGACACCTTCCACCAGACCAGGTGGTCCTTCTCAAGACTTTTCCATATCATAGTCTGACCATTCCCAAAATGTTCTGGTGCATTATTTTCTTCAGGTTTTTTTTGTATGCCCTGTTGAAGTCCTAGAAAGCATAGAAACTCATAAGGGCCTAAAACCTGATAATTTCAGTCCCTTCCATCACAATTATTTAACACCTGATAGATCAGTTACTTCCAACAGAAGCACAAACGTGTCTGCAAAGAAGATCTCTCTTCTCTATTATTTCTGGCGTATTCCCCACCATTTCATGGTTTAAACCTCCTATACGCATGCATATGCACATGACATTTTATTTAAATGAAGTACTCCTGTATGCAGTAGATGAAAAATAAACTTTCAACAGAATATGAGTAAGTCATCCATGTGAAACATTTACACGTATTTATGACACAGAAGTTTATCATTCACAATTCAGTCTACCTTGTGATATTAAATTAGTATTAGGGATTCCTGTTTAGATCATATATAAATTCCTTCCTTGCAATACCAAATTCATATTAGGAATCCTGCTTAGTTTATACATAAATTTCTTAAATAAAAACATAAGGTATAATCCCATGCAGGTAACAAATCTTTTCAATTCCCAGTAACCATTTTTCTAGTCATCTCTTTAAAATCAATCATAAATTGGTAGTAGGACAGGTAAAGTGCAGGTTTCAAAGCACAGTGAAAGTAGGTATCCTTTAACATTTTAATTTTTTTTTTTTAAATACCATAACTCTCAGACCTGGCTACCTTGAAGGACAATAGATGAGTTAATTGACACATGCCTTCTCTAGATATCATTAATTATTTTTGTAAATTGAACTCAACTTTATCTTAAACCATATATTAATGGAAAATAGAGATCTATTAAAAAATCAAACTATTATCTTCATGGGTAAATTTGGGGACATATTAAGAGGCTTGAACTTTCAATCAGATTTCTTTGAAAGAGGCTCAGATTCCAGTTTAAATAAAAAAAAAAAATCCCCAGAAGTTGCTGGGATGCTGTGATAATTTAAGCTGAATTTTATCCAAATAGCACACAAGTTTTGGTAGCACATAAGGATTAATGCTTTTAACACTTGCCAAGACTGCCACAACACTGAAATGTCCTCTTGAATTACTTTCAGAACAGGTGCATCACTACATTTTCAAGAATGAGCACCAACATACACATCAGTTCTAACAAGATTGCTTTCACAAGGCCAGTGACACAAACAGACACAGTTATCAACACGTGTATTGACACTGTTGACGTTTTTAACATGACATTGTTACCATAACAGTGATACAGAACTATTTAATTTTCAGAGCCACAACCTCTTATTCTAACTTCTTAAGTGAAAAAGTAAAGGAAAAGTGAAAACCTACCCAGAAGCAAGCATACAAAATTATGCAATTGGGGAAGGGAAATGTTGACAATTCACTTACGTTTATTTGCAGTCAAATAATTTTATTTATATTACAGATTAAAACCTCTAGCTGCAGAAAAATCTTAATTCTTTCTATGAGGTCATTGATTTCTTTTCCCTCTGTGCCCTGAATATTTATTAAAGGTGCAAGATAGCAATTTGCCATAGATTATACAATCACAAACTGATAGAAAGACCTTTGAAGAAGTGTCAGGCAATTTGGGGAGTTCCTGAGAGAGAAAATGACACAAAAAACCAGTAGCAATCACAATTATTTTAAAGAACTTGAACATTGTCACGGGATATAAAGGAAAAGGCAAGTAATAGTGAAATTTCAGTGTTTTTCCTGTTTATTTTCTTTGCAGCTGTAGTTATTCACACTGTAATTATTGCTACTGAGTTAACCTAGTTAAAGCAAGGATAAGCACCCAGCAAAACAGTACCCGAACTGAATACAATGAGTAGATGAGAAACATCATCCTAACACTGTTAGCTCAGTAAGAAAGGTGCATCCAGTGGAATTTTGGGTTTTTTGATCATGGGGAGGTTTACACGGCACCAGGCCTGCTGGCGACAGATGGAATTCAGCTGTCTCAAAGAGGGAAAAGGATCCTCGCTCATGAGATGGCAGGGGTCATTGAGAGGGCTTTAAACTAGGTACGAAGGGGGAAGGGGATACAATCAAGCTCCTTAGAGATGTGCCTAGGGGCAGCATGCCAACATTGGGGGAGAAATCGATAGCCCAGCTCAAGTGCATCTACACCAATGCACGCAGCATGGGCAACAAACAGGAGGAGCTGGAAGCCATTGTGAAGCAAGATAGTTATGATATAGTCGCCATCACAGAAACATGGTGGGATGACTCTTATGACTGGAATGCTGCAATGGATGGCTATAAGCTCTTCAGAACGGATAGGCAGGGAAGGAGAGGTGGTGGGGTGGCTCTATATGTTAGGGAGTGTTTTGATTGTATAAAGCTCAATGACTGTGAAGGCGAGGTCGAGTGCTTATGGGTAAGGATTAGGGGGAAGGCCAACAAGGCAGATATCCTGTTGGGAGTCTGTTACAGAGCACCCAATCAGGATGAAGCAATAGACGAAGCATTCTACAAGCAGCTGATGGAAGTCTCACAGTCCCCAGCCCTTGTCCTAGTGGGGGACTTCAACTTGGCAGACATCTGCTGGAAATAAAACACAGCAGAGAGAAAACAGTCTAGGCGTTTCCTGGAGTGTGTGGAAGATAACTTCCTGACGCAACTGTGAAGTGAGCCTACCAGGGGAGGTGCCTTGCTAGACCTGCTGCTTACAAACAGAGAAGATCTGGTGGATGATGTGGTGGTTGGAGGCTGTCTTGGGCTTAGCGACCATGAAATGATAGAGTTCTCAATTCTTGGTGAAGTAAGGAAGGGTGTCAGCAAAACCACTACCATGGACTTCTGGAAGGCAGACTTCAGCCTGTTCAGGACACTGGTTGAGAGAGTCCCTTGGGAGACAGTTCTGATGGGCAAAGGGGTCCAGGAAGGCTGGACATTCTTCAAGAAGGAAGTCTTAGAGGCACTGGAGCAGGCTGTCCCCATGTGTCATAAGATGAACCGGCGGGGAAGACGACTGGCCTGGCTCTTGCTGGGACTCAGGAAAAAAAGGAGAGTTTACCATCTTTGGAAGAAGGGGCAGGCAATGCAAGAAGAATATAGGGATCTAGTTAGGTCATGCAGAAAAAAACATCAGAAAGGCGAAAGAACAGCTAGAACTTAATCTGGCCACTGTAAGAGATAACAAAAATGGTTTTTACAAATACATTAACAACAAAAAGAGAGCCAGGGAGAATCTCCACTCCTTATTGGATGCAGAGGGGAAGATTGTCAACAAGGATGAGGAGAAGGCTGAGGTACTTAATGCATTCTTTGCCTCAGTCTTTAATAGTAAGACCAGTCATCCTCAGTGTATTCAGCCCCCTGAGCTGGAAGACAGGGATGAAGAACAGAATAAACCCCCCATAATACAAGAGGAAGCAGTTAGTGACCTGCTACACCAACTGGACAGTCACAAGTCTATGGAGCCAGATGGGATCCACCCGGGAGTGCTGAGGGAGCTGGCAGAGGAGCTTGCCAAGCTACTCTCCATCATTTATCAGTGGTCTTGGTCAACAGGGGAGGTCCCAGATGACTGGAGGATTGCCAATGTGACACCCATCTATAAAAAGGGGCGGAAGGAGGATCCAGGCAACTATAAGCCTCTCAGCCTGACCTCAGTGCCAGGAAAGATCATGGAACGGTTCATCCTGAGTGCACTCACGCGGCATGCGAAGGACAACCAGGAGATCAGGCCCAGCCAGCATGGGTTCATGAAAGGCAGGTCCTGTTTGACCCACCTGATCTCCTTTTACGACCAGGTGACCCGCCTGGTGGATGAAGGAAAGGCTGTGGATGTTGTCTACTTGGACTTTACTAAGGCCTTCGACACAGTCTCCCACAGCATTCTGCTAGAGAAACTAGCAGCCCGTGGCTTAGACAGGTGTACTCTTCGCTGGATTAAAAACTGGCTGGATAGCCGAGCCCAGAGAGTTGTGGTGAATGGCGTTAAATCCAGCTGGAGGCAGGTCTCAAGCGGTGTTCCTCAGGGCTCAGTTTTGGGGCCAACCTTGTTTAATATCTTTATTGATGATCTGGATGAGGGGATTGAGTGCACCCTCAGCAAGTTTGCAGATGACACCAAACTAAGCGGGAGTGTTGATCTGCTTGAGGGTAGGAAGGCTCTGCAGAGAGATCTGGACAGACTGGATCGATGGGCTGAAGCCAACTGCATGAGGTTTAACAAGGCCAAGTGCCGGGTCCTGCACTTCGGTCACAACCCCAGGCAATGCGACAGGCTTGGGGAGGAGTGGCTGGAAAGCTGCCAGGCAGAAAAGGACCTGGGGGTGTTGGTCGACAGCCGGCTGAACATGAGCCAGCAGTGTGCCCAGGTAGCCAAGAAGGCCAACAGCATCTTGGCCTGTATCAAGAACTGTGCGGCCAGCAGGAGTAGGGAAGTGATCATGCCCCTGTACTCAGCGCTGGTGACGCCGCAGCTTGAGTATTGTGTTCAGTTTTGGGTGCCACAGTATAGGAGGAACATTGAGGTGCTGGAGCGTGTCCAGAGAAGGGCAACAAAGCTGGGGAGGGGTCTGGAGAACATGTCTTATGAGGAGCAGCTGAAGGAATTAGGATTGTTTAGGCTGGAGAAGAGAAGGTTGAGGGGAGACCTTATTGCTCTACAACTACCTGAAAGGAGGTTGTAGTGAGATGGGAGATGATCTCTTCTCCCAAGTAACTAGCAATAGGACAAGAGGAAATGGGTTCAAGTTGCGCCAGGGGAGGTTTAGGCTGGACATTAGGAAAAAAATTTCTTCACTGAAAGAGTTCTCAAACATTGGAACAGGCTGCCCAGGGAGGTGGTTGAGTCACCATCCCTGGATGTGTTTCAGAGTCGTGTAGATGTGGTGCTTGGAGACATGGTTTAGTGGCAGACCCTGCAGAGTAGGGTCACTGGTTGGACTAGATGATCTTAAAGGTCTTTTCCAACCTAAACAATTCTATGATTCTATGATCCTTGCCTCATCATATGTAAAGCATCAGTCAAACTAGGAACTGTATATGCACCGGAGTCAAATATGAAACAAAACTTAAGCTATAACCCAATCTGTATGACAATAATCAGAAAACCTGTCTTGTCAATTTTGGTCCCTGTTTCTCTTACTGAAAAAAATTATTATAGAAATACAGAATATCATTCCTTAAAGATGTACAGATGTCCCTCATCTCTTCACCTTAAAATTCATTTAACAGTAGAATTCACGCAATCCATACTCCTTTGAGTTCAGAGTTCCCCAGATAAATTTCAGTTTATGCTGTATGATGTGCTAAAATTCAAGGCTTACTTAATGGTCAGAAAAACAAAAGACCCACCATAACTCCAAACAGGTAGCCACACAAATCTGAAGGAAATTTTTAAAATCCAGGAACTAGATGATCAAAATAAAATGTACCTTCCACCAAAGGAGGAAAAGGGGGGGGGGGGGGGGAGAAAAGAAAAAAGAAAAGATGTTAGACAAACTGTGAAATTGTGTTGAGATGTAGCACTGCAAGACACTCATGTGCCAATCCATCACATTTGTTTAGGTTAGTCCAAGACTAACACTTCAGCGTGGCTGACAAAATTTTAATGAAGTGTTTCACTGTACTGGAGACTTTAACCATTTGAGCACAAAGGAATCACAGTTCCTCATTCTGCAGCATTCCGAGTTTTTCTTTTCAAATTCTTCAGAAAATCTTTTCTTGTCTCAGAGAGCAAGCTTACAAAGGGCATTTTCCATTGTTTTCCTTATCCTCTGACCTGAAGGTTTCGGTTTCCAAAAGCAAGTTTCACTTTTATAAATTTCAGATTGTCTGCAGGGAAAGCATACTGAATAGTAACCGAGCAGTTTTCTCTCTTTCCTGAGATAGGCAGAAAGACTTTCTAACTCTTTGAAGGAAATTAAATCTTCACTAAACAGATTCCACTAGGTTTTTACTTTTTAGTCCTTTTTTGGAGGGACATGAATATGATGCATTACATTCACCAGATCAGGTATTTTGTAAGACTGTTATACAAACTGGGAAAAAAATTCTAATAAAGAAAATATTTGGTATTAAAGGTACTATATGTCTGTTTGAAGATTTTAAAGAAGTTGCCTTACGTAAAACTTTTTTTTTTTTTAATTAAATAAAGGGCTGGAAAACTTCTAATGGTACATGTATGTTCACCCACGTTCACCCATTATTTTGGTGATTCTCAACCAACTCACATTTGAGTATATTCAATATATGAGAAAACCTGAATTTTGAACTCCAAACTCTATGACCTCATTATGTTGTAGTCTAAAACATACACATTGAGATTCTGAAATAGGGAGATATTTTTTTTTTGAACCTAGAAAGGAAGCCAAAAATAAGATGTAAAACAAAAATTCACCACAATCTCAATTATAGACTGACTTCTATTCCCATTTGATATTCTTACATATTCATATATACCCTTAAAAAGCCTAATGTTCATACAGTACAATTTTCTTTCTAAGATGGCAAGCCTGTAAGATGAACAAATGAGGAAAAGAGAAGATGAGCTGAATCTTACATTGAATTTCACACATTAGGTACTCAACAGATGGCAGGATTCCTGAAAAAGAAGGCCAGGTTTTTGTACATGGCAAAGCACTTCAGTGAGTAGAAATACTATGAGAGATGAGAAGAGACAAAAAAACAAAAAGGCAGAAAAGCTTCAAACAGCTTAATTATAAAAATATTAACCTACCCAGAACAGGCAACTGTAGAAATGGCTCAATGCACACTAGTGCTATGAAGGAGGAAAATACCAAGTGAAAGTATAAGGCAGCGGTATGCATGTCTGAAATTAACAGAGACATGTAGATACACAACTGGAAGAAGATGCTTCTACATCAACGACACGGCCCTTGCTCCTCCATATGTTGCTTGTGCATGGGAGAGACTCTCCAGGTATCACAATTGATCTGGGCCATTTCTTCTGTCACTGGGCAGTAGCAATTATGACAGCTCCTCCCTGTTACGAAGGGCAAATGGAGTTATTGCAGGTTACTGCTGTCAAGTTGTCCTTCTGATACCATCTCCTGTACATTCCTCCCTGAAGTGAGATGGATGCCACAATACCAGAGGTTAGAGAAGCATCTGTAAATTTTGTCCAGAATGGTAAAGGTGTTTTTCTCACAAAGCAAAACTCACATTGAGGTCTGCATTCCTCCCCCCTTTCTCCTTCAGCCAGTATCCCCTAGAAGTTTGTTCTTGGAATATAAATACCCTACCTTACATCTCGCTGTTTCAGGGCAGATTCAACACACGCAACTAGGAAAGCCTAGTGTGGTGGACATGCAACCCAAGAGGATACAGCCTGGCACTACACAGTGCAGAGAGATGCCACGTCTTGTTCTGCACAGTTATGTCATCACTCCTTATTTTCAGGGAGGAACAAGGTCCCCTAGCTACACATAATACATAAAGACAGAACGTCCACATACTCATCGTCATGCTTTTAAACTCACATGACAAGTGCCTTGACAAAACATGCACTGAAAAAATGCTACTACGTAATTGTTACAAATGGTCCCCACCGGTTATGCTGCTTCCACTGTTATCTGTGACTCACATATCCACAGGAGTTACCTTTTAAAACAGGGACTTTTCAAAGCGAGTGACTTTCACAAAAGAGGTAAGGTAAGCAGAGCTGCCACTACACTAACATCTGAGGATTAGGATTTTTTTTTTGTTTGTGTGTTTTTTTGGTTTTTTCCTCCACAGAAATCATAGTCAAAGTCATTATTCAGTTAAATACAGGGTTTATAAACACCCAAATTTGGAGACAGCTTTTTCTTTTTCTCAACTGACTTCTCTTACGTTGAACAGCAAGCACTCTGAGCAATACTCACCGCTCACTCCTTTTGTAGTAAAAAAATCAGTTGGGTGACGGTATGCATTATAGGTGCATGACAGTACCACCACAAAGGAAACCCAAAAGGTTAGTTTCAAAACTGCAACATTAAAAAATGTTCATTAGAATTTGTAAAACTTTAAAACTTGACAGAGATACAGCTGGAATAGCAAAACCAGCACCTTTTGGGAAATCATCACTGAGCTGTATAATAGTGCTGGAAAGGTAGCGTTCTCCCTCCTTCTGAATTTGACATCTCTGTCATACGTGAAAGTTCAAAATAAAACTCTAAAAATAATTGGTCTCACATGAGCTTACTTACAATAAGTAGAGAAAAGATATCTAGGACAGGAGGCCCTTTACTTGCCTCGAAACCCAGTGGTGGAAACTGAAGGTGGACAAATTAAGGCTAATAGTAAAATGCACTCTTGAATGACATGGGTATGCCACTATTAAACTATAACTGCTATACAGACATAGAAAGTTTTCTGCCACTATTTTAATAAAATTGGATGACTTCCAAAAATGCATGTTTCAGCTCAGAATTCTTGGCTTGATGCTGGAACCACTGAGGTAAATTTACCAGGATCAGATTAGACAGAACATCAGGAGGTATTTTTCCACCAAGGCTACAAGAACAGATTCACAGCATCTGGGTACATTCCATCTTTTTGTATTTCAACTCGTTCATTCTCCATTTATAGCTATTCCACCCCTGCTGTAGATTGGAGCAGGAGTTAACAATATAGTCTATATGTGGCTACCAAGCAATCAAATAAACTCAGGGAGAGGGTTTGGACTGACCACAGCACTGAACTGACCAAGCAAGAGGTAGAAAAATATATTAAGGTGCAACAGAAATTGACATGGAAGAATTAAATCAAACAGACACAGATAATTACCCATAGGAAACAAGCACAGGGCAAGAGGCAAAATCCAGAAATGGCTTTTGGAAAAAATATCAAGATGCCGAGCAGAGAAAAATCTCATGTTGAATTTCTCCAGCACTGAAGAATGTGGGGTTTTAGACTTTTTTTTTTTTTATTCTTAAGAAACAGGATTACATCACCTGCTTCTCACCCTAGTCACGGTAAGGAACATTTGGTGGTTATATCAAAAATATTCCTAACTGTACATCTCGTGCAATCTTGGGCAAGCCATTTACTCATTGTCTGGACTGTCAGCCAATATATCAAATGGCAGCACTAGTACTAAAATTGTCTATTACTTGCATTTGCATAGTGCCAAACAAAAAATGAGTGGAGTTTTATGGACTGCCTTAATTCTAATAAAGTTACTTGTACAGTACTTGAAATGTACTCCTCAGTTTGCTGGTCATTTTATACAAAGATGTAACATAACTGAAAGTAAACTTAATAAAATTTATATAAACTAGCTACCACCATGAAGTAATCTAGACGCCTCCTTGCTCATGCAAATCACTTTATTAAAACCCACACATTTTAATTGCTTCTTGTCATTTGTCTTTTCCTCTTGCTCAGACCTATTTCAGCTAAATCAATAATATGTTTTAAGAGTCCCAGGTTTAAAATTAGCTAGTCATTATGAGTTCTCTACTTTTACAAATATAATTGCAGAGAGTGATATATTATGTTCACTGTACTTAATGGCTACAGATAGTTGATGCACATCCAAGTCACTTCACAGTAATATTTATACTAATACATCATCGAACTACAGATCTCTAAGTCAAGGGGCATAGAAAATATTCCAGGCACAAACAACGTGCACCAGTGCAAAGGATTAATTTTTCCACAGTAATAGTCACAGTACTTTTCTCTACATCATCTGCCAACAGAGAACAAGATTTTTATTCCATTTAAACACAGTAACATTAGAAATCTAATTTACTGTAAGTTTACACCTATAGAAAATCAGGTCTAAACCAATCACAGAGAAAAATCTAAGAAACTACACTCTATTTGATCAGCATCTCCAAATTGCTGCACTTTCCTCTCTTCATACAAGTATTTGTTTCAACTGTTTTTCCTCTCTCGCATCACCAGACACTGCAATATACAGCTAGAAGAGCAGTTGAGTGACAACACACAGAAACCACTTCCATGAAATGGCCAACAGAATATGAGTTATAACTTGGACCTATTTCACGTACCACAATATTTAAAAGTGCATTTATTTCTTTAAGTCTTGCTTCCCCCCACCTTGTACTAGGATTCTCCTCTCCCCTACATTTGAAAATTTTAGAAATTTTTCATTTCTGGGAAATTAATGGCTTTTAAAGCCAAACTTGTCCTACACACCCTAACAAAGATTCAGCGTTTGACACTCATCAATGATAAAGTTAGTACAACATTATTCTTAGTACTATACTAAGATATAAACCTGCATTAAAACTTGGGATGTTATGCTTGTTTTCCCTGATAGCAGTAGAAAGCCTTAAACAAATAAATAAATAAAACTGGAATTCTCTCAAGCAATCCCTCAGTGAGAATATTAGTCCAAACCATCTTACTAAAAAATTGCAAACTATGACATTTAAAACCTGTTTTACCCCATAAACAGTAAAAGTGGAGCTTGCTGTGATGATTATCCAGTCGTTTCCCTCGGTAAAATGAAGTTGGTAAAGTAGATTCTGATGTGCCCTTTCAAAAATGGCTTGGCATCAATTAAAGCTATCACATTCTGTGTTTCCAATTTCTTCTGTGGAAAACTACCACACTTGACCTACTCTTGTGAAGTCCCCACAGTGATAAATTACTAAACTTCATTCTCTTTCTCGTACTCCTGGGTAAGGCAGCTATTAAGAATGCCACTTTTAGCTAAACAGAAGATCAGCAGTCTAAAGATTCTACTTTTTGACTAAGATGCACTTTAACTCCTTTGGCCAGTTGCCCAAAAAACAGAACAAACCTCCATGCATAACCATGATCTGTGTCTGTGATGGAGAAATCAAGAACATTTCAAGAAGAAAGTTACTTGAAAAGTTAAGAAACTGAACTTGCTTGCAGATTTATTTATTCTCAAATTGAGATAAAAGGAACTGATCTATATATTTTAAAAAAGAACAGAATAAAAACTAAGCAATTTTAAACTAATCAAGCATATGCTCCTAAGAAAGTCTTGCATATGGTACCTGCCATTTATCTCAGCCTTCAGAAAAGCTATTCTTCGTTATTTGCCAATGCACTGGGTCCCTGTGGTTAAAAGGCCACAGAAAAAATATTATACTGATAAAACTTATGGAATCTCAAAAAAGTTCCACCAAACATTTGACAAGAGGAGATTATCAGATGCACGATGAGCAATATTTAAGCATAAACTTACCATGAGGCTGAAACCAACTTCAGCAGCCAATTTCTAGATTATTACATTTTGAACTTGACCATTTCATGATGTAAGAATTAAATTTTAGTGATCAGAACAAAACGCTCCAAAGAGAGGAAAAAGAATCTAAATTGCCCTTTCATATCCACGTCTTCTTCCATATACTCAGAGGCTATTGGTATTTGGCTCTAGACAAAAAGTGTAAATAAAAACTGCTACTAGCAGCAGCTACACAAATGAATACAACTAGGATGGAGACACTGTTTGCTACCATTAGCTATTAATGAAATAAAAGCCGAAACAGGCAGGCTTGGATGTGAAGATGATCAGGATGCGATTCCCATACAGCATCAAAAGCGGTATTACATTTATGGAGTAACAGTTCCAGTTACCGTAATTTGGAGATCATGCCTCCTCTCTCACAAACTATTCTTCCAAAGAAAACATCATTTTTATCCTAACCGACCGTTTACAAGCTCATTTGGTTAAGTCTATCACAGACAGACTCAGAATGCTTTCTGGAGGTAGGCCATTTGTTATTGTTTCAGGGGAAGTAATACAACATCATTACTAGGATCTAAGTCAAAGGAAATATAATGGATGTTCACGATGCTGCATGTAAACTTACCTTTCTGACTAAATCACTCAGAAGTTAGAAAAATTATTTCCTCCAGGTAGCAGTTTTCCAAAGCTATAACAAAGTAGTCTCCCTTATTTTCAGGGGCAAAACAAGAAGCAAAGAGATACAGAAAAGTAAACAAGACATGAGTAGTATTTATTTGGTATGTGATTTACCTACTATGTTATCTACTAGGCTCTAAACAAACTAACAGCTACAAGGATAACGGTGAAGAGATCTTAGTATGGAGTTATAAATTAAAAGCTGCAAGGTGAAAAGAGAGGAAATGGAGGAAGAAAAGGGTGAATTAAGCAGTAGAGTAAAGGCAAGCTGGACAACTGCAGATGGAAGGCCCTTAGCATTGCTAAAGCACCTATCGAACTGCACAAGTTCAATTTTTGGTAGAACAAAAATCATTCAAGCAAGTTCTTAGAATATTGATTTTATTACAGGACATTTAAAAGGATTAAGATTTTAAAATCTACCTAAAAAGGAAAATGCAGCCATGAATTTTACCAAACTTACGTGGAACAACTCACAAATGCAAAGCTACTAAACCGAATGTACAGATACCCAACCCAGGACAACTTTGTGTCACGCTAAGTAGCAACAGGATTTTCAAACAGATGAAATAACAGTAGTTTCAAACTGAAATAAAAAGCATGTTTCCATCTATTCCTTGTATTCAGAATTTTGCTTTACAGAAAAGAATAACCCAAATCCATAAAATTACTTTCAATACACTTCCAGCTTTTCTCCACCTGTTTGATGTAAGATACACATTACCCGATACTCTAATCTTAGATTGTGTAACATTTTCTTCTATGCATAGGTCTAAAAATTTGAACAAAATTCTGTTGATACTGTTCAGTAAATGGCATTCTTTGTCGCATCAGGAACAATAACATCCTTAAGGTAGGTTACAGTTAACTGTAGTAAGACAGCACCTGTATGACACTCCCTGCATTTAATTTCACACTGACATAGATCGAAATATAATCTTGATTACGGCTTTCAAAAGCACATGAACGACTTCACTGGATCAGTTTACGTAGCCACTGGAGAACCTTTCAGCTGATTACAGCTGCCCTCTCACTCGGTCTCCCCAGTTCTACTTTCTGGTGCATTTCAGCTTCTGCCACTGTGTTTTCCCACCAGAGTAGCTGCCTTCCTCCCAGCCAATTCCACATTCCTGGTTAAGTTAAAATGCTACAAATTATCATGACAAGCCTAGTGAAAATGAGCACGACAAAACTCCATGTTTATCAACACCGATAAATTAAATGGATGAAAATACTGCATAAATCTTTGTAAGGATGAAGGTACCATGAAGGTAATATAATATCCAGAATATCCAGAATTTCTATTATAATTGAAATCTAAATTTCAAATGCTTGAAAGTGTCTCCACTTACAACAGAAGGCAAGTCTCTTCCACATTTTCAGGTAAGTCAGTCTGGAAGAATTCTTGTGTTGCAGAGTGAGATTTTCTGCACTTGGGGGGAAAATAGATCTTTTAAATCTTACCTACAGCTTTTTTGATAAACATACTTGAGCTCGCTCTGTCCAAAACCTGGTTTGACTGAACACGAGTCAGTGAGGTACTGGAAGGCATACAGTCAAAGAAGTATAGCACTACGAATAAAATAAGCACTGCTGAAAGAAAGGGTTTATTAGCTGAAGCATAGCATGATACCCAATATGCTACAGGGCTTCCAATTCAGACCTGGGTAATATACTCTCATTTTAGGAGCACGTACAATGAATCAAAATCTACCTGCAGACGAGATGAAAAAACACTTTAAATTGGACATTCAGACCAAATTCGAAGTGCGAGCAGGGAAGCTGAGTACCGACAAAAGGCAGTTCGTTGTTGTGAATTAAGTCTAATAAGTAGAGCGAGTCTTCAGAAGGCTGACCAACCGCACTATCAACTCGGTGCTGAAACATTCTCCGTTTGGCAGAAGCAATCATGAGGACTACTGCACCATCTCTTGATTGTCAGAGCATCAGCACCAAGAGTAGTAAAAATGTACAAAGACTGAGAAACAAATAAGGCACCTGAAATAAAGAGTGGTCTTTGGTCTAAACCCCATGTCTGACCTACCTCATTTGTCCTCATTAAGGAGGAAAACTAAACATACAAGAATTCACAAGAGGAAAATTCAAGTGTGTGTGTGTATATATATATATACACACACACACACACAGAGGTGTCTGGAATTTGTGACACTTGACCATATGGCACATAGCAGTTTACATTCTGAGAGCTCTAGGCTACAGCTGATCCTCTGGAAAAGCTGTTGCAAGGAAATGCATCATCCACTGCAAGCAGAGCACTGAGACAAACCTCTCAATTTCTATTCTTAAAATTGCTTACAGAGCTGAATGGGTTTTCACCACCCTATTCTAAATGTTTGTTCCAACCCTCTCGGTCCTTCAAGATTTCACCTCAGCAAGTCTTCACATAAGGCCATCTTTTATTTTTCTCCATTACTTTAACCCAGTCACCTTCCTCTCCACTTTTCCCTTCACCTTCTATACAGCAAATGCCCTCCTACATAAGCCCACTTCAATATCAAGATTTTCTGCTTTCTTACCATAATGTCATTATGGAAGTAACCCCCTACTGCTGTTCTACTTGAGAGTACTTCTTCAGTATTACCACGATAAACCAAAGTAGTTTTCAGACTTCGCAGTGATCTCGGGGTATCCCCATCCTCAAATGAGTTCACCTACCGTTACCTTCCGACTTACAACTGCTGCTGAGAGGGAACTCCTTTTTCTGAAATATTTCCAATGTGAGAGCACTGGAACACTCTGAACACAGGTAACAGGTATATACAACTGATGTTTGCTGTTGATGCTCACTGACTATATTAACGACTCAAATGTAGTCTGGCAAGCTGATGAAAAACTACCAGAAATTGTTCGTCTCAAGAGATACTGAGACATCCCAACTATAGCAACAGGATTTTATTATAGCTGAGTAACGAGGCCAATCATGGTCATGGATCACTCCTTGGGGAACGAAGTTCTCATGACTGCAGAGTCTGTTACTGTTCACATAAGCTCTGTTTATTGTGTTGATGTCAACTTTAATTTTTCTTTGTTCATCTTTAGACAAGAGAGAAAGATAGATGAAGTGTGGTTTATAGAGTAGATTGTACCTGCTGCGACCACCCTTGATGAGACATTTGTTTGGGTATAAGTAGACTATCATCTCTTGTTTACTGACATTGAAATAAGTTTGGAGAAAACAGTGCTTTTCACAGACAGATAGTGAATCTATCCAAAATTTTTTCTACCAATATAAAATTTTTAATGCTTCTTTCATGTCAAATAAAATGGCAAAAATAGGATGCACTTAAGTTGTAAAATATGTTGAATTGAAATTGCAGCTACTACAGTGATAATACTGAATGTAAAATACCAGATGAGATGAATGAATTGAATTTATTCAAATCCAGAGGGGAGTAGCAAATTTATTTTTCCCATAGCTCTAGAGAACAGGTTTAGTAAAATATTTTCTTCATGTTCTGAAGTACAATCCTCTCTAGGGCACAACAGAGTGTTCATTTCTTCATGGAACAATCCACAGAAGAGGAAGAGGGCCGGTGAGCAGAAACAGTGCTGAACACTCAACTATTTATAGAACCCCAAATCACTTAAAGGAATATAAGCAATGCCAAACTTGGCAGGAAAGGAAAGTTAAGAGCATTTAGACTCAGACTACTCAAAAACTGCAGGCTTTCATCCAAATCCAGATCATAATCAAATTTTGCCACGCATCTACCAATGACCAAGAATCCAGTCCCCTCTCATTTTTACAGAACAACTCTACTTTTATTATCCTCTTTATCTCACAGGAAAAGGCAAGTCTAGGCCAGAAAGGTAATAAAAAATGCCTTGCTGACCTGGCAAAGGTTAATTTGGCTCATGGCTCCAATCTGAGGAGACTTCAGGAAATGTGACTGGCTTTCTAGTACTTATCTCACCAACGTTAATTAATTATTAAAAAAAAATATTTTTAAAAAATCAACTTGGGAAGAGAAAGACCTTTGTTTGGAATTTTTTTCTTTTACAGGCTTGAAAGTTATTCGAGAGACAGAGACAGAGACATAGAATCAGAGAATGGTTTGAGTTGGAAGGGACCCTAAAGATCACCTAGTTCCAACCCCCCTGCCATGGGCAGGGACACCTTCTACTAGACTAGGTTGCTCAAAGCCCCATCCAGCCTGGCCTTAACCATTTCCAGGGATGGGAGATCCACAACTTCTCTACCTTTTATTTTATTTTATTTTATAAGACTTGATGTGTTTAATACTGAAGGAGAACTCAGGGTCACAGAATTACAATCATAGTATTAAATTCCAAAATAGGACAGTGTGGAAGCAGAACATCCGACTTGGATTACATGTTTGTGCCTAAGATCTCATTCCCAAATTCACATTTAGCCAAGCAAAAAGAAGGAATCTAAATCGCAATTGTGCTCTGTAGATTCAATATTCCCACTAACTTCAGCAGGATCCACAATTATCTAAAAGTTAAAACAAAAAAAAAAAATCCAACTTGTCCTGTTTAAGGGCTTAAACTTAGAACAGATTTAAAGCTTTCAGTTAAAAGCAGTTTGAGCTTAAAGTATCCACAATATAAGATTTATCTCAATTAACAGCATACTTTCATACCAGAAGAGCAGAGCCTGAGAACTGCATGGAAAAAATCCAATTAAGGCCTGTATCTCATTTTAATACACTGCTGACTAAATCAGAAAAGATACACTAAAGACGGTGTATTAAATTAGATTAGCTCTACATACCATATTTTAACACTTTCTATCATTTACTGATAGTGCAGGAACAGAGTAGTTCCATGAGATTACTTGAATCTCTCCAGTTTCTGCAGTTGAATCTCTAGAATTACAGTTCATGTTCAGTATGCAGAGGCAAATTCTCCTGAACACACAAGTTTCAAAACAAGTAAGTCAGCTGAGGCCCTTATAAATTATAAACCAGCCCTCAGTCTGCCATACAACTGGCCAGTAATCAATGTCTATGTTTAACAGCTTAAACCAAGATTTTAAAAAATCTACAATATGCTTTCAAAGTTTTCTTTCCCCAACTAAAAGACTTCTCCGTTTTAATCCCTGATTTGGTCTTTTATCCAGTTAGGGTCATGTAGCATTTCTTAATCCCAGCATGGACATTATGTTGAACCAAGATATGTTGATGAATGATTCTCCTTTTCACCTTGTGACAAAAAAGAACTATCAATAAATTACTATTACGTGATGGTAATCACTGTGGCTTTAAGGACCAAATTTCCATGGATCAGACTGCTCTAAGCCTCAAGTCCATAATATGTGGCATGGAGTAAGAGTGTGTTTCTTCCATCACTGAAAAGAACTAGACTAAACGAAATAATCTGTTTCCAAGCATGAAAACCAGTACAGAATTCCCTAGGTTAAAAATAACATATTGTTTATGAAAGACTATGATATTTGTTTAAATTTCTCTCTGCAGCTTTTGCATTAAGACACAGAACAGCTGAATATCTAAACACACTGCAGTGTTACTCAAAAAGTAACCGATTCAGCCTTAAAACAGACTATTTCACATACTAGTAAAACCACAGCAATGCAGAGCTAAGCAGGGGCTAAGTCACTCCGTCATACAGATGCACCCTAGAACGATCACGGTTTTAGGCAATGCTTACCACAACTATTCAGTAGTGAACAGTAGAAAAGAGTACATCTGAACATAATATTACACTGTGATATTCTATTCAGCTTGAGGGTATAAGCAAGCTTTACGATGAGGTCATAAAGCAATTTTTATACTGAATTTATGAGATCATTATAATAGTCATTTCCAGAAGCCAGTGACTGGTTTATTAGAAGACAGCCTGTAGCAAAATTGAAAACGTAGATTGCAGAGAAGTTCAACTGCAATATTGGCAATATCCAAGACTGAAGCACAAAAATTGTAAGGCATAAAAGTGGGAAGATAGGGTTTAAGCATTAAGACTTATAAATATTCGAACAAGGACATTTCAGAATCAGCAACAAGAGAAGCATTGATTTACATTAATTTTCATTTGCAAAAATTCACCTTTATTCGAAGACTAGCTTATGCACAGCATACAGAATTGAAAAATAACTACTACTCCTGAATATTCACAACAGACACCTATTGCTAAATCATGAATAAATGACAGCAGAACATTTTCACCACACATACAAATTGTTTAAGATCAATCTTGTTTCTTAACTTAAAAACTCCCTTTTGATTCTTACATTAGTCCTTGTAAAACCACTTTAATTGACTTGACTATTACAAGATAAACCTTAAAACATAATCAAGCAACCATCCCAAACGGCGCTGTGCAGGACACAGGCAATAGCCCACAAGCACTGAATGGTTCTGCAGCAATAGAGAGAAAGTGAAGTATCTTTTAAGGAGGTTCTAGGGAACTCAGAAACATTGATAAATATCAAATATTTTGAGACTCAGGTTCAAAGAGAACCTTGGATTATCTCTCCTGTGTATATCCCAGCTTGCTACGTTTTAGACAATAACGTTCTTACTGAGCAAAAGCCTTTGTATTTGACAACCAACAGATATACTCATGTATTCTGAAAGATACTCAGTCTAAAACCAAGCAATTCAAAACCAAAAATACAGAGAAATCCTCAGAATCCAGCCAATAAAACTGGACCAGAACATATTCTAACTACATCTTTAAATGCTCAATTGACTCAATTATTTACAGTAACTGCCTGATATTTTATTCGGAATTTGAGTAACTTTTATTTTAAGCTACTGGTGGTTCTTATGTTTCTTCCTACTAAAGAGCACTGTCAAAGTAGAGGGCAGTAGCAAATAGAAATAAACAGTATTAAACAGAAAAGTAGAGAGCAGGGGGAAAACGTGGGTATAATACCTTATCACAGAACGACTAGCAGTCAGATGTAACAGTCATCTAAACAGACAAATGCAAACTCTTCATTTTTGGCAGGTTAATTTCTTCTGGTCGTTTGTCACGTACCAGCTACGTATGTCCATATACCTAGAGACTTAATTGTGTGGATAGTCTGGTGAATCGAAAAATACTTCTAAGATATTCTAAATAGTTCTGAGCTTCATAAGTAGTTGTCATCCAGGAAGATCAAAGGATTTGTTTATAGTAGTTTAACTGGGACGAACTGGGATAAGATTATTATTTATGAGTATATTAACATGGTCAATAGAAATGGAAGTTACAGAAATAGACATTTGTTAAAATAGAATGAGCTATGACAGTAAATGACCCTACAGATGGTGATACATTACTGTTGTTTTCTCTCTCCTCATCTACAATAGACCAATTTTATAAATATTGGAAAAATATAAATCATATTTTTCTTATCATGGATGTTGTCTGCAAATACGTGATCAGAATGATAACAATTTAAGTAATTAGAAATATAACTTTGTAGACTTCCTCCAGAGCTTTACCCTGATGGCTATTTTAACACCCTGATTTTTATTTTTCGTCCTCTATAAATCACCTCTACTAAACATTACAAAAAGTGCAAGGTTAGTGATTAAGCCAGTTTTAGAACAGATGTTAACACAGTAAATTGCTAATTTCGGACATGCTATGGGAGCTGTACAGCAGTCATACCAATCAGGCTCAATACACACATAAATTTACTGAGCAAGTAACCCCTTGAAGCTGTTGGAATGTGTATTCTCTATTGAATAGAGTTTTGATCATCTGCAAGGTCCTTCCATCACAAAATACCAATTAATTAAATCAAAATTCTTTTCATAAACCTAATAACAGAATCAAGCATGTGCATTTCCACCAGTCTGTTTCACTATACACTGTTAAAAACCAAGTTCTTGCTTTACAGCTCTCCAACATCCTTGGAATACCATCACACAGGTCACTGTGAACCTGCAACTTCTTGGTTGACAGGACAACTGACTGACAAGCAAAAAGTGCGCCAAAAGGTTTTTTTCATGTATTTGGCGCAAAGAAATTCTGCATTTCTAGATTTTTAGTCCACTTCCAAAATAATATTTCCCTTGCTTTCATAAGTCAGAAGTGTCTATAGGTCAGACATTCTACACAAAGTTCTAAACTTAAAAATTAATGCTGGACTTTTTACCCACTTAAATATCAAATTGTTTCCTTAATAATGCCAATTTATATTTATGACCAACTGGAAAACACCTCGCTATGTCATAAAATACAAAGAAAGGCTTTACTAATTTTTTATCATCTTTCATACGCTGTCATGATCCTTTTTGTACTGCAGAATCAAATAATGATGAATTAGCGGTGCTAACGGTCCAAAAGAAACATACTTAAAAATTAATAGCTTCACCTGTTTGTTGATCAAATAGAATTTTAAATAATCTCACTAGGAAGAAAGCAAATTCCCATGCAAAGCAAGTTACTAAGAAAAGCAAAGCCTATGTCTGCTTCTCAGCCAAAGACATGCTCAACCGAGTATTGCATTGTACAACACTCCATCTAAACTCTGAATGAATTAATTAATGCAGAACACAGATCCATGTACGAAAGGTATCAAATGCTAGAAGCCATGCACAACATTCGCCACGGCTATGGAAGAGACCAATGAAGTGCTACATTACATTTTTGACAAT
>VFFE01006880.1:455893-466694 GCA_008921705.1 Burhinus oedicnemus
GGACAGAAGTGTTTGTAGTTTAAAAAAAAAAAAAAGAACAAAAAACCCCCAACTCATTTACTCAGATTAATAGTGCAAGCAAAATGAAAACTGACATCTTCAAACTGCAGAGACAAAAAAACTTGTTAGAAATGAAGTCACTTTGGAAAAAATATTCTGAATTATTAAATGTAATAAAGGCAACCAAGCATAGTAACATGTAAATGATCATACTGAAATATCTCTGAAGACTTCCATCATCATCATCAGTAATACAATTATTATAACAGAGTCCTCTAGGCTACTTAGTTTTTCAGAAGACCTGTCAAGACTACATTTAAATTCAAAACCAGGTACCTTACTAACAAAGAAATATATTGTCTATGCGCTGTATAAGGGTATGAACATTTTTAAGTAGATAAAATATAGTCATTTAAGCAGAAAAGCAACAAAGTGAGTATGAAACAGACAATGGTCTTGTATACCAACGTTAAAAAAATATTCAAGATCACTGCTTTTAAAAATATGCTATTATTTCTCTGCAACCTTTTCCTCCCCAGAGAAGGGAAGGAGAGACTTAAGGCATAGATTTGCTTCTCTCTTAGCATGTAATTAATTAGTTCCTTTGATGAGTTTATGAATTTAAATATTCTCACACCTGTCTTTAGGTTCCCTATACACAGAATGAATAAACACTAATGTTTTACATAATGAAGTACTCGTAGATTAATTCATTAATTTTGCAAAACATTATCCCCATGTAACAGAAGCTTTTTTAAAAGACTACTTCCTACTAACAAGTTACCATTTATAATGCAATCCAGAAAGAGCAGCTATTGTTCTTTTCCCATTTAGCATCAGGGAAATACTGGTTTTCAGAAATTAAAAGTATAACGATTGGGAAGGAGAATTGGTCATGCTTATCATGCGAGCATCCCGTTGACCTCTTTGATTTAACAGGTGACAGAGACCTTACTGCTTAAGCTCCTTACGCCTGGCTGTACCAAGCAGATACAAGTGCTTCCTCCTGTCTTACCTAGCACAACAACCTTAGAATCAAATGAAATATACACACTGACTTTCCTACACCACAGAACCAAGGACATACGTAGAAGGAACCCTGAACCACCCAGCTGAGGGACAGGAGATCCAAAGCTTCATTAGCATTTGCAGCCAACAGATCTCTTACAAGGAACCCCTGAATCTTGGTCAGCTGCCTTCAAGACATAAGCCTGGTCTTCCTAATCCTAATTAACAAAGTGTCTCTAGAACACCTGCCCAGACATTCAGAGGGTTTGCAAAGTAATTAATTCCAAAGATAATAAACCAAGGCCATCCAGATTGTTACAAGAACCCTAAATGACATACTTTAATGGGAAGTACGTTATTCCGTTATTAGGCTGTATTTGCATAAACCCAATTCCCAGCATGGAAGCCTATACAACAGAGACACAATGGCATGTTCCTGACATCACAGCTAGGACCTTACGAAACTTAATGACTGAGCAATAAAATGTAAAATGAAATTCAGTATAAATAAATGGAAAAGAACAACCCTAAACTTACACATGAACTAAGAGGCTCTCAGTATGTCATTACTGTTCAGGAGCAAGATCCTGGAGCTATGGTTCACAGATTCATGAATCTACGAACTCAGTGTTCAGCAACAGTCAAAAAAGCAAATGACAAATTGTGCCTTATTGCATTATTATAAGGAAAGTAATATAGAACAAAATAAAGAGCATCATTAGGTCACTACAGAAATACATGGATCACCTTTCAAATAGTGTGTACAGCCTACCTCAAACCTGTAGAACTGAAAGGGTTCGAAAGGGACAACAAGGCTGATCGATGTATGCAACTGTTTCCATAACAGGGACGACTAAGCTACAGTTAGAAATCTTTAGTCTGTGAAAGAGACCACTGTGGCGATAACATGAGGAAATGTATAAAATCACAAGTGTAGGTAAGATGTTTAGAAGATGTACTGTTACCTCAGTAACAGAACATCTTCTAACTTGTGCAGAAGATGTACAGTATCCTCACAGGCAAGCTTAGGAAGTGTGGGTTGGATGAATGGACAGTGGGGTGGATTGAAAACTGGCTGGCAGATAGAGCTCAGAGGGTTGTGGTTAGTGGCACAGAGTCTAGTTGGAGGTCTGTGACAAGTGGTGTTCCCCAGGGGTCAGGACTGCGTCCAGTCCTGTTCAACATAGTTATCAATGACCTGGATGAAGGGATGGAGTGTACCATCAGCAAGTTTGCTGATGACACAAAACTGGGAGGGGTGCCTGACACACCGGAAGGCTGTGCTGCCATTCAGCGTGACCTGGACAGGCTGGAGAGTTGGGCAGAGAGAAACCTCATGAAGTTCAACAAGGGCAAGTGTAGGGTCCTGCACCTGGGGAGGAATAACCCCATGCACCAGTACAGGTTAGGGACTGACCTGCTGGAAAGCAGCTCGGTGGAAAGGGACCTGGGAGTCCTGGTGGACAACAGGATGACCACGAGCCAGCAATGTGCCCTTGTGGCCAAGAAGGCCAATGGCATCCTGGGGTGCATCAAGAGGTGGGTGGCAAGCAGGTCGTGGGAGGTTATCCTCCCCCTCTACTCTGCTCTGGTGAGGCCACATCTGGAGTCCTGTGTCCAGTTCTGGGCTTCCCAGTTCAAGAAGGACAGGGAACTGCTGGAGAGGGGACAGCAGAGGGCTACCAAGATGATTAGGGGACTGGAACATCTTTCTGATGAGGAAAGGCTGAGGGACTTGGGTCTTTTTAGTCTGGAGAAGAGAAGACTGAGTGGGGATCTCATCAATGCTTATAAATACTTAAAGGGAGGGTGCCCAGTGGTGCCCAGTGATAGGACAAGAGGTAATGGGCACAAACTTGACCATAGGAAGCTCCATCTAAACACGAGAAGGAACTTCTTTCCTTTGAGGGTGCCAGAGCACTGGAACAGGCTACCCAGAGAGGTGGTGGAGTCTCTGACATTGGAGACATTCCAAACCCGCCTGGACGCCATCCTGTGCAACCTGCTGTAGGTGACCCTGCTCTGGCAGGGGGGTTGGACTAGATGATCTCCAGAGGTCCCTTCCAACCCCGGTGATTCTGTTTCTTGCAATGCAAGAACCAGGTAATATCAGCAGGACACCAGTAGGTGCAAAGCTGCTAAAAGTAATTTAGCCGTGATTCTTCTTGCCAGAGCACACTGTACAGTGCTGATGGAGAGAGTGAAGAATTTTATGAAAGAGAAACCCACTAAGGATGACTAACAATGCCTAAAAACAGAGAAACCATATCAGGCTCTGAAAGTTCGTGAGCTAACAACAGTTGGAGCCCAAAAAGTCTAAAGGAAAGTAGCACGTATGTTCATGATTCTCCCTATATTCTCCCACAGGCATCTGCTCTTAGCCACTATCACAGCTAGGATATTGGACTGGACGGTCATTGATCTGATCCTGTACAGCCACTCATGTGTTTTTGCTTCCTTTAATCTAGAAGAACATCTAACATTTTTCTTTACAAGACAGTATACCATCAACACACAAGAATTAGATCAGCAATTTTGATTGATAACTTAGTTTACTTTCCAATTGGATAAGTGTATCATCAGAAACATCAGTAATTTATCCTTTCTGTACTATGTCCTGATTACAAACAGCGTAAAAGGAAACAATTTCAGCAGCAAATGAAAACAGATCAAAGTAACAGATGCCCTGCTAAGGGCATTACTTTTAAAAGACGAAAGTATTTTGATCATCATTGTAAATCTGGTCTTCAAAAGAAAAAGGTACCATAGCTACCATAAGATTAAAAGTCATGTTATAGTTGCCACTGATTTTGCTAGCTCTTTACTGTTCTTTACATCAGGATCTTACCTGCCTCTTTAGAAAGTACAGTATTTATAAAGTTAAAAGCAATACAGAAAAATTAACATAGCAAGTAAAAATGTCAATGTACTTAGCATCTCTAATAATACTTTCAAAGTACACCCAGTACATAGCACCCAAAGATACCAAGGTTCTAAAGAAACATTAACGGATTCTACTCCTTTATCATCACTGAACGAGAAAAGGTTGAATTGCTTCCAGGCTTCAGTAACACAACCTTTCAAAGAAGCTGTAGGCAGAAAAAACAAGGTAAAAATTTTGTTCAAAGATTTTGTTCATATGTGGTCCCATAAAACTTACACACAGGTAAAAAAACCAGAGGCCCAAATCCAAATACCAAATCCCAATGTTCAATATCAATACCAAGGAGTAACTACGTTATCTCTACTTTTATAAAATATTTTGTTTGTATGTTATTTCATCTGAAAAACTGCTGGGCCAGTACAGCTTCAGAGTGCGTTTAAAGCTTTTTGGAGACAGAGCAAATGAAGGAAATTTTTTTTTTTTCTTAGAAGTTAGAAAAATGAGATCAACAGAACTGGTACAAAATACAGTAATGTCTATCTTTTAAAGTATTGACTTTGATAATTATTTTTCAAGTTATATTGATTAAATTGGTCAAGTTCCTTCTTATTTCCATGCCTCTGATTTCTTTCCTATGAATGTTAACCTGTCAACATATAAAAGCTAAGTCTCCAAAGTTCAATTTAAATTTTGAATCAACTGGCCTATACCCTTTCCATACAATGTAATAGATAATGGGTTGAATTATGATCTAAGGAAAGTTCTTATAAATAAGCAACCAGTAAGCCATCAGAATTTCCATGGAAAAGAGAGGTCATCTATGGGGTGCATGAGGACCAAGGATCTGTAAGTAATGCAGTATCATCTGCTCCTGAAACAGTAAAATCATCCTGCAGTAAGCGTTGAACCTGCTCCCCCACCCTCACAGTTCTGTGAATTTGTAGCACAAATTTGTGGTGTACAGAATTACATTTCCTATCAAGGGCATTTCTCAAAGCCTCAATTCCTTGGCAGCTGTGTTTTTGCAATAATATCAGGGTGCAGCCTTCCTCCACTATCAGCTTTTTCAAAAAGTTCTAAAGTAAACTTTAGTGCAGCAACACTATGGGGTTTGTGCAGTTAAATCCTAAAATATTTTTATAATTTCTGTATTTTATATATAGACATTATATATACATTATATATAAAATATATAGTATATATGCTATTATAATGTATTTTATATAATTTTTATTTTTAATCTTTACTAATAATTAATATAATTTGTCTAAATGCATTTGCAAGATAACTCACAGAACTCAGTCCTACTCCCTGTGAATAAGCTATGCATATCATTTTGTTGTATTTTTTCTATATTGAAAATATTTATTTTTTTTAAATTAATTATACTGATAATGCATGCCTGCAACTGGATCCTGTGAAACATTTCCAAATAATAATGATTTTTTTTTTTTAATACAGGAGTATCTTGTTTCGTCAAGTTAATTCAATCAGTGTAAATGTATCAGGCAATTGAAAAAATACAGAGTATAGCAATTACTCCAGTGAGACTGTGTGTTTATTATAAAAAGGAAATCTTTATTACAAGTATCTGGTACTTGTAATTCCAGATAATTCTAATACAAGCAAACATTGAGTGGGTTTTTTTTTATCCAAAAGAAACAATGAGTTTAAGCACACAAAACTTTCTCGACAGTACAAATATTAGGGGGATTATGCCCTACATTTCAGTATGTGACTTCTGGCAAAACTGCTGTCAGCCACGATTAAGAATTCTACAATCTTGGATAACTAAGTGATCAACTTAGTGTTATTTCTCTTTAAAATGCACTGATGTTTGCAAACTATTTTTCTTTTTCTTCATAAGGGTACAAAGAGACACATCAAAAACACTCTGTCAAGAAAGATTTAAAAAGATAGCAGGGCAAGGTCTCATGATGGGAAAGTTTGGTCAGACTATCATGCCCATAGCTGTCACAAAAATTTAGTCTTCAATCCATACAGCTCACTGAACAGTTGTCTTTACAAGTTGTCATTACAAGACACAAATACGGAAATACGCAGCCACATCACGTGTATTTTAAAATGAATGGCACAACAATTGGCTAAGTGTTTCTCAGAAGTACATACAACCCTCCCAAGCAAGGAGAAATTATAAACTCACCATCACTGAGATCCTGCAGAAGGTTTTCTTGGCATGAAAAGTCCAGCTTCACTTTAATATTTACAGTAAATGTTGCAATCTTTCCAGGTTTTAGAGGAAACTGGGAGAGGGTATCTTCTAGCTTCCAACTCAGGAAGTCCCCATACAGCTTCTCTGCATTAAAATAAGGAAAAATTTCATGAGCATAACCTCTGTGTAAAGGAAATTTAAGTTTATAACTGTTGTAGAGAGTATTAACTGATTTGTCATCTTCTGTTTATATTCTGAAACATTCAGAATTCAGGCATTAAAAATTAATGTAACACTAGAAAGACATTAGAGAGGTTACGGACACTGACCTGGAAGCATGTAGATCACAAAGCTCAAAATATGAATCTAAGTGAAGAAGAACACTACCACAAGAAAAATATTGCACAATAGGCAGCATTAAATACTTTCAATACTCGAGAACACAGCCTGAAGGAGACCTAAAAGTTCATATAATTTTGAATCATAGACTCCAATTCAGGAAATGGCACATGAATGCAAAAAACATTTCATCACAATATTACACTAAAATAAATCAGTTACAATTCTGAAAGACAATTGGGAAGGCTAGGAAGACCATTGCCTTTCATTTTTTTTATAAAATAAAGTCCTTTCTCAAAACGGAGAACCATAAAGTATACAAGACCCAAATACTAAGGATGCTGCCAGACAGGGTAGTTCATGTTAGAAGATATTTGCCGGAGAAATTATTTATCATTGGTCCATATAAGATATGGCATCTGTAATTATTAGCTCCTCTGCCCTAAGCCTGAAGTGTCCGAAGGTAATACGAGAAAAAAAACCCCAATATTTACTGTTCATCAATACATTGAGATACTTTATCCCGTTACTCAGTCTCTCTATTACTCCAGTAACATCAAAAGATCCCTCTTGAAATAAAGAGGAGCAGAGGGTTAATTAAGTGCACTTCAGGAAGAAGGGTGAGTTAGTTATCTGTTATTTCAAGCTCTGAAATATGCCAAAACCAAGAGTCATGGACATTTAAGTACCTTCAGCAGAGGCGATCTAAAAAGTGATATTCTATGAACTTTATGCAAGAGCAAATATTTTTTTTTTAGAATGACAGAAAAGGTTGTTACATACTAGAATGGTACAATAACACAGTGACTTCTTCCTGAATTAATCTTACTTCAGATACTAAATAGGCTCAAGAAATTTCTGCTGATCTCATTTCTTTTATGCACTTCATAAATAATCCTGGGGAGAGGTGGGGGGGGTAAAAAAACCATTGTACAGGGTCTGGCTGAGATGGAGTTAATTTTCTTCATAGCAGCCTGTATGGTGCTGTTTTGGATTTGTGACTAAAACCGTGTTGGCAATGCACCAGCTTTTTGGCTATTGCTGGGCAGTACTCGCATGGCATCATGGTGGGGGCTTCAGTTCTGGCCAGGGTCAACGCTCCACATCCATCAATCCATTAAAATTTTCAAGACCATACAATGACAAACACTGCAGAAAAGTCTATTAATACATAAAATAAACATGACGGTTTAACTGGCAGAATCCTAAAAATCTATTTATTAATTCACTGTAGCAATGCATACTATCTCCGAAGCACACTGAAGAATTCTTCTAAAGGCTCATTTCAACACCATTTCAGCACTGCTTTGCATAACACGGGGCCACTGGAAGTCACACAGTTCATCTCCACTTCATAGCAGGCTACTGTATTTTAGAGCAAGTTAGTGTATTGCCATTTCAAAGCCCTTCCAAAACCATCATCTAAGATCCATGTGTGAGAGAACAGGCTGCCAAGACTGCCTCAACCACTACAATCTAGAATTAAGGGTCTTTCAAAAAAAGTAATTAGAATCCCAGTCCAAACTTTGTGCATTTGCACAGAAACAACTGCACCTGGGGAAGGAAAGAAAAGTGAGTATTTTTCCATTAACTTCTGCCTAAACAATAACTTTGCCTGAGATACATTTTTCTCACAGACCATCAATTGTTGTTTTGTGTCTTTCCACATCAAATCAATACTATAGACTTCTTTGTAACAACGAAGATGAAGTAAAAATAAAAAAATCCCCAAGTCACCTCCACCTCATCTAATGATTTAGCTGTAACCGTATCACTGTTCTGATTTTCTTCTGTTTTAAAGAGAAGTAGCTTAACAAGTACAGCAATCTATACCCTTTTCCTGATAAGTAAAAACATAATATGCTAAAGGGACGTTTTTTCTCAGTGTAAGTAAAGAACGACCTATCCCAAGCACCTGAGTGTATCTTCAGTTTAATGAACAAATTGTTTCCAAAATGTATTTTCATTAAGTAGGAGATTTATTTGAAGATACTGTGAGCGAAGAGACTTTCCAAGTGAGAACAGACCTTGCAGATACGCTCTAATTAACACCTGTAATTACAAGAGAAGGTCTGAATGCTCAAGCTAAAAGTTAAACTGTAGAGAAAAATCTGGTTTACGTTTATCTGACACTGGTTTATAGTTTAATAATGTTTTCTTCATTCAGTGGTTATTACAGTGATTTATACTATGGCATGGGGCTTGAAACCTTTCAGTTCAGTGGGAAAGAGTCTTCTTTGGGATATGCCTGATTCAGTATTTTCTAGAGTCCAAAATTTGTGTTTAGCAAACAACTGAAGTAACAAGCGTCTTTTAGTCAGGAGTTTAAATTAGTAACTTGTTCTATCATTTTACTGAATACTAAATGACTAAAATCATAACAAATACCATGTAATAGCTTATCCGCAATCTAACTTTGGGTTACCCCAACACAATCTAACTCTTAACAGATATTAAGCTCTGACAAAGAAAAAAAATCCACACTGGCATTTTGCATAGAGAAACTCGATAGAAAAGCAAGTCTTTTGAGATCACAAAAACCTCACTTCCTCAATTCTTTTCAATCTTAGGTTCCCAGGTAAATCTGGCTTTTTGCTATGTTTTTCATTTTCCTAATTTAATCTCTCTCCTAAGATGCACAAATGGTTTATTTTAATGTAAGCACATCCATAAAATTCTTTACTGAAATAATTTAACTCTTTGTTTGGCTATTTAACTTTACATGGCTATTAAAGCCATTATGACAAGCCACAATCTGTTTTTACCTTCCCACCATCACAAATTCATGCTGTTGTACAGAACAACATGTATTAGGACTGCTACCATTTTTCTCAAAATTATTTGTTCTTAAGATAACCAGCCAACAAACAAAACCATAAAACAGTGAATTTAAGAATTACTTAACTTAAATAGGAACAAATTCAAGTTAGACTAGCAATGTGTATTTAGTATTTGGTATATTTGAACATTAATATCTCAACTGCATATATTACAAAGGTATAGAATTTATGAGCTACCAAGATTTTAATTTCTTTTTTCCTTTTCATAAACTGCTTTATAGAACAACAGTGTAGTCAAAGACCTTTCTTTCAATAACAACATTTAAGGCTATCAGCATTAAATTGTTCTGCAAATTACAGTCACCACTTGATCAGATTCATTTCCAGAGAGTTTATCTTGAGTAGATTTCAAAATCCTTTAGGGAAGTAGTAACGTCAAAGGCAAGAAACTCAAAAGGACCTTATGAAATCAAGTGGGTATGCAAAAGATGGACTTACATACATACATGGACAAACATACATAAAGGTAAAATAATGTATCTGAGGGTGGGGGGCGGGCAGGAGATGAGCCATGTCTGGTATGTTGAACTTAGAAATGGCAGTTACAGCTCCAGAAGGAAACGCTAGAGTCACCACGGATGGTCCCCTGGAATCAACAGCTTAGTGAACAGCAACAGGGGAAAGAAAAAAAAAAAAGCCCCACACAAAAAAACCCTACCACACCACAGCAAAACGTAGGTCATCATTAGGAAGGATCCTGAGAGCAAGTCAATGGGGGGCATTTTGCCACCGCAGAAAAGCTTCGTGCGCTCACATCCTAAGTGTTGTTTGCAGTTCTCGTCTCTGTACCGCAAGGAGGACATCCTAGAGCTAGAGACGGTCCGAAGAAGGGTAACTAAAGTGATCAAGGGGGTGAAGCAGCTGCCAAGCGAGCAGAGATTAGAAAATGCTGGGACCCTTCAGTCTGAACAGAAGGCTGAGTAGGGGAAGATGACTGCAGTTTACAAAAACTGAAAAGATGGCAGATAAAGTGAATGCAGAACTGTTGTTCACTAAACTCCCTGGTACGAGAACTGGGAGCACTTGATAAAACTAGCAGGAGATCGGATTAAAAGAGATACAGCATTTCTCTACCCAGCTGGTAGTGAACTTCTGGAACCTGTTGCTACAGGAGGCTGCAGAGGCAAGCAGTACCAGCAGCTTCAGAATGGGACAGGCAAATTCATGGGCAAGTCCATAAAGGGCTATTTAGAAGGGAATATGTACGTACAGCAACTACGGATGCTGATCAAGCACAAGAGAAACACCACAACAGTGGCAATACTTGCATGCTGTCCCTCAGTAGCATCTCCTAATGTCCTGTGACTACTGAGCTAGACGGACCATCAGCCCTAGTAGGACAGTTCTTAAATTCTTATGTCTTTCTCTTCCTGTGGGAGAATGGGACAGAATGGGACTGAATCCTCTATTAATCATAGCATTATGACCTGCAGACAGCTTCAAAATTGCAAACTGAACTTAAAGCATCAGAGAAACTGTATATACGTGGAATAGTGTTCTGAGCACAGTTGTGGATTCCTAACAAACATAGATGTAAAAAAAAAAAAAAAAAAAAAA
>VFFE01006880.1:466714-536934 GCA_008921705.1 Burhinus oedicnemus
TTTACTGAACTCATAGCTGAGTTTCTCAACTTTTCTCCTTTTTCCCCATTCTTTTCAACAGAAGTTGTAACTGAGAAATGATGGTTTTAAAGTTGTCAAGAGTCTCTTTTTCAAACTTCTGAACGAATTAACTGCATAACGTTATGTACTAAGAGTCTGATTAACATCTGATTCAGAGGCCCATATATTCCACCATCTAATACATTTCATTACATAAACCACCATTTAATATGCGTGCTCTATTGGGTCTTTCTGTTACATACATACAGCACCTAGCACAGTAGGAGCACGTTGGACTTACTGAAATAAGAACAGTAAGTCATCATACTTTTCAGCTTCTAAAATTATTCGTGGTAACAAGTCTTGGACAGAAAAATCTATTCTTATATGACTGGCGAGTCCTGTTCTCTCAGGTTGCAGAGAAGAGGATACTCTGTTGAAAAAAAACATCACGAGCTCCAATACTGAAATGAACAAAAATCACCAGGTATCACATTGCATTTTAATAGTCTAGCACTGACAGAATAAAACCTGCAATAAATATTTCTATTGTTAAGTAAAGATTTTATTGCTTGTCATCTGCAGTTCTTCTGTGAATATCACTTTCATAACGATGCCTCAGAGGACAAACCAAAACCAATAAGCCACATCACAAAACAAAAGCAAGATCCACCTATCAGACTGCTTTTTAGTACTAATACGTACAGAGTATTTTAGGAGAAACAAGTGGAAGCAGGAGATGTACTGTATTTCTTCCATACCTTCAATTATTCTTTTAACTCACAATAGCTTATTTTATTTATTGCTTTGTTTTTTAAAGTCTTTTATCCCACTTTTTTCTTACTGCTTGCTGAGTGAGACAGAAGCAGGCTTATTTACTTCCACACCCTCAAGTAGGACAACATTACTGCTAATGCTAATTTATTTAACTCACTAACCAGTGTATTTAGACATAAGCAGAAAATAATTTAGACCAAGATTCTTGCTGTTTACTAGTTATTGCCTCGGGATTTTTTTCCCCCAAGTAACATTAAAATGAAATCTAGATTTCCAAAAGGCAGTTGGCCCTTTGACACACAGATGATTCTACAATTTCTTTCATTTTCTTTCTGCATTTTCTTACATTCTCTTTCATTTCTGTATTCCTACAATAAAATTGAGCTGAATTATTCCAGTTCCGTAACAGGGATTATGATATTTATTCTAAACTGACCTAAAAGAAGTATAACACAACTAGTCCCCCCTTTATCAGAGAAAAAGTGATCATTATTTTTTCTAAATCTAAATCAGCATACACACCCTTAGTGTTGACTGTTTTCGCTGTGACCTCTAGTTTCTCCAGTGGTTCTGTTCCAATATTTTCTAACTTAATGATAAGCTGTTGGGTCTCTCCATTGTAAAGCTGGACAGACACGTTAGTGGAGATTTCATCCCCTGAAGAAGGCTGAAGCGTATGAGCAGACCTACAAAACGTGACACATAGACAAACAAAATATTATGATAAACATGTTAAAAGCCTATCAAATTACTATATTCTATTAACTGTTCTTTGAAGACCCAGAAACTACTGCTCTGCAATCCTGAATATATTAGATATCATTTTCCATTCTCATTTTAGCCAGGGTCATTTTTTATAACCATTGAGGACAAACATTAATATTTTATGCGTAAGACAAGTCAGATTTCAAACAATATAAAATATGTATTCCTAACTGTGAAAGCTTGTTAAAAATTGCTGCAAAAACTGTAAAAAAGGGGAAAGAGAAAAAAAGCAAGAGCATGTCATTAGAATGTGCAAACTGGAAAAAAGTGGTATCTGATCTACCAAGTGTTTGAACACTAGGGTTGAGTAACAATGAGTATCAAGAGCTGAATGTAAAACAGAAATAATAAAAAATAAAATTGAGGAGAATAAGAAGTTGAGTGCTACATAGGAAAAACCCGGATGAGAGAGTCCTCTTTAAGATCCTGAAGTCCATACTGCTCTCTGATCAGCCTGTAAAAATTACGGAAGCGAGAATAAAGTTAACTGGTAGAAGAAACCTCAGAAGAGATGAAACCTGTGCATTCACAAGTGAGAATACGTGATCTTACATTGTTAGGCATTCCCAAACTCCACCAACATATGATATATGCGGAATGGAGACAGAAACACCTTTAATGACAGATAAGCAGGGATCTTAAGGGATCATAAACAGTATGTGAACTATGAGGTAAGTTACACTTAGTAGAGCAATATATTGTAAAAATAACTTAGAGATGAAACAAAAATTATTCTACAAGTTATATGCACTAGAGAAAATGCATGGGTATCTAAAGCTTCAGAAACATGAAAATTTATTTAAGTGAGTATCAAGCATTTCAAGTAACAAACGGGTCAAACCAGTCAATTATTGAAATAGCAGATATGCACAGTGCTATGACAACACATCATGAATAAAGGAGAATTAAGCAGTAACCCTGACCTTTGCTAGGAAGAAGTAATATGGGAGTTGAGAGAATGCAGTTTTAGTGGATAGCAGGGGGCATAAACCTCATGGGAGAGGATCCTGGAAGAAATTCACTGTGTGAAAGGCGAAATAGTGAATATAAATCATAGAATCACCTAGGTTGGAAAGGACCTTTAAGATCATCAAGTCCAACCATCAACCTAACACTGCCAAAACCACCACTAAACCATGTCCCTAAGCACCACATCGACACGTGTTTTAAATACCTCCAGGGATGGTGACTCAACCACTTCCCTGGGCAGCCTGTTCCAATGCTTGACAACCCTTTCGGGGAAGAAATTTTTCCTAATACCCAATCTAAACCTCCCCTGGCACAACTTGAGGCCATTTCCTCTTGTCCTATCACTTGTTACTTGGGATAAGAGACCAATCCCCACCTTGCTACAACCTCCTTTCAGGTAGTTGTAGAGAGCGATAAGGTCTCCCCTGAGGCTCCTTTTCTCCAGGCTAAACAACCCCAGTTCTCTCAGCCGCTCCTCAGAAGACTTGTACTCTAGACCCCTCACCAGCTTGAACTCTTTAGAACATGAATGAGAAGGAGGATTGCAGAACAAGACAGATGGGCAGAGATTCAATTTCTGACTGTATTTTTCATGCTAACGCAAAGTGGTCAGAAGGGATCAAGGATACAAGGGCAAAAGCTACTGAGATTAATGACCAATAAATCTGTTGGTAAACCCAGGTTCAGTAACTTCTTTTGGTAGGTATTTCTGCTATCCTTCCTTTCTATCCCTTCCTTCCTTAGCAGAAGATAAGCAGCCTCCACAAACAAGAGCAGATTTTAGTCTTTCAGAACGCATCTATGACAAGTACTTAAAACACATTTTTTTTTTTGAGAATTTAAAATTGACTGTCATTTATCATTATCATTGCAGTACTCTGAAGTTTGGGCATTTGGAGTGACAGAGAGAACACTCTGGGGAGACCTTATTGCAGCCTTTCAATACTTAAAGGGGGCTTATAAGAAAGATTGAGAGACAATTTACCAGGGCCTTTAGTGACAGGATGAGGGGCAACAGTTTTAAACTGAAAAAGGGTTGATTTAGATTAGATGTTAGGAAGAAATTCTTTACTGTGAGGGTGGTGAGACACTGGAACATGAGAAGCTGTGGACGCCCCATCCCTGAAGGTGTTCAAGGCCAGGCTGGATGGGGCTTTGGGCAACTTGATCTAGTGAAAGACGTCCCTGCCCATGGCAGGGGGATTGGACTAGAGGATCTTTAAAGGTCCCTTCCAACCCAAACCATTCTATGATTCTGTACCTGCTCTGAACTTGTCCTCACCTACAAACAAAACAAGGATCTAATATACAAAAAAAGCACCACATATATTGTATTTGGATGCAATGTGGAGCTTGAGTGAAGAAAGAACAAGGTGTAAAAATGTGTTAGCAAACACAAATAGCTTCAGGTGTTTTCTAGAGTGAAAAAAACCCCAATCCATCAACATCATATTCCTCTCAGTGAAGGTGTCCAGATGCTGACAACATACTGTACCACTAGACTGAAAAGGCCAGCCTTAGGACCCAGAGGAGCAGTGGGAAGGCAAGCATAACACCAGGAAAACAGATAGAAAATAGGAACTGTGTGTATAGCAATTTTAAGTGTATTAGTAACAGTGATTCTTCTGTACAGAGTATTTTTCTCTCTCTCTTTCTCTTTCTTCTGTAATAATTGCATCTGGACTAACAACAGTCTAATACAGGAATCATTAAGATAAAAACAGTAAATTCTTGGCTTTATACATAAAGTGTGTTTCCTCTATGCTCATAAACATGACTGCAAGTATAACAGTATTGCACAATTATTTCAGTATATTAGAAAGTACTCATCAAGAAAGCAACCTATAATGCCTGGTACACTGGCATGCAGCTTCAAAAATTTCTGGTTCTTGTGGAAATGACTGATATTTTTCTATATGAGAAGTCTTCCCCAATTTTGTTTATAAATTTGTCATTTTCTTCCTTCAATTTTCTTACTTTATAGGCTTTTCCATTAGGATTGTTTCACTCAGTAGTGTAATATTTTTATATACTATATATGATACACATAAATTTATGCACAAAATTTTATATAAATGCATATAACGATGAAAATATATACTAACAAAGTCATTCTCAACCCACAGCAGGCTTCATGAGTGCACCCTCAGTACGTCTGCAGACGACACCAAGTTGGGTGGGAGTGTTTATCTGCTTGAGGGTAGGATGGCCCTACAGAGGGATCTGGACAGGCTGGATTGATGGGTCGAGGCCAATGGTGTGAAGTTCAACAAGGCCAAGTGCTGGGTCCTGCACTTGGGTCACAATAACCCCATGCAGCGCTACAGGCTTGGGGAAGAGTGGCTGGAAAGCTGCCTGGCAGAAAAGGACCTGGGGGGGTTGGTCGACACCCAGCTGAATATGAGCCAGCAGTGTGCCTGGGTGGCCAAGAAGGCCAACAGCATCCTGGCTTGTATCAGGAATAGTGTGACCAGCAGGAGTAGGGCAGTGATGGTCCCCCTGTACTTGGCACTGGTGAGGCCCCACCTTGAATACTGTGTTCAGTTTTGGGCCCCTCACTGCAAGAAAGACATTGAGGTGCTGGCCTCAAGTTGTGCCAGGGGAGGTTTAGACTGGATATTAGGAAAAGTTTCTTCCCCAAAAGGGTTGTCAAACATTGGAATAGGCTTCCCAGGGCACTGGTTGACTCACAATCCCTGGAGGTACTTAAAACACGTGTCGATGTGGTGCTTAGGGACATGATTTAGTGGTAGTTTTGGCAGTGTTAGTTTGATGGTTGGACTTGATGATCCTAAGGGTCTTCTCCAACCTAAATGATTCTATGATTCTATTAGAGCTTCTGCTAAAATTGAACTTGACCTTCCATAACACAGATCAATAAAAAATGGTGCAGTTCTAACAAGACATTATGGTATGCCTAGAAATGCCTGGAATTATTCTTGCCGATACGACTATCACCCCAAAATTACTATTAGATCAATCAACTGTTAAAGAAATTATAAACAGCTGTATATCTTTGACCTTTCAAACAAAGTTCACCTACAAAGAAGCAAGGCAATAAATACAGTATCAAGACTATCTCAAATACTTCAAAAATAAATAAATTTGGTGAAAAATTAAGAAAAGTCATCTCAGCTCCAGCAGAAGGTTCCAAAGACAATCAGCTATAAAAACTAATGTGCTTTGACAGGAAAAATCTCTCTCTTAAGAATAGAGCCCAAAATCAATTGTTGGTAAGATGGGTGTCAAGGCAAATGTAAATGTAAAGCAAGTCACCAAGAGGCAAGGATAGAAATCGGATTCAGATTTTATCCTGCTGTCTGTAAATTAAGAATGTTCTTTCTTTCGGTTCTTCGTCATGTCTTTTAAAAGTACATCATCCTCTGGAGAACTCAAAGGATAAAACACTGTTGACAGGAGTCGCATGAGGCAATCTGTTGGTATCATAGAGGCTGGGAGGAGGAGTAAGTGATGGTAAACAGAGACCTCTCTGGCATACTGCAAGGTAGCCAGGAGCACATCTGAATTCCCATGATGTCACAGGAACTGAGACTGACTACTGAAACTAAAGCATCTGAAGAAACTAAAAGTAAATTTAACAGCACTGAAAAAGTAAATACACACCAATATACCAAGAAAATCTTGTTCATATTCCACATTATCAGCTGAACATATATCCAAAAAGAGCAGATATTATGCTCATTTAAGAATATTTTCAATCCCCTTTGTATTTCTGTCCTGATTTGAGCGACACAGGACTAATTTCTCTTCTAATGCTTGGGAAAACTGCACTTGTAGAAGACTCTAGTGTCTCAATTTGTGAAAATATTTACTTTAGAGCCAGCTATGGTGTGTGGGTTTCAAGGTCTCGGTGTTTTCAAACTCACCAGGTGCAAGGATGAGGAGGAGCGAGACCCAGGCACTTGACCCAAGCTGGCCAACAGGATTATTTCATACCATGAACGTCACATTCAATACAAATTAGAAAGTTTGCTGCAAAGTGCTCTCTCTCTCAATTAATGTCTGTGATCCTGAGAACTTCCTGCCCCAGTGCCGGACCCCTGAGGCCTTCCCTTCCTCCCGAAGCTGTAGCACTTACAGTGTCCGACATTTGCTGTCCACTGCTGGGAGTGCACAGCCTCCTGCTGATAGAATTGGCTGAGTATAATCCTTGTATATTTTATACTGGTATTGGGATCAATATTGGTTCTTTAGTGTTATTAATGTTAATTATCTTATTCTATTAAATCTGTTTATATTTCAACCCCTGGGTTTCCTTGTTTTTCTCGATTCCCCTTCCTGGGTGGGGCAGGGCCATCAGCTGATAGAATAATTGTCTAAACGACAATAAATTGTTGCGGGTTTCTCAAACGATAACAATTTCAAACCTATCATGTTATTTAATATATTCATAAGTTTGGCTAGTCAATATTAATTTTGAGTACAGCTAAACCATACAGACTCCATATCTAGCAGAATTTTTATAGGGAATTTACCAACATGTAACTCAATTGCAGCGTTTTATTATTTTGCTGTCTTCATCAGGATATTACTTTTATATCTTTGTAATACAATGCCATCAACACAGCCCATTCCACATTTGAAAAGCAGAATTCAATATAGAAAAATCAGAACCAAACTGGTTCCTTTGCTTTATTAAGTAAACCATGCTTAAGAACACAACCAGAAAAATAAAATTTACGTATATATATATATACACACACACATATATATATCTCTTTGTGACATACTACACTGATGATCATCCTACTAAGGATCATAAATGGAGCCAAGATATTCCAATAAATAGAACAAACCCTGTGGTACTTGAGCTATCAAGGCAGTAAGTAACAAAAGGTTGTTTCCTGATCCATAGGTAACAGGAATATTAAAAAAAGAAAAACAACAAACCAAAACAAAAAAAAATGCAAAACTGAAACTCCATACTTTTACAACTATTTGCAAACATAGATGGATGGCAAGACTCTGACATATAGTGATCAACATGCAGCTTGGCAGGTGAATGCTCTTGAACCTTAAAAAGTTCCAAAAATTGAACTGAATCAGTGTCTTGCCAGCTCTCTCTAAAATCATGGAATTAGTCATCCACATTCTTCACGGGAAAAAAGCTCAAAAAAAAACCCACAAAAAAACCACATGACTACTGTGTGCTTTTTGGTGAATGTATAAGTTATTTTAGTTGATTCTTCCTGTACCTCTTAAACATACTGTTTCTGTAGTATAGTATCAAGTTTGGGCTCCTCCTGAACAATGGAAGTATTAGTATTTTGGAGCAAGTCCAGAAGAGGGTTATCAAAATGACTAGGAGGCTAGACCACACGACATATGAGGACAAGTTCAAAGAGCTGGGTTTGTTCAACTTGGAAAAAAAGAAGAGGGGGTGATTTTTACTCCTGTGAGTGTGGTCAGACACTGGAACTGATTTCCCACAGAGGTGATGGAAACACCGCCCATGGAGATAATTAAAATTTAACTAGATCATGCCCTGGGCAACCTGATCTAACATTTAAGTCATATCACTTTTCAAAGCTGGCCCTGCCTTAAGCAAGATCCTGGACCAGATGACCTCCAGAGCCACCCTTTCCAACCCACTGTATTCCATAGATTACCTCTTTACTTCAAGATTTTATGAACATTTAGCCTTTAAAGGATTCATTCTTTTAAAAGTATGACTTTAATAATGAATAACCATTACACTCCCTCAGTTAATTAAATGTTAAAATATTTTCTATGAAATTCCAAGGTTTCAAGCAGTAAAACAAAAAACTTAAGATTTATACTCCAAAGTAAACAGCACAGATATAGTTTATGTCTTATTTTACTAAAGCACTGATTATATACTCAGATGAAGTTTTTATTCAGCATGTGACTAACGCTTAAATACGACCAAATAAAATCATCATTTAATTCAGTTTCTCACCTTGGAAGGGAGGTACTGATCTGCAGCCTTGGCAAAGCTGGAATGACTTCAACAGTACAGCCATTGGTCTTCACTCCTGGCAGATTATCCAGAAGGCAATCACTGAAGACTCCAAAAACTGACGTATGGTAACCTGATTTTCAGAAGAAAACACCAGGATGTTGTGAATTTTTCTGTTTTCTAAAAGGTCTAAAAGTACTAAGCTACTGGTCAGGTCTCGCCAATATTTTTGTTACCTAAATCACCACATTCTTTACAGGGGAATCTTCTCAGGACACAAAATACGTAAAAAGTTTTCAAACCCCCTAAATAACAACATTTATAACCACATGACAACATATAAACAACACACATGTACGCCTTTGTATCTGTGACATGTAAAATTAAAAAAAAATTTTAAAAAAGAGTTTGTGATTTCTACCACCCTTTATGTTAAGTTCTGTGGAATCCTTTACAAGATCAACATCACAAGTCACAGTATAGAGACCACCATTTTATACCCCATCACCTAATCCACTGGTGCACATAAAACTTGTTACCCTTCAACATATGTCAAAAGTTCCTTATTTCCTTCAAAAAATGTTTATAGGGAAGAGTCTCAACTGTATCCAGAAGCTAAAGATAAAAGAATTCTAAAGGAAATTAATTAGGAAAAAAAAAAGTATATATGCATACACACCACAAACACCTGCCATAAAAGACCACAGCTTATCCTCTAAAAGTTCAATTTAGTAGGAAAGTACCTCTGCACCAATTCCTTTCCAGGCAATATACACAAGCTATATCTGAAGGAAAATTTGATACATTAACACACAAACAGCCGCCAAGTAAAGAAATCAACTCCTCTACTTGCAATACATTTTTAGTATGTGAAACTAAAAGCAGACAACTACAGTACAAATGTTCTAAATGCTTTGATGCTATTCTGTATTTACTGAAATAGTTTGGGGGGGGGGGGGCGGGGATCAAAAGAAGAATCATTTTATGAGCAGACAGAAAAGCACTTAAGAAAAACTCAGTGAAAACAGAGTTTCTTCAAGTTCGAAGTCGTCTTCTTTCGCTGTTTAGCTTTATTAAAATGGTTCTTTTCCTGTATATCTGTATTCTGGGAACACGCACCTAAAATTGTGTGTTGGTAAGATGATTCAGTCCTACTATGCATTGAATCTATCATCTTCGCATATACCTCCTTTTCTAGGAGACTGGTCTGCTCGCCTTCTACAAAAGCTCTTTAATTCTTTTTACTTACTATAAACACAATTTTATTCAGGCTTATTAATGAAATGATATCTTGACTGCAACAGACTACACATATTGGCTAAACTGTTTCTACACAGGCAATCTGCAAAAATTGCTGTAATCTTACATGAAGACGATTAATTAAGAAAAATGAACTGCAAGACTATCTTCTGCATTCTCACGAAAAACTTCAAGTAATCCTCCTCAGAAGTTTTCCAAATGAAAGCGTTAATAAAGGAGATTTTGAGTTCATTATCCTTTTCCTCTCATACACGAGATATTGTAAATACGTGTTCATTACTGCAACCAAGTCATTTATCAGGCTATGTTTTTAATGAAGTCTAGTACAGAAAACAGATCTCTCTTTGTTTTCTTTTTTCTTTTACATACTGAGGAGAATTCAGAGCCGCAAATACATAAAGGACATCAATTTAACATGTGTCATACAAACTTATGTGTTCCACAGAGATGTAAAACAAATGGTTGCTTTGCTAGGAGGAGAATGACTGAAGACATGCCTTACCATTGACAGTGATCTGTCCAGTAGTTTGAGGAACACCAACAAGAGTTACCGGATAGAGACCAGATTCTGCAGGTAGAGAAAGAGCCGCAGGAAGAGATTCGAATTCTACTCCTGTTGTCAAGAGACCCTGAAAAAGTCATGTTACATAGATAAATCCATTTATGATATACACTTATATTTTTATGATATATACTTATATTTTAATCCCTTGCATTACAGCACCCAAACTTTTATGATTTATTCCAATTTGCTCATAGCAGTTATTCTGGTTTTTAAGTTCCAGTGACTGAAGCACGCATCTAGAATTATGGCAAGATTTGTATTCAAGTGAAACGTGTTTCAGGATCTGAGGTGGGAATGATGTATGAAAAACTAATAAAAATTTATACCCAAGCAGAGTAAAAAGAATGAGTGATATAATCTATTCTACATGGTGCTGGTTTGTTCCTACATTTAACTGCACCCGTGACCTTACTTATATATTTGCTTATATTTTGGACATTGAAAATCAAACATCAATAGCGGCTCTTGCTTAGCTTTAATTAAAGTTCCTGGCCAGAAAATATTTATCTACGGGGAGAAAAAAAATTTAGTATTTACAGATAATAGAGCAAGCCTAGCTTTACTATCCAATCTAAACATCTCAATGTTTAGCATCTTAGCTTCCTAAATTTAAAACATGGGAAAAAATAAGAAACGAAGAAAAAAAAAAATATTTAACAAACTTTTAAATACAACATTACTGTCCTTAGCAGATTGTTTGGGGTTTTTTTAAACTCATTTAGTGAATTTAAGATGCTTGAACACAGAATGTACTGTTACAAGTAAGAAATTTAATATTGTATAGCACATAAGTCTAAGTTACCAGCTGCTTTTCTATAATCATAGATTTTTATTTTTTAATAAAGATGCCATCCAATTATCTCCATCAATTAATGCAGTAAGTACAACTGGATTAAACCTCAACTCCACGAGGATGGTTCACAGGAACTCAAAACTCTATGAAAGAGGTAGATACTATTTTTGTAAAGACAGATGAAAAAACTCATTGTTTGAGCCACAGAAAACCACAAAGAGACTGCAGACTGAACAAGGAGTTTAAGAAGCAGCAACATTATCTGCACAGTGCCAGAATACCAACATTGCTTTCCTTTGAAAACATCTATGATTTTCTTGGTTTTAATTCAATTGGGTTTTGAATGGTGCACCTCTAATGCTCATGTCAGCTGTAAAAGGCAGACTATCCCTCTTACGTTTCTAATTCTCAATTAGAAATTAGGAAAATTGATACTCGTATAACAAGTACTTAAAGAAATGCAAATGGCACCGTCGGAATTACCCAGCCAATGACTGAAACTTGACCTGTTATGTACATTAAGTTTTAATGGTCTGATTTGCATTGGGACTAACCACCAGCAACTCTTCTTCAAACAGTTCCTAGATATTAACCAAAATCAATCCACCAGCAGCCAAAAACTGAACTAAATTAAAAGCCATCATTGGAATTTCTTTCCTCCTCAGAAGGCTGTGTGCCTTCTGGTAAATTAACAACTATCCTTTATATACATGCTACATAACAACTAAATAAATGCTTTGCACCTAAGATTTTTAACAGCAAAGTCCTAAACACACCAGAAGCTTAACAAAGCAAACTGAACAGGTCTGTCAGGTTCACTTCTCTTCTACTGAAGATGTAAAGTCATCAAGATTGTAATACACCCAAAAGCTAAAAAATCCTTCGTTCTAGCAATCACTTCTTTGTAGACTTGACATTGTTGAGACAACACCTAATTCAGTCAAAACTGTTATTGCTCTGTGGAAAGGCATGTTAGAGAACTCTATCCTCTAATATTGCGCAAAATTCAATTTCATTACCTTACTGGAGTTACAAGAAAATACTGTGTCAAACTCTCATTTCTACTAAATTTTAGTTCTCCCCTGGTTTCACATGGAGACTTCAGCTGTCCGAAACAATCCGCAAAAAAGTAAGTGAAAACTAATGCTATTTTCCTATACATTCACCACCCATCGTATCAGAGTACTGATGTTTTTTGATTCCCACTTCATAAACGCAAGCTTGGTCACTACTTTTCAGATAGGTACATTTATGTAGCTGGAAGCTTAAACAGGCCTCGTTTGCACTCTCAATGAAATATTCTTTGCAATATTTCATAATAAGGATACCAAAATAATTATTGCAATAATTGGCCAATACAAACTAATTTTAGATATGATGCAACATAGTTGTTTGCATGTGACTGAACATGAATCCTTCCAGCAGGATTCACCACACAGAAATGGGGTGAACATTCACACTTTAATACTGACTAAACCTCAGTCTTCATCATAATCATTCTGCTTTTTTGCTTTGGCTGAAGGAAATCTTGGAACATAAACAAAAGGTGATCCCATACACACTCTGAAACTCACTTTTAAAACAGGTACAGAAGGCTTTGTAAGATTATCTCAGTCCCAAAAGCACTATGTTATCACTTGGCCAAATATTCAAATATATTTTAATTATTCAGGATTCACCTCAACTAAATACTTTCATCCAAGGCCTTAAAGTCCTAAAAATCAATGAAAAAAAAAACCCTCCAATGTCTCGTTTAATATCACGTATAGCAAATGTAAATAAACAGAACTGACAGGGACCCTTAAATATTATCTAACCCATCTCCCTACTCTGAAGCAGCACCAACTCCACATTAATCATTCCCAGCATGTTTATCTAGGGAGTTTTGGAAGTTCCCTCAGCAGTAATCTCTAAGAGGGGACTAGGTAACTTAACGCAGTGGTTAAACTGGAAAGCCTTTCCAGTTCAAACTTTCTCCTAATACTACACTGAACTTACCTTGTAACAATTAACACACATCATTTTTCGATTCCTAGCTAACTCCCCAAATTAGCCAGTATGTCAAGTGCCTAAACATACAGAGAACACTAAGAAATCACAATGCCATTGCAAAACCATAGTCAGGTCACTTTTCTGAAACATGGGAAACTCCTCATTAAGATATGGGCCTAATTAGCCCAGTTTTCCTTGGGGCAAGGGAGAAGAGGGAAGCAATAAGTAAATACAGCTTTCTCCCATGTTCTTACTCCTCTACTTCACATTTTTAATCAAGCTGGATGTCAGGACATACATTTCTACATTCATTTCACTTCTTGGGCTGTAACCAGTCTTGTGCTCTTACTTAATATGAATTAGTCCCCCATCCCAGCAATGACACATCCTCCACTATCAAGTTGGACTGAGAAGGGGCATGGGAAGACGTTTCCCCAAATGCCTTTTAGGGTCCCGTAAAGGAAAAAATAACCTCAAGGAGGGCCATAAACCAGCACAGCCCTGAGAAATGCATCTAAAGTAGCCATGTGTGCATATATACAGGCTGCCATACAACCCCAAAATTGCCAGTCAAAACCCCACAGCCCAGCTAGTTTTGATCTGTAACACCAAAGAGCTCCCTCACTGCAGGGAATTGAGGCCTGGAATGGACCAGAGCCAAATAACACTGAAGAAACTAAAGATCACAACGGTGGGGGAAAAAAAATACAGAAATTAACTGAGAAAACTAAGTAAATCAATGGTAGTATTTTTAAAGGCTAATGGTCAAGGCTCAGGAAAAGCAATGATCACAACCCAGCTGTGAGAGAAAGCATCCTCTTTGCCAGAGGATTTACACTGAGTATGTTAACAGCAGACAAAATCCAGACAAAAATCAAGATAAATAGAGGCAGTAATAGAAAAGGCGGCACGTGAATGCATCAGGAGTACAATCACCCAAAATATGCATGTGATTATGGACAAGAAGGAAGAGTTACTATTAAGAGAAACTGCCAGTATTAAAATGATTTAATAACAGTAGAGAAAAAAAAAATTGCTATATACAGTGCACATTGTTTCCTAACCCCCAAAATTATATCAAAATTACACCTTGGATCATGCTGATCACAAACACAGCATGTTGATCACTGGTAACTGCTAAAGCAAAATAAGTGCTCAGCGCAATATATTTTCCTTATAATGCATTAAGAATGCATTCTCTGTCTATTTTTTAACAACAAAAACCATGAAAATGAAGACATTTTCTAGAGAACAAACAATGCAAATGCCAAAACACCTGCACTAAGCATATACTATGCCTGGACTAGAAATTAAAGTGCCTCAAGTGTATTATCACACGAAGGAGAACACAGCATTCGTTTCTCTCAGAATGAGAGTTTTACTATGCAGTAAAACTTCAAGTTTTTAAAAGTAAAGATACTAAGAAAGCATAAAAACTCACTGAAATGGGGAAAAAAAACCTAATATAAACCTCAACTAGGCTTCAGAGTTCCAGACATAAACTGAAATCAAGATACTTACCCTTAAAACTTAACCCACACAAATAAGTTTTAAAGGACAATGACATATCTAGAATGTCTGAAAGACATTTTTAATATTGCTATTTGCTGGAGAGCAGAATGCAGTAATATTTGCCCAACATTGCCCTCTGGTGCCTAAAAATTTTTTAGATTAACAGTGACAATCAAATCAAGGCTAAAGTACCGTCATATCCTTTATCTAAACATATCAGACACAAAACAAAAAAAAAAAAAAAGGAAATAAGTGTTAAATTTATTTTCCCTTGAGTCTTATACCTTACTTCAAGTAAAACTATTTAGTAATAATCATTGCTCTTTCTGACCTTATGGGAACAGTTTACCCATATACAAGGTTTTCTTCCAGGGTATATATGAATCACACACAAAAACCCCTCAAATTTTACATTTCCTTGTATTCTTGTAAAACAATTTAAATTGTCTTAGAGTGAATATATGCATGCTATTATCACAGCATGTCTTTCAATCACTTCAAACCTCCATTTAGTTTTAGAGAAACAAAACTACTTGCATGTAAATGGTATCATCTGGGGAGGCTGTTAAAACAACATGCGTACGTAACTGCTTTTTTTAGGCTTTACTTACCAATCCTGAAATGCAATCAGTCTTTTATTAAAGTAACACTGCCATCAAAGTTAGTTTTCATGCTGAACATACTTTATACAATGTTGTCAAATACTTTACACAAAACCTGTCAAATATTTATTTAAAAGGAAATTTTCCCTACTATTTCTAATAAGATTCTTTCAGGCAGACCTAGAAAACACCAAACATGACCATTTTTATCCTTCTTCCCCCTCACCTTTTTTGTGTACATTCTTGCCCAATATATCTTCAATTAAATGTAATATATCAGTAAGTAAATATTCTTTCAAGATGGAAGAAACAGTATAAAGATGTGAACTCACTAAGAGCAGTTCATGGAAACAATTTAAATAATCTTAAGCTAGATTGTGGGACTGATTATACATAAAGATTTATCAAAATTTTAGACAGTATCTTTAAACATCAATATAGACTCTTGGCTAATAGTACAGTTTTGAAGTTTATAAAAAAAATGTAACAGCCATTCCTATACCATCATTAATCAAAATACTATATTTAATTGTCTTCAAATACATGCTCCAAACAGAAGGAGAACTATACAACGAAGACTCTCTTTTTGAAAAATGAGCTTTTAATACTATAAATTACATTATCCCCATGTTTTGGGGTGGTATTTTTTAGTTTCTCCATATTAATTTATTAAATACAGTTTACAGTGCTCTGTATATATTGTAGACTTCTTAGAACCACAGCTGTATTTTCTACAATAAGTGCAAAAAAAAATTACTTTCATTCAATAAATAACATTGCCTCAAAATTTCTCAGTTTTTTTTTTTTTTTTTTACCTTTAATATGAGACTTGAGAAACAAAGGAAAAAGTAGTTAAAATCTTAGAGGACAATACACTTTGCAGTGCATCTTCACCTGCATTTTATTTTAATAGTAGATCTCACTAGACTGTACCATGATTTACTCCTTTAAACATTTGTCCCAAGATACAAAATCAATCCATCGGAGATTTCCCAGAATTTTGGGGGTTTTTTTGAAGGCCTGAAATCTGAAGGTAATTTTTTCCTGGATAGAAAAAAGGCTTAGTAACTGCAAAAAAGATAGAGGCTACCATTTACATAGCTCAACAAGTCTATACAGAAATCAATATTCCTGGGAAAAAGAGAAAGTGGTATAGACACCTACTACAGCTGAACATCACACTTCCTGTTAACTTGGGCTCCACCACTAGGACAGCAAAAATACTCTGTCTAATCCATTGCAGTCGAAGCTAGTTAGGTTCTTTTTTGTCTCTCTCTCTCACTGTTTATTTAAGGTACTTCTCTGATCACCCCATGATCTCTCCTGCTTCACTTCATTGACCAAAATACACAGTTGTTGGACCTAATCACCTCCATATTTCCATGATTCAACATTTTCATTTGTCATTTTACAAACACTATTGCACGTTTCGTTGGATCAGCCTTCTAACTATATGGACAAAAGAATAACATGAAATAGAAAAATACAGAAAAGCAATACAGAAATGGGACACGCGTGAAGAATAGATATCTAAATAGAGTCCCAAATCATGAATATGCACAACAGGGAATAAACAGCAAGAACAACAAAGATAGGTAAAGAGCTTTGAGAACAATAAAATAAAACAACAAAAAAAATCAACTTTTCAGACAGTACAGGGCTTATTGTCTGAGCAACACTGATCAAAGTCTTGTCTCCACAGCCTCATGTCAAGTCTAAAAATTCAATTTCTTTTACTTAAGCATACCTCAATTAAACTACACATACTTAGCATGAATACTTCAAATAATGAAAAAAAGCTAGAGAAGCCTTTCAATGGGGAATCATTAACAACTTGTGCTCAATACTAAGCTGTTGTTTACCAGCACAACTTTCAGCCATAACAAACAGGAAGACACATTAGGGAAAGTATCATGATAAAAGTTTGGATCAATGCTTCCGGAATTCATTTAATTCATTTAAAATGAGACAAGGAAGCTAACAGAACAACAAATCATAAACTGAAAGACGGGAGAAAGGGAAAAATGAGAAAAAAGGAATAAGACTAGAGATGAACCTGATCAGGTTCAACAAGGCCAAGTGCCAGGTCTTGCACCTGGGTCAGGGCAACCCCTGGTATCAATACAGGCTGGGGAATGAAGGGATTGAGAGCAGCCCTGCCAAGAAGGACTTGGCGGTACTGGTGGATGAAAAGCTGGACATGAGCCAGCAATGTGCACTCGCAGCCCAGAAAGCCAACCGTATCCTGGGCTGCATCAAAAGCAGGGTGGCCAGCAGGGCGAGGGAGGTGATTCTGCCCCTCTGCTCTGCTCTCGTGAGACCCCACCTGCAGTGCTGCATCCGGCTCTGGGGCCCTCAGCACAGAAAAGACATGGACCTGTTGGAGCGGGTCCAGAGGAGGCCCCGCAGATGATGAGAGGGCTGGAGCACCTCTGCTATGAGGACAGGCTGATAGCGTTGAGCTTGTTCAGCCTGGAAAAGAGAAGGCTCTGGGGAGATCTTATTGTGGCCTTTCAGTACTTAAAGGGGGCCTACAAGAAAGATGAGGACAGACTTCTTAGCAGGGCCTGCTGCGACAGGACAAGGGGTAATGGTTTTACAGTAAAAGAGGGGAGATTCAGACTAGACAGAAGGAAGAAATATTTCACGCTGAGGGTGGTGAAACACTGGCCCAGGTTGCCCAGAGAGGTGGTAGATGCCCCAACCCTGGAAACATTCAAGGTCAGGTTGGATGGGGCTCTGAGCAACCTGATCTAGTTGAAGACGTCCCCGCTCATTGAAACGGGGGCTGGACTAGATGACCTTTAAAGTCCCTTCCAACCCAAACTATTCTATGATTCTATGTTTTCAGGACAGTTTGTTGCATGTTGATGAATGGTGAACCATGAAAAGGGTAAAGAACAAAGGAAATCAAGCAATGGAGAACTCCACGGACTGCCAGTCATTGGAAACAAGCTTGAACAATTAGTCATACTGCAAAGGTAAGGTGCTGAATCAGACAGAAGGAAAAATGTTGCAGGACAAATAAGCTGAAACTGCCACTAAATGACAGAAAAGGATATGCTTGCTATGAAAATTATTCTAGGAGGCTAAATAATATGAAAGAATGTGATACATGATAAGAAATCAGACAACAAGGGGGCATGGGGACTGCAAGCATGAGTACATGTTAATAATACAACAAAATATTTTAAAATATTAAAAAACGCTTTCAATTATTAAAATAAAGAGCTTATTCTTGTGATAAAGTAATAACTATTCCCAGATTCTAGAAAGCTCCCAGATGAGTCTGGAAAATCAGAACAATTGAGGCTGGAAGGAAATGCTAAAGGTCCTCCTGCCCAGCCCACGGCTCAAAACAGGGCCAACTGATGGTTGTGTAGGTTTTTCACTGTCCTATACACTGAAGTTTTGAAGATTTCTAAAGATGGAGAGCCCATGTTCTCTCTAGGCAACCAGTTCAGGTGTATGATCACCCTCATAATTGGAAAAAGGGAATTTTTTATTAGGAAAGTTTTCCACTGCTGCAACGTGTTCACTGACTCACACTCTTATGCGGGGCACCTCTGGGAAGAGTCTGGCTCTGTTTTCACTGCACCTTCCCATTTTGGGATTGAGAAAAGCAATAGGAATTACTCCAATATTCTTCTCTTCTACAAACTGAACAGATGCAGCTCTTTGAACCTGTCCTCATCTCTCATATGCTCCAGCCTGCCTAGCATCTTGGTAATACTGCTGGACTGATACCAGTATGTCAGTATTTCTATTGTACAGGGAGCTCAAAACTGGCCTCCGTTCTAAAGATACTGTCTCTCAAATGCCAAATCGAGAGGAATAATTACTTTCCTCAGCTTGCTGGCTACAGTCTTGATACCACAGACAAATCAAGCAAAATCAACTAATTTCTACCAATGAGATGACATTAGCGCACAGCAGAATTTCTCAAAGCACTCTATTTATGGAGCACTGACTAAAGAATTATGTTAATCGCTTCAGTTATTTGTATCTAGTTTGCATGCCTGCTTCCTCTTATGCTTACCAATGAAACTGAAATTCAGTATTAATTCAAAGATAGAACTTTATCACGCTAACAGTGAAAAGAAGTATTCACGCTACTACAATTAATTTGCTCAGGGAATGGCTAGAGCGCACATCTATGCAAATAACTATTCTGAGTTCTTAAGCGTATGTAAGCACTCATAAGAAATTTCCTCATTAAGAAATTAAGAAGTTATCCAAAACTAGTTTTTTAAATATATAATTACATCATTACTTACAGGATACAAATTAGACTATAAATCACAATGTTCTTAAATAAACTAATTCCTATATAGAGTCCTTTCTGATGTGCAGCTTCACAATTACTTTTCCTATTCATTCCTAACAATTTGGAATACTCTGTGAGGGTTAGATAAAAGGCTGCTGAAGAAACCAGTGTGTTAGCTTCCAAGAATGATTTTTATGATGCTATAAGCACAACCTTTGGGCATGTTCATTTCCCGTGGAAAAACACTTTATCATATGTGGCATATTATCAGTAATTTAGGTCAAATTGTTTGAGTAGCCACTGCAGTAGACCTAACAATAAAAAAAACAAACAAAAATCTAGGGCAAATAAATATACGCTGCTTCACTTAGCCTAACAGAACAATGGGCTCTAAGAGATGGGATTTCTTTTTTAAAGCAATATTAAAGGTAAAAATATTTAACGTAAAGGACAACACTGGATTGGGACTGAGTGGAGATTAAGTCAGTTTGGTAGTTAGAGGACTTTTAACCTTTAAATGGATAACAATTCAAAAAAAACCCTGTTAGTTGGCATAAAGAGGGGAAAAAAAAATTACTGCGTTTCAGGATACACTGCAAGCAGTCGACTGCAGTAGTATAGAGGGCTTTGGCTTGATCCTTCTAACCCTACATGCTTCTCTGGTATTTTAGCCTTTGTCTCCTCCCTCTTGATCATTTTACCTTACGGTGTTTTCAAATAACATATATCACTGGAAACAGCAGATCCATGAGCTGAAGCTTCTATTAAAAAACAAAGCTGCTCAGAACTAAATATCTTAATTCCTCAAATTTTTAAAAATGTGGTTAAATGGGAATTTGAAAAGCTAGGACGAATGCAGATTTTTAAATTGCAGTAGCAAGTATACACTAATTATTAGGTTTCAGCAGATAATTATTACTTGAAAACCAGTATATGTAAATGATGTAGCATGAGTTCTAGTCAATGCAGAAAGGTACAGAATCGATTTACGGGTCAGTAGCAGCAAAACATTTAAACACGCTGAGTGGCAGAGATTTTCATTTCAATACCTCATTACCAACAGATTTGAGAAAATGGACAGTACTGTACTGTTAAACTGAGGTTATACTGGCTTAAACAATTTTTTAAACGATTTGATTTACAGAAAATCATATTTGAAAGTTCAACTGAGAAATTTTTCAGAAAAAAATAATAAAAGAGGGAGATTTAGGAAGATACATACCATGTTTTCTACTCGGAGCTCAAAAGGCATAGGGTTGTACACCATCAACTGGACTTCACATACATCTCCCTGGACCCACTGGAAATCTACATGAAATGATTACAGAATTAATGCAAGAATTGCCTAATCATAGTGTTATAAAAAAACCAGCATCAGCTGAGCTGTCCAATTGCTATATTATCTTTATGTTCTAAATTCACATCTCTGTATAAATTTTCACAGCTCAAGTCCTATTCAAGTGCACTGTGGGACACAAGCTATAAATCACAGGCAACACAATGAGTTAAAGGACCGGAAGCATTCATTAATACAGTAATAGTGCTCCAGAGCCCCAGAATGCCAACATTACATTGGCAAAATTAACTCCGGCATCAATTCAAAACAGTACTTAAACACATCCTTAATGTTAAACACTTACAGGCTTACATACTTGCGAGAGTTAGGTACAGAGTATACATCACCTTGGATAATTAAGACTCAGATAAAAAGCAACCAGGCAAGGAATGAACACAACAGGAAGAAGGAAATTAAAAATAATGGGAACAAATCTTCATATAGACATAGCTGATGATACGGAGTAAATAAAAGATCATTCTAAATTGAGAAGAAAACAACTGCTCATCAGCAAGTGTCACCTTACTTTCCTCCCACTAACTTCCTGTGGGAAACAGTAAGTAGTTTGGGAGACGCTGTGGGAGGGGAAGATGAGCCTAGGACCTACAGATACAGATTTTTCTGAGGTTCACAAAATGAAGACTTAAGCAATAAACACAAGTTATTTAGTAACTTGTGAAAATACTTAGGAAAGACAATGAACAAAAAAAGGTCCAGTAATAAGCTGTACTTTCCATTCATATCTCACTAACAAGTGACAGAGGTTCAACACCCTACTAAGTTTATTTTTTATTTTTTTTTTAATTTAAGGAGGTGAGAAGTTTATGGAAGTGATGTCAGCAGCAGAGACCCAAGTTCTGAGGAACTGTTTGATGCAGAAAGATTATTCTACATCAGCATTTCATAATCCTTTCAGCCCACAGGATCCTGTCTACCTTCCAAATTTCTCTCCGTTAACCACATTCACCTGACGTTCAGACCTAAAACTGAATGTAACAAAATTCTCCGCACAAGCTGAGGACCTGCAGTCTAAATAAACAAAAGGTGGTTTAACTGTATTTGTTAAGTAAATCGTGACTATAACCTAATCTATAACATACATAGATTAACTTTTACTAGTTTACTCAATAATTTTAACATACATTACTAATGCTTTTTTACTAGGATATTTGAAAGTGTCCGGTAAAAAAAAAAACAAACAAAAAAACAGGATTATTAATATTAAGACTGTAATTCACAGTTGAAACCATCTGTACTCTAATTGTACATTTACAATCATTTACTATCTGATTACATTTTGCAGGCAATATTAGAGAGCTCAAGGGAGATGTACCTAATGCAAATGTTTAACTCCAATTAATGCTAGTGGAAATTAAAAACATACATTCAGAGGTATTAACAGGTTGTATTACTACAAAACCTGAAATGCAAAACTGCTGATTAAAGTGTTCAAAAGCACAATTGCATAAGACGTTCTGTAAATTCCTTTTTATTTAATTGCTTACTAGCGTCCACAGTATCTTACGCATTCTGCAGTCCCCAAAAGAACCAGCTCCTCTGCAGAGGTACGTACGGAGCTTCAAAGGCATCCAAGCACTGAAGCCCCATTAACCTTAACTATATCAACACAGGCACTTCTGGTAGCCCAATTAGGCATTTCAGTCCTCCTAAATCAATTTCCACCTTGTAAGAACTACCACAAGATTGGAATGTCTTTTCTGAAAATGCTTTCAATGAAACCACGTAAAAAGCGATTCTGAACAAGTCAAGTTACAAAGAAAAACATGTTGGAAACTCTTGATTTCATCTACGTATCTCTAAGCAAACGCAAACCATTAATTGGTCTCATGCTTTAAACTGCCTTTTCTTCCAAAAAGAAAGGATTTTAGGCTCATTTCTTAATTATTGTAGATTTGATCCCTCGCTCAGTGGAATTACTCCCTGAACTGCCTCCTTACAATAGTACCGTAACCGCTGGCAGCCGACGCTGGAGCAGAGCGGCAGCACCGGCGCGCTGAGGGGAGCGCCAGGTGTCTGAGGGGACTGCGGGCCCCGCCGCCCCCGGGCTGGGTGTGGGGAGGGACCGGGGACGGGGTCTCACCGGAGGAGAGGGGCGGGCGGTGCCGGCTGTCCCCGCGGCCCGCTCAAAGCGCGGGAACCCGCGGAGAACCGGCCCCTGGGGAGCGGCAGCCGCCGGGAGCGGCGCGACCAGGGAGCGGCGTCTGAGGGGAGCAGGGCAGCAGGTGACGGGGTGCGCGGGGGGCGGCCCCTGAGGGCAGCGGGGCAGCAGGTGACGGGGTGCGCGGGGGCGGCCCCTGAGAGCAGCAGGTGACGGGGTGCGCGGGGGGCGGCCCCTGAGAGCAGCGGGGCAGCAGGTGACGGGGTGCGCGAGGGGCGGCCCCTGAGGGCAGCGGGGCAGCAGGTGACGGGGTGCGCGAGGGGCGGCCCCTGAGGGCAGCAGGTGACGGGGTGCGCGGAGAGCGGCCCCTGAGGGCAGCGGAGCAGCAGGTGACGGGGTGCGCAGGGGGGCGGCCCCCGAGGGCAGCGGGGCAGCAGGTGACGGGGTGCGCGCGGGGGGCGGCCCCTGAGGGCAGCGGGGCAGCAGTCGGCGCGGGAAGCGCTGCGCGCCCTGCTCGCCATCGGGCTGCTGCCCGCTCTGCCTGCCCGCAGGCGGCGGCTGCTGCCCCGACGCTCGCCCCAGCTGGCTGGTGGCCCTGCCAGCACCCGGAGGGCTGCAGGGAACTAGCAGGGCTGATTAGGCTGCGCTTCGAGGGTGGCGGAAGCGTGGTGGTAGAGCCCAGGCGGGGGCTGTGCGCTGCAGCAGGCAGGAGGCAGCTGCCCCGCCAGGCCGGCCTGGCATGAGGGGAGGCAGCACCCAGACCGAGCTCGCTCTCGGGGCAGGCGCTGTGCGGGCGGAGGGCGGCAAGGGCTGCACCTCTGCCTCCTGGGGGGAGGAGGGCGGAAGCTCCGCCTGGGCAAGGCGGGCTCTGGTGGGGCCGCTCAGGCAGCGGGGGCAGGAGCTGCAGGAGGCGGTTGGCGGGCTGTGCTGGCTGCGGGAGGCAGAACAGGGAACAGCAGCACTTGAGACTTTGCAAGAAGAAATAGTAGGGCCCTGAGGCATGGACCTCCAAGGACTCTACCAGGCGAAGAACTTCAACAGCGAACAGGCAGCACCTTGGGGAAGGAGGCACCGTGGTCTCTGGTGACCCACGGGAACAGGCTGTCACTTCAACTCCCCTTCTGCATATGTACCCACCGGCAACAGTTACGAAGCCTTGGCAGAGGACAAAACCCACGAGCAAAATTCAGAAGGAGAAGCCACACCAGCAGCACATACTACAAACCGCAAAAGGAAGTGGTGAGTGCTACTAGTGGGTGACTCCCTGCTGAGAGGCACCGAGGCACCCATTTGCCAGCCTGGCTTAAAGTCAAGGGAAGTTTGCTGCTTGCCAGGAGCCAAGATCTGGGATGTCATGGAGAGATGACTGCCACAGCCAGTTAAAAGCACAGACTATTGTCTCCTGCTTCTTTTCCATGGGGGCACTAATGACATGGTAAAGCAAGACATCATCTACCTTGACTTCAGCAAGGCTTTTGACACTGTCTCCCATAACATCCTCCTTAGGAAGCTGAGGAAGTGTGGGCTAGATGAGGAGACAGCGAAGTGGATTGAGAGCTGGCTGTGTGACAGAACTCCGAGGGTTGTCATTAATGGAGGAGTGTCAAGTCGGAGGCCTGTAATCAGTGGTGTTCCCCAGGGGTCAATACTCGGTCCAGTCTTGTTCAATATATTTGTCAATGACCTGGATGAGGGGACAGAGGGGTGGCTGACACTCCAGAGGGCCGCGCTGCCATCCAGCGTGACCTGGACAGGCTGGAGTGCTGGGCAGAGAAGAACCTAACGAGGTTCAACAAGAGCAAGTGTAGGGTCCTGCACCTGGGGAGGAAGAATGCTAGGCACCACTATAGGCTAGGGGTGGACCTGCTGGAAAGCAGTGCTGAGGATCTGGGGGTCCTGGTAGATAGTAAATTATCCATGAGCCAGCAATGTGCCCTTGTCACCAGGAAGGCCAATGGAATCCTGGGCTGCATAGGAAAGAGTGTGGCCAGTAGGTGGAGGGAGGTCATTCTCCCCCTCTTCTCAGCACTGGTGAGGCCACAACTGGAATCCTGTGTCCAGTTCTGGGCTCCCCAGCTCAAGCGGGACAGGGAACTACTGGAGATAGTCCAGCGTAGGACAACAAAGATGATTGGGGGATTGGAGCAGCTCCCTCATGAGGAAAGGCTGAGAGAGCTGGGACTCTTGAGCCTGGAGAAGAGAAGGCTGAGGGGACACCTTATCCTTGCTTAGAAGTATCTAAAGGGGTGGGTTGAAGGAGGATGGAGGCAGCCTCTTTTCAGTGGTTCCCAGTGACAGGAGGAGGGGCAACGGGCACAAGTTGGAACATAGGAAGTTCCATTCAAGCACAAGAAAAAACTTCTTTACGGTGAGGGTGACAAAGCACTGGAACAGGCTGCCCAGGGAGGTTGTAGAGTCCCCTTCTCTGGAGATTTTCAAGACCCGCCTGGATGCAGTCCTGCGTCAGCAGTGGAGTTGGACTAGATGATCTCTAGAGGTCCCTTCCAACTCTGAAAATTCTGTGATTCCGTGACCTGGGCAAGATCAAGCAGGACTTCAGAGCCTTGGAGGCCCAAATAAAGGGTACAGGTGCCCAAGTGATTTTCTTCTCTGTCTTGCCAGTCAGAGATAGGGGTGCAGGCAGAACTTGGCACATCATGCAGATCAATACATGGCTTCATGGCTGGTGTTGTCACTAGGGCTTTGGTTTCTACAATCACGGGAAGTCCTTCAACGAATATAGCTTGTTGGGGAGGATCCACCTACCTAGACAAAGCAGGAGAATCTTCGCTAGCAAACTGGCTGACTTCATGAATCATGCTTTAAATTAACAGGCTTGGGGGGTAGTGTCCAAAGCTGTGACACATGCAGAGTCCTGCACCTGGGATGACCTAACCAAAGAGCCCAGTACAGGCCAGGATTCTCTGTGTGTCTGGGGAGTAACCTTACTGGAAGGGATGTGGGGGTCCTGGCAGACAACCAGCTGAACAGGAGTCAGCAGTGCACCACTGCAGCAACAAAGGCAAATCAGATCCTGGGCTGCATCCACAGGGGCATTGCTAGCAGAGACAGAGATGTGGTCATCCCACTCTACTTGGCCCTTGTCAGGCTGCACCTGGAGTACTGTGTCCAGTTCTGATCCCCACAGTTCAAAAAAGCCATGGACAGACTGGAGAGGGTCCAAAGGACGGCCATGAAGATGATCAAAGCAGGGCTGGAGAACCTGTCTGATGAGAAAAGACTGAAAGAGTCAGGTCTTTTTCTCCCTGGAGAAGAGAAGGCTCGGGGGGGATCTCATCACAGTATTCCAGTACTTAAAGGGTGGCTACAAAGAGGACAGAGGCTCTCTTTTCACAAGGAGCCACATGGAGAAGACAAGGGGCAATGGGTGCAAGTTGCACCAGGAGAGGTTTCATGGGAATATAAGAAAAAAATTTTTTACAGTAAGAACAATCATTCACTGGAACCACCTCTCCAGGAACATGGTGGAGTCTGCATTGCTGGAGGTTTTCAAGATGCGATTGGACAGGGTGCAAGATGATCTCACCTAGACTCCCTTTCCCATGACATATTGGACCAGAGGATCTTTCAGGGTCCCTTCCAACCTGAGCTGGCCTATGATTCTATTATTTATTTACAGGGGGTGGAGGGGACGACCATATATAAATATATATATATATATATATATAGTCTTCTCATTCCCACAGGAAAATATGGCTGGTCCCTACCACCACCAAAGAGACACTCCTACTTCTGGAAATCTCACTATCTGCCTCTGGTTTCCTTTCCAGAAGGTCTAGCTAACCCATGTAAAAGATGCCAGGGCAATGCTAGAGAATTGCTTGCTTGGGGGAAAACCTTTTGAAAGGAAAGGCAAAATCAGGTTATATGGTCCTAGGTAAAGGAGCTGTGTTTATATCATCTAATATAGATATGACATCAGTTGCCAGATTTACTAATGGAACTATATTATACATTCTTGCTGCTTTAGACTACCAGCACTTTAAAACAAAAAAAGACTGACAAAAATCAATAGGTTTATTTCTTATGACTAGCATACTATTAAAGCAATTTAACCAGAATATAATTATCCCATTTATTGTTTCCAATCAGAAAAGCTTATCAAGCTGAAAGCTGAAGACATTTCCTCAAGACTTTCTAAAGGGTTTGTTTCCCTTTGGTTTGTCAGCAGTACTTGACTTCCTTTGCTGTAATGATAATTTAACCAAGATACGGCTTACATATTTCCATGTAAGAAAAACACAGTTCGTTTGTTATTGTTGTTTTTAATTAAATACATGTCATTAAAATATTCTCATTAGTTTCACAGTTTATTAAATTCATCAGCTTCTTGCAAAGGAAGTATTTGGTTTTGCTTTGTATATTCTTTTGTTTGCAAAACTTTGAATGAAACATTAGAGGCTTTTAAAAGTGAACGTGCTGTGCATATACTTCAAAAGACAAATGCTTTACAGGATTCACAAGCGGTTCAGACATCTCCTTAGGCTAAATAAAAACCTAAAAGGAGAAACTGCCCTGCACAATATAAAACTCCTATGGTACACACAGCACATAAGCAAATCCTGACTTGAACTGTTTTTAAAAAAAATGCAGGTTCCTTTTGTATCCATTAAGGAACAAGAATACTGCATAATACAACTGTTTGACAAGATTAGCAATAAGGTTTATTTAAACGAAAAAAACATGACAAGGTATACCTAAGAGATTAAATGTTGAAAATTTAATTGCGATCAATTTTTAAACAAATTATTAAGAGAAATAATAGAAGCTATTTTCCAAAGAAATATTTCTTTAACGAGAAAGCACTTTAAGATCTTCCCGCACGTCTACATTTTTAAAATTTCTTATCCTTTATTTAGTTCCTATTTCTTATCTTTTTTTAATGTCTTATCCTTTATCTTTTGAAGTCAAAGTAGTAGTGCAGCAAAGTAGCACTAAACCATGTCCATCCAAACTGCCAGATAACAGTCCATACCTCTGCATATCTCCTAATTCCTCATGTTTCAACTATTTATTGAAAATACGCATCATGATAAAACAAATTAGAAAATGTGCGTGTTCTTCTCAAGGTGAGGGACATCATCTTAATCATAATCAGGGGTCCACAGCACAGACAGGTTAAGTCCAACATCTACCCTAGAAGATTGTGTGGAAAAAGTCTGCGGCCCCACATGTTAGAATGAAGAAACCATACAGAGAGATTCTCGGAGTACTGGCTCTGCTGGCCAGGCACAATCCAGATGAACAAACTAAGCGGTTGCTACACTGCTGGAGACAATTAATTCTAACAGTAGACGAAAGAGGACTGTCAGAAGGGTAAAAAAAGGAGAGAGACAAGAAAGGAGGAAGCCCAACGAGCGATGCAATACGCTACAAAACAAATACACTACCCCTAACAAGAGAAACGGAGAATATGGGAATTGGAAAGCATTCCCCATCTCTCATATGTATTCATGTGTGAAAGGGGCAGGGAGCAGGGGACAGAAAATGAAGTTCAGGTGCTGAGGAGCACACACACTTGTCCTACTGAAAAGTTTCTGCTCTAACTTGTTCCTGAACTACCTATTTGAAGAATTAGTTGGAGCTGCTACTGACTGACTTGCTACATGTTTAGTATTTTACAATTCAAAGCATGATACAGAAAATCTAACAAATTTTGATGACATTTCAAAGTACTGTTTTTCTACTTTATTTTGGTGATTACACAGTACTAAAACCAGCAACATAAGGAGCCAAATTAAGATAAACACCATTCTGCAAATTTCTGTATTCATGTTTTTACAATCAGTTCCATTCCATAGTCACACAAGTCCTTTTTGTGCTGACACTAATGCTTATGTTAAAGATTATCATGCATGTGGTATGCACAAAAGCAACAAAAAGGACTACCAATATTTGTAACAACCCAGGATTTGAAACAAGCCTTCTAATCTGTTTCCAGTGGCACAATTAATGCATTGAAGAGCTTTATACTAAATGAAATAATCCTCTAGCAGAAAATGACTATAGTATTCTAAACATTGTTTACAAGGCTTTTTTGATTTTTGCTGAACTGTCTTTAAGAAAAACTGACTAATCAACAGTTAATCATTCTGAGTTTAAGTTAAATCATAATAGGATATCAACAAGATGCATTTTTTTTTCTCCTGAAAGAGATAAACTGAAAACCAGTTTGAAAATCCCAATGGTCTAACACTATTAACCAAAAATAAATAAATAAATAATTCTATAGGTGATGAACTAGCATAGTCCAGTTTCCCATGGATTTGCATCTTTTGTCCAAGCTTCTCATATAGGCGCCCATCTAGCTCAGGGCACCACACAGCATAACTGGCTCAGCTGGGTGCTGCCGAACAGTGTCAGAATGAACTTTTCCCTGATTTCTCTTTTGTTTGCGAAGGAACTAAAACTAGTTTATGTCCTCTGAAAATCCATTTTATCATCTTTGAGACTTTAATCCTCTTTTAAACTTGAAACTGTCCCACGGAGAACAAAGCTTTGCTCCTTCAGAACTTCAGGCTAAAAAGCTGAGTATTTCAAATACAAGAAAGCAATGTTCAGGTTTGCTTTCCTTGACCAAGAAAGATTTTCTAATTTAACAAAACAATGGAAAACACTGCAAAATATTCTTACCTATTTTCTTACTTCGTTCTTCCCCACGACTGTGCGCAATAATTGGTGAATATATGAAGGGGCTTTTGGTTGACACATTCTGACCAAGTAGACTTTTCATTTTGTGAGGTCGGAGACTGGTCGGGAGGTTCAAGAGCTTCACAGATCTGTTGAGTAAAAATAATTTTATAATATTTTCTTTATTCTATTTTATTTTATAATAGATGGTTGTGTCAAAAATGAATTGATAAATACTGAATGACACTCCAAGTAGGTACTGATTAAAATATCTGAATTGGAAAATGTGAAGTAAACACCTACAGTACAAAAGGAAGTAATACCAACCCAAGGAAACTACAGGCAAAGTTTCAGAAAGCACTCAGAAAACAATTACCAGAGGAAAAACATCTTCCGTAGAAACCAACAAAACCAAAACTAGCCAGATCGGTGATTTGAAATCCAGCTATTAATTTCCAAGTTAACTGCAGACTGAACAACAGATAAACCACAAGTCCAGTGCAAAAAGCAACCAAATATTTCACTTAAACCCAAACTAAAAGCCAGACAAAATTTCATTGGACAACGTAGTACAAATAAGGAACTCCTCCAAGGTGAATAAAACAGATTTTAAAACAGTTAAAATGCACAGAGTTGCCTCTGGAAGGAAGGAAATGTTCTAGAAATGTGAGTGCATTTGTTAACGACCAGAAAGCAATTACAAATAGACAGAAAATGAATGATTTATTAGACTATAGCCCTGTTAGACCCAAATCCCTACAATACCATGGAGGGAAATGACTGGCCTTCCAATGCTGATGGGAAATTAAAGACTAAATATTGGGCATAAGAATAAGCAATAAATTAGTGGATATTCAGTAAAAGTAGCAGCATTATAAAAGCCTGTAAGAATCCTAGTTACTTAGAGTCAGGAAGGAGCAAGGAAAGGAAAAACAAAAGGTGAATAAAGGCACCGTTCATTATCATAGCTATTTTGCTAAAGTCTATTAAGATTGAAGTATTCACGCTTTTAATTGAGAACATCATCAAGAGACAATAATCTCCCCTTTACAATCACTCATGGGTTAAATCTTCAACTTTTTTAAAATTTGGTTTTGAAGTACAAAAAAAAATTCGTATTGAATAAAAGTACATTTTTTGCTAATTGCTAGAGGCATCCCACCACACTGAGGTAGACAAACAAGAATGAAATAAAATGCTTACAAAACTTTCCAGCAGTAACCTTTTCAAAGATACTTAAAGATATAGTAGGCACATACCAAGACGAACAACTGAGGACCTTAGGAGACTTCTAAAACCAATTAATAGGCCAAGTGCCTCTAGAATACTAGAAAAACCCCAACTTGTTCAAAGATTAACTCCCTTCTTCCTCCCTTTCCTACATCCACCTCCCACAGTAAAACTTATCTCACTGGAATTCTATGATAATGCCATAATAAACCAAAGAGGTTATAATTGTTACAGTATATGATTTAGTTGTCCTGTTTTATGAAGTTCTTCAAACACTACGCCAAGAACACTGGAGCACTAAGACACCTGCCTTCCCCAGCTGTAAGGGTCATAGAAACAACTTAAAATCAAGTGTCTTCATTTTGAAAAGCAGATAAATATTCTTTCCCATGTCAAAAGACTTTTGCATCATTTAGAAGATATAATTGAAGTCATTCACTTGCCAAAGTTACAGAATTATACTTAATTTGAAAACAAGCAATTATTACTGAGAACATGAAAATAACGTAAGTCCTCAGCACATTAAAGAACATTTGTATCAATATCCCACTAACAAAAAGTACATACATACAAGAAAACGGTTTTAAAAATTACCCTAATCATTCAAGATAATGCGCTACTGCTGAAAAATAATGCAGCTGGAAGAGTAACTCAGACATGTTATCTCTGTGATATAAAACACCTGATAAGAAGTTACTAGATAACACTAAAAGTATTTTAGAACAAGAAATAAGTAGCATCCATATGTTATCTGTTGGTGACATTTAGTGCCAGCATTGCAATCAAATGCCACATAACAGACAACGAGCCTGAGGAACAGAGAGAAACTATGACAGATTCCTGCATAATTGCGAACATCATGAAGTTCAACAAGGCCACGTGCAAGGTCCTGCAATGCCACACACAGATACAGCCCGGGTGGAGAATGGATTGAGAGCAGTCCTGAGGAGAGGGACTTGGGGGTGTTGGTGGATGAGAAGCTCAGCATAAGCTGGCAATGTACGCTTGCAGCCCAGAAGGCTAACCGTATCCTGGGGTGCATCAAAAGCAGCATGGCCAGCAGGTCGAGGGAGGGGATTCTGACCCTCTACTCTGCTCTCCTGAGACCCCACCTGGAATAATGTGTCCAGCTCTGGAGCCCCCAACATAAGAAGGACATGGACCTGTTGGAGCAGGTCCAGAGGAGGCCACGAAGATGATGAGAGGGCTGGAGCACCTCTGCTATGAGAACAGGCTGAGAGAGTTAGGGTTGTTCAGCGTGGAGAAGACCCTGGGGAGACCTTATAGCCCCTTACAGTACCTAAAGGGGCCTACAGGAAAGATGGAGAAGGACTCTTGATCAGGGAGTGCAGTGATAGGATGAGGGGTAATGGTTTTAAACTAAAAGAGGGAAGATTTAGATTAGATATTAGGAAGAAATTTTTCACTATGAGGGTGGTAAGATACTGGCACAGGTTGCCCAGAGAAGTTGTGGATGCCCCATCCCCGGAGGTGTTCAAGACCAGGCTGGATGGGGCTTTAAGCAACCAGGTCTAGTGGACGGTGTCCCCGTCCATGGCAGGGGGGTTGGAACTAGATGATCTTTAAGGTCCCTTCCAAATCTAACCATTCTGTGATTCTACGATTTCGTATTTTGAAACCTCTTCTGATAGAATTTTGTTACAAATTAGAATGCAACTTAAAGCAAAACATGTGAATGATACTTATTTGATGAAATAAACATTAAATTTGATAAAGTGCTAATAAAAAGGAATTTTATATATAGAAAGAAATGCTCATCCATCATTATTATATAAATACTGGTGGATAACCTTTTTTTATCCTAATGCATGACTGTGGAATGAATGTTCCTCAACCACATATTAGAGAGTTATAACCTCACAGGTCATACATAGAACATGGCAGATTTAATTCCTTTGTGTGAAAAGCTTCAATAATGTACATTTTGTAGCCCCTGGCCCAGCCCAACTGAATTCAAATGAGTTACAATTAGGAATTACAGAATAATTTCACTAGCTACTCAGAAGATCAAGATCTTGTATTTGGAAAAAGTTGTGTTAATAAAAAACAACCTTGCTTAGAGGGGAAATGAAAGTAATTTGAAAAATCACACTCTACTAAGTAAACAGAAGGAAGGAAAAAAATGGCACCAAGTACATTTAAAGTAGTAAGAAAAGTATATAAGGACAAGTAAAAGACATCAGTGGTAAAGGGGAAGAAAATTCTTTCTTCTTTTAAGTATATTTGCAAGAAAATGAGTTTTAACAGGTAAGTTATAAAAATGGGAACAGCACATCTACTACACTGGAACAACAATAAATTCTTCTGTTTTGTATTTGAGAAAATACTAGATGATGATTTCATAGTGTACTATAATGGAATATTTTCCAATCCAACATGCTTTTAATTTCTGAAGGTTCATCAAACAAAAATTCATCAAGGAGCTTTCCAGATTGTACTGCTTGTATTTGAAATGTCAAAAAAAAAAAGATAACATTCCAAAGGCTAAAAGAAAATACATAAAAATACGATAATATTTAAAGCACATCAATAACAGACCAAGCATCTAGTTAAAATGCATGATACACACACACACAAAAAGACTATAACAAATACCATACCTAAATAAAGGACAGCTAGACATCAAATACTAGTTAACATGAGTAATGGAATGTAAAGATTTTGCCAAGCCAGATCACTTCTACTGCTTTACAGGTATGGGGGAGAAAAAGGTAACAGGGCAACTATGTTCCAATTTCACTGTGGCATTTCAATGTTTGACAGTATTTTGATTAAGAAATCTGCATCCAAAATAAGCACCCCACATTAAATGGATTAAAAACGAGTAGACCATGAAATGCCAACAGTAAATAGAAGTCATCATCATCAGTAAATATGTATGTTTCTAGAAGGCTCTAGGATGGATTTGACTCATAAGCTCAGGTTATTCAACATTGATCAAAACCACATTTCCACACATTTAAAATTTATGTCTCAAAAATTAGCATGATTTAGCTCAAAGAGCTCTGCAGTCCTGCAGCACGGCTATTTTCCAACTAGCTGGACAGCTCTACAATACACTAGGTCTGCTGTGTAGATGGGCCCGGAGGCTTTGTATTTAGATGCAACTAATATTTTATTGGATTACAGGTTTTTATCAGTATGGCTTTTAGAGAACTTTCAAAAGACAAGAAGGGGGAAGGGGGAGAGGAGCAGAAACAACAGTTCTTAGCTGTTAAATGTTGTTGGTATTGGGTTCCTCACCCCATGGCAAAACAGCAGCAACTATTTTCAACACCCCAAGTGCAGCCAGGTCAGGGCAAGCTGATAGTGTAAATGAAGCACCTGGATGGTGAGCAATTTCTTAAAGCTAGGCCTAGGAATAACAAGTAAATATAATGTGCTTGTCCCCTTCTCTCAGAATTCAAAACATTTTAAGTGAGGCAGAGCCTTTCCCATTGAAGTCCTGGTAATCTGTTGTCAAAGTTTTGACTGGTCTCTATATGCATGACTCCGATAAAAAAAAAAAAAAAAAAAAAAAAAAAAACAAAAAAAAACCCCACAAACACTTTCCTTCTGAAACTAAATACCACAGAGAGTATTTTCTGCTCAAAGGCTCTAATTCTGCCTAAAAACTCCTCAAAACAATTTGACATTTCGACATTCTTCCATGTTACTGTGAACAACTTAGGTAAACTGAGAAGACTACATCCTTCCAGTATCCTTTGAAATTTGACAGGTACTGTGGAAAAGTTAAAGATTTTATTTTGGAATCTTACCTCACAATAGGCAATTTGGTGAACGGAACAGGAGGTAACTTCAAACCATCTGGAAGAGTGATGAATTCCATTGTACCAGGGCATTTTGCTGTGTAGCTCTCCAAGCTCTGTGTTACATCTTTCTTTTCTAAAAAATGAATTTGTTTAAAATGAATTAAAAAGCAATTGCAAACTTGCATGTAACAAAAGTTTAAGATGAAGTTATAGCCTCACGTTTCACTTGGGTTTTTTATTTATACAAAATAACTCTAATGGAATGACAACTAATGTTTGTGTACAATGCTTAGAGTTATGCTCCAGAAGCCTTAATGGATGGATCAATTATAACTAAGTGACCTTACGCAAGACAGTTTTCTGGACTTTTCAGAACTTGGAAGCATCAGTCTATACCTGCTTTTTGTTGATTTTTTTCATTGTCAAGATAAAAATTTCTACAATTCATCTAGCGAATCTACACATCCAACATAATTGACATCAAGCATGTTAAGGTTATTAATAATAGCACTGTTACGTGAACAAGCCCTGTTCTGAAACATTAGTTGAAACAATACCAAAAGCAAAGAAAAGAAACAAATTACTTTTGATGTTACCTTGTGTTAAAACTACCTAAATTCTTAAAATAATTGTACTATATTATGCTACTAAATCATAACAACCAGTAAGAAAATTTTTCTTTGGTTTTGCTTAAAAATACAAGAATACTCAAACAAACACATTTTATTTAGGTTATCTTCAATAATGTATAATTAATGATTATGAATTTTATCCAACAATTATTTTCAACAATGTATATAACTGTGTCTATTGGAAACTGTGTCTATGTCTATTCGGAAATATATAGCCTGAACACAAAATTATATTTCTCTGATGAAATGGGAGTCTGTAAACAGAAATAAGCCTGAGAGTGTGTTTAGAGGGGAGAATGAGATAGCTGAAAAGTCTTAGACCTACCTTGTTTTAAAGCACAAAGAACATTCCTCCATATATGTGCTACCAATAAAAATAACCGTTCAATAACTAAACTGTTTCAGACAATACTTCAGAGATCAAAATACTCAATGATAAGACAAAATAGAAAAGAGAGGGGTGACAGCAAATACTACTTTCCAAAACAACTGCTTAGACAAGTGTATTGGGTTTATGCAGCAAGGTTTTGGTAGCAAGGGGTACTGCAGGGGTGGCCTTTGTCAGAAGAGACCAGGAGTAACTCCATGTCAGAGACAGCCAGTTCCAGCCAACTCCAAAATGGACCCGCCGCTGCCCAAAGCTGGGCCCAACAGCTATGCTGGTGGCAGCTCTGTGATAACATATTTAAGGAAGGGTAAAAAATGCTGTGTGGCAGCTGTGAGAGGGAGGAGTGAGAAAAATGTGAGAGAAACATACCCTGTAACCCATGCTACTGCCTGAAACTCTGTCTTGGGCCTTGAAAGGCACAAACATCAGTGGCATGAAAGGCATCAAACATGTTTGCACTGACAACATCAATCTAGTAAGGCCATGAGTACATACTCTTTCAAAGCAAATAAACATTGATTGTAATCACCTTCACTATGAAAATTAACGCCACATAACTGACAAATTGCCTCGCTTATGTCTATGTTTCACTGAACTGCCTCTTGAGCTGCTCACCACATTTTAATTGCATGTAGGAGATGTTCCCAACAATACATCAGTAAACATACACATACAATCCGATCAGCGTAGCACACCAGGAGTTGCAGTGGTTGAAGACTGAGTATTTCTACAAAAATTTCAGGCTACAGCATTCAGGTTGTTACTTGCCGTGTTATGCGAGCAAGGGCACAGAGTACAAGTAGAATCTGCTGAGATGGAAAGCATCACAGCTACTAGAATGATGAAGACAACACTACAGTATGCGCTTAATTCTGCTTGGAACTGGAGGTCTGTCATTCTGAAGAACCGGCTTTCATTTCCTAGTGTGAAACACTGTCAATTACTGTATTCAAAGAAAGCATGCTGCCACTTGCAAAAATAATTTGTTTACAGATTTTAGAGTCGCATTTTTACTTCACAGGAGAAGCTCAGCATGCTTTCCGCAAAGACAAGGCTAAGACAAGACATTTTTCTATGCTGATATTGTATGAAATGCAGTTTAAAACGTGCTCCTGGCAAGCAGCAGCTCTATTACTTTTTACTTAGCACCGCATCTCAGCTGAGATGCTAAAGGAATCTACATCAGTAGGACATATCAAGAAGCTTTCATGATACAAAAGAGCAAGAGCTGCATGATGTTGCCCGAGAGCCACTTCTGAAAGCAAATGTTGGAGCGTTTCACCCTTGACCGAGCCCCTCTGCTACCCAACCTCTGTGGTATGAATGAATGATACAAACTTCTCTGCTTAGTCAAATTTGCAAAGCCTAATACTTGCCAAAAAACCTGCTACAGACTGGTACTTTCAAACAGCTCTGAATTTTCCTAGCATCTGCCTGGCTGTCATCGTGTTTTGGCACAATCAGAAACTGCACCAACCTCCTGGGAGGATCTATTCAACTACTAAGTCTCCTGACCCATAGTTTAGAAGACTGTCTGTGACTGAAACCATTATCACTAGTACTTATCTTTCTCTTCGCAAAGAAGAGATAGAAAACAGCTACTCTTGGATGTCTTTACCCATCTATTGTCTTCGTGCTTGTATACGTCAGCAGGAAAGCAATCACCACTTGATCCTCCGACCTGTGAATTCACCGCAGCAGCTTTAAAAGCCTGCACTGCAGCTGAAAACGCTACTGGATACTCTTGACATTACAGAGACTCATTTATTGAGTGAGAAATGATGGGTTATTTTCTCGTCTGGAATAACTACACTCACGATTTTTTTTTTCTCCAGCTTCTCTCCAGACTCATTGAAAGATCAGGATCATAGAACGCCTGCAACCAAATAAAGCTGAGCTAAGCCATAGTCAGTATTGCCACTCGAGCACATACTTCTCAGTTTGTTCAGTATAACCGCATAGTACAATTTCTCCATTTCATACCAAGTTGTTTTGATCATTACCTTTTTTTGGCTGCTTCTGAAAAATTAAAATTTTGCAAGTCCACCAATATTCTTGGCAATCTTTCGCTTAACTACTTCATGCCAACACAATGAACGCTGGTTTTGTCGCAAAGCTGCTTCGAACTTTTTTCTTATATGAGAACACAAAAATTAGAAACTATTTGTGACTGAAAGCTACTAAATGTGAGAAAGAAGTCTTCCTGCTAGTTTCACAATAACATGAAGCAGTATTTCACAGAAATGGAGCCATTGCAAAATCAAACCAGGACAGGAAAGAAGGTCAGTTACAGACTAACATTGTCAAGCACTTCAGTAACCGTGATTTCAGAGTATCACCCAAACAGCATTTCATGCCTTGGCAGATAACGGAGAAAATTAGAAGAACACAATTGCTGTAACTTTACGTTTCAGCTCTTTAACCTTAATATTTGAAGAAATTTAAAATATCTGCACTTGATCACAGTCACTACCCATTAAAAACAAAGTGAAATATTAAAAATACAACGTTTGTTCTCCGACAAACAATTGGTTGATCTTGTTTGAATCAAGTCATTGTGTCCCTTGCAGAACAACCTACAGCAAGGTAGAATGAAGAAAGGGAACATTTTATGTCTGACCTGCCAATTACACTGAAAGACAAACAACTTGCTGTTTCCTTATGCAACTTGCTAAAATATTGAAAAAGGAAGTGGGGAAACAAATAGCTAAAAGCCTTCTGACTTCAATTTCCCCCTGGTGATAAGCCCAGAATCAAAGTACCCAGGGTTCTTTGTGCTGACTGATCTTTTCCTCCCCTCTTGAAAACAGCAAATAATGTTCACAAAGGAGAAGGCCGAGGAGATCTCCTTCGGCAGTCAGCCCCTGAGAAGTGGCAGCCAGCTGGCCGATCCAACTCCATCAGAAACAGTCAAACATATCCTTGATAAATCACCAGTAACATGTAACGAGACAGAAAAGTCAGTCTAACAGCCGAGAAAGCAGTAGTTTCTGCACCCAGATATTTCCTTCACACACACACACACAAATTTTCAAAAAGGCCACAAAATACATTAAGACCCTCACAACAAAAGCTGAAATAGAAATTGAGTATTCATAGACAGTAACCGCTACAAACTTTTAACCTTGAAATTAATCACTAGATTATAGCATGTATGCAAAGATCTTCATGACCTTTCAGGTAGTCCCTCAACTCTAGTTTCAGATAGATGCAGATGGACAGTAAGCAACCTATTTGTATACTCGGTACATCACTCTTCACCACCACAAGCAAGCTAATGTTGTAAGTGAAGTGCCTTAGCAAGCTTTGCATGATCAATCCACTAATTCAGTATTTCAGTTGTTTAATTCAGCAGAACAGAGCAGGTCTCCTCTAATTTGCAGGCAAGCATCATCTGTTTTTCCGTTACATTAAGTCTGATAGGTATTAGATGACAGCATTTTCTACAGTTTTAGTAAACAAACAGCATCTCTAATATTTTCCTGAAAAATACATGGAGCAAGTAAACACAACTTCAGACTGCTCAGAGATCTGGTACTTGAACAAGTTGCTTTGAAAGCAATGCAAGGAATGCTGGGTTTTCATTCCAAAATTCTCTACTGCAATAAATCTCAGCAATTACCTATGTTTTTATGCTGCCCTGAACAGCTACATTTCAGACTCCTACCTATATTCATTAGGTCATCAGTGAGACAGGAAGCACATACAAGCTGACTGGCCAACTGGATGACAAAATGACCAAAGCGAGTGAGAATTAATGATCTTTTTTCCTTTGTCTCCTCAGGGCACTGTTAGCATCTACCTTTTCTATGTATAAACAACTGTCATGAAAATTAACATCTCTGATCTGTTCTCCACACCACGTTTTGTCAGTAGACGCAAAGGCTGTTCTTATGGGGAAAACCAGAAAGGCACTGGCAGACAGCATATTATATGAATCATGTTTCTTTGAGAAATCAAGCAAAATAAATCTCTAAATAAATATGAAAACTAATAAAATTCACAGTTTGACATGGAAAAGAGCAGGAACAACAAGCAAATAATTAATCTATGCTACCCAGAGAGCTAGACCCACTTTCATGAACGGATCATCATGAACAATATCAAAGAAAGTGCCTCCATCCATACAAAGAAGAGAATGAGAGCAAAAGGATCCAGTTATTTATTGTGTAATAGCTCATCTTTGAAAAAGAAATTATCAGCTGTACTACTAACTTTGCAGGAAGAGGGGTGGAAGAAGATAATCTTTGCAACATAAATAAAACCAGAAGCTTTGTCCGTTAGAAGCAAGAGTATTTTCTGTTTCTACGATGACCACCACAGAGAGAGAGAGTGGGAAGAGACTGACTAAACACACCATGGCCTTCTATTACAAGATTTTTAATAATTATATAAAATGTGTACACATTAAGTCACAGCCAGTTTGAAATTCACAGCTAGCACAAAAATATTTTCAGATAAAATCTCACGAAAAATTGACATAGCTGAAGTCAGAGTTCAGAAACATGCGATTAAAATCTCAGTATCTAGTTCTCCACCATATCTGAGAATTTCAGATGTCTGTACACTTTGAATACTACAGAAATGTTTTGTACATACAAAATCAGTGTGTAAACCACTGAACAATATTAATGATTTTTTTCATGTTAAGAAATACCAGAAGACCTACCTTAGCATAAAGTGGAGCAAATTAAGCATAGATAACTTCCATAACAAAAAACGTTAAGGACTGCTGCAAAGCTGCTTCTGAGCAAAGTACACTTTGTAAAAATTTAGAGATACAGTGGCATAATTGTTAAACACACCTGATTTTGTATTTTGGGTGGAAGAAAGCACAGAGACAGAAGATGGCAAGAACATGCTAATTTCTGTAAGACATTTTTCCCAATATACTGTTACGCAAAGTCACAGGAATTCAGCCAGAGAGGATTTTCGTGATTCAAAGTTTCAATGCCTCCACTAGTGATACAAAGAGAAGAGACTCTTGCTTGAGAAAAGGACAGTTTAATTGTTGTTTGTTTGTTTGTTTTAAAAAAATAGACAACTGTCTGAACACTTACAACGAAAACATGTCAGCTCTCTCTACTAACTTATAGTTGAGTTTTCCCACTCTTTTGAAAAAAAAAAAAAAAAAAATTCTTCAGTATCACTCCTAGATCTTACTCTTCTTTTCTTAGCACATCCAGTCGTACTCAATGGACATCATTTGGGGAGTTCACCAAAGTACATGGATGATCCTCTTTTAAACATCGATATTTCTTTTTACATATGAAGTGCTACTTTCAGTAACAGCCTTGATTCCAGTGCCTTCATGTGGATTTAGGCTAAAGACAGCAGTACAGAGTCTGTTAAGTGGCATGTAAAATTTATTTGAATTTTAGTAACATAGCACCTCCTAAAATAGCTTCCTTCAGTACAAAAATATTAGCTCTTAAAAATACAACACAAATTCTTCATGTCTTCATATTGCCAATTAAAGTATCTCTTCCCCCAAGTAATCTCTTTTTCTGGAACAAAAACTTTGCAACTTGTCTTCATTTGAACATTTGTATCTTTTCCCTCAATTAATCAAATCAGGCTGCTTCAAAAAATCAGAGGTAACCACGTGAAGATACAAATTTTGAGCTAAAACTCAAAAAAATGTCCTTTTGTTCATGAATTACTTTATACAAATTAATAGGAAACTTTTGTCATAAAGAAATGCACCATTTTGTTTTAATCACTGATCTTATGTTTTACCTAAGAATTTGGATATGGTCTTGGCTGGAGTTTTCTTCTCTACCTCATCAACATGCAAGTCTAAACAAAGGTAAATCATGTGTGAAAGACTTTCAGGTTTGTTTATAATACTAGACAATTTGGATCAGTCTTCATTTACATTACAGTGTTTTTCTTTCATATAACATGACTCAAAAAACTGTTGGTCTTCATCTTTTGTGCTATGCAAATGATTTTAAATCTTTTATCACTGTTGCTAGTCTACTCGGTTTCATTTATTTATTCCATTTCAAAATTAATAAATTCACTTAATTAGGATCTGAACCAGAGTTAATCAAGGAACACAAAGATAAGCAGATCATTATTTGAAACGGATAAACACATATAGGCGTTGTGGTTTGCTCAAACCAAAAAAAAATGAGCTGAAGCTCTCAAGAACTCTTGCTACACCAGTCTAAACAGGGAAAAAATGAGAAAGTCATAGCAAGACATAAACAAGAGAACAGAATACAGCTAGGTGAACATACGGTAACAAGTTGCTCCAGCAGTCCCTCAAAACAAGAGGTGGTTTTAAGTTATTCCATGCTCTAGAGTAGCAGTAGTTATTTATATGTTTACAGGTTATTCTTATCCCTTTCTCCAGTGAAATGCCATTTAGTCAAATCTGTGTGGGGAAGTATAACGCACCAAGTGCCCATGCAGCTTGATTTCAATTTCCCAGGTGTTTGGGTGGAAATTCAAGACCATGTTTTAGGAAAGATCCTCAGAAATGGAGTCTGGTCTTCACTGCTGCCAATATGGGCTTAGCAGAAGGGTTACTCTTAAGGTCATTTACATGTTCACCTTTGGTCTAGCTGTTAATATTTTTTTTTTTTTTTAAACGAGGCCAGTTTAATATTCTTTCTTATTTCCTATATTTCTACATAGCAATTTGAAATTTAAATATCACCAAGTGAATGCATATGCAATCTGTTCTATAAATAAAAATGTCTGTAAAATACTGCATAGTTTCCCCTTCCAAGCTGTAAGATAGAAAGACAGATTTTGAGTTGTCAGACACCACGTCTGACATGATCAAATTATGATCAGTCCAGGCTTAACCATAATTTCTAAAGATAAACAAGGTTTGGGGATTTTTTTTTTTTCTTAGATCAAGCTCATGACTTCTTTGCAAAGGGCACAGACCTCACCCTGGCAGTTGACATGTCAGCCATCACCTGAGCAGAGCAGTCTTGAAAGCAGGATGAAAAGGTTCTGAAAGGGATCTCGGATTATTGGCATGCAGTCCCTGGTCCTCCAACTACCAACAACTCTAAGCTGTCAAGGCATCAAAGTGGTCTGCCCAGCCAACACTGACAAGTCCATCACAACTGATCCAGAGGATGAGGGGAACTGAAATAGCATTCAGCATAAATTTTGGAAGAAATTCTTCACCAGGGAGGATGATCTCAGCACAGGCTGAGAATCAGTATCTTCTGGAAGGTGAGAGATCGTTTTCATGAGAAAGCGGCCTGGAGCCAAACTTACAAACCTCTAAGGTTTGCATGCCATGGATAAACGTGTCATATGATTTTTGATGTGACAAGTAATAGCCGGTACTGCAAGTAGGGATAGAATCCTGACACCATGGCGCTCAGATTCACATCGATGAAATTTAGACAACTAGGGATATTTCTGAAAATTCAACTCAGGACCTTTGAAAGGAACAAAAACCTTTTTCTTAGGTACAGCTATGTTTTTATCATCCCACTGACCAAGTGCAGCCATGGCGTGCAGTCACTATTTGAGATAAACCATAAAACCAACTCCTGACAAAGTAATGATGGCAGCCACTTTGTGGTATTTCCTGTGCAATGCCTGTATGGAGATATCCAAAGTCAGCATACCGAAAACCAAAATCCACACACAGAAATCCCTCCTAATGGAGACTGATGAACTCTGTTGATAAGGTTTGCTTGTGAACATAAAATATCCAGCTACAGCAAGGAAATGCCCTAAGTCCTTCATCAAAGGCAGGACCTTGTCTGTCCTCTGGTTAAAGAGAAGTGTCATAACGAATTAAGTCTTTCACTAAAGATTTCATGTCTTTCAGCAGAATCAATGACTGTGGTCAGGATGATGAGTATCTACTCTGAGAAGGGCATGCCTCTAGCAAAGGGGTATTTGTAATGAAGCCCACGATACCATTTTCAGTTTGCTAGGGCTAAAACAAATTTCTTCATGACATCAGTAGAAAGATAAATAAGCTAAAATTGTTCCAAATCTTATACTTGGTGAGCAAAGAAGCACTGATAACCAGATCAGCAAAACTGGATAAACAAGCGTATCTTATTTGCCAAGCTGCCAGACATTTTGTGGTCGTGTCTGTGGAACTTCAACTATTTATTTTTGGCCATTGCTGCTGCTAAGGCTAAAGGCAAAGGTCACCACAGAAAGACGCTGAATTACAAGATATCCACTATTCTCTGTCTTTCTGATGTTGAAAGGTAAATGTGTACATACATGAGATGCCACACGGTCATTCTTCAGCTTGTTAGCCAACATCGTTCTGTTTCTAAAGAGAGTATTAGCGTCAATCTAAGGGATCATAAGAGCAGCAGAACAGACGTTTTGAGATACCAAAGGCCATGCTAATGCTCTAATAGTACCTGTGCTGAGAATCCAGTTAGCTAGAGAAGCACCCAAAGTGTCCCAAGAGAGCTCAGATAATCATGCAGGCTGTATCCAAAAGGCAATAACCATGATGGAGAGAAGAAAAAATATGGAACATTGTCATTTGTCTTGTTACCTTTGCCTGCTGACTGTCCAGGACTAACAGGTAGGACTGGTGTCAAAAGGCCAACGTGCACCTTTATTTATAGCCTCCACAAGCTCAAACCCCTGCCAAACTGCTTTGGGAACTAACCTGTGTCCTAAAGTCTGGTAACAAAGGATGCAGCTGGAACTAACAGTGGTGTCCAATGATCTAAGAATCAATCACGGACACAAATGACAGGAAGACACCCTAGGACACTTCAGTAAGTACTTCTAAATATTGTTCTCTCCATCACCTACTGTCATTCACATGAAGAATAAAGACATCCAGAACACAAGTTAATGGATGAAAAATTACTTCTGCATGTTTAATGCAAGGCAAAATCATCATAGAGTTAGTAGTTTAATTAATTAAGTACACAACGGATGGAGCAGTAGAGATCTTGGATGTGAAGCCTGTCATCTCACTAGAAGGCTGAAAAGAACTAAAGCATAACAACAATCACAGGACAGGAAGATCTTAATGGCAGAGGTATACTGAGAAGCACTGAAAAGTGTCCATTATTTCCCAAATCATAAAACAGACAAACTTCAAGGATCTTTAATGAACAGAACTCATCCCCAAAAAAAGGGAATGAAGCATTCCTAGTTTTATCCCAGACCACGAATGGTGAGGAAAGGTCAGCTCAGTGCACCGAGATCTTTGCCACCAAAAGCGAAACAGCAGGAACGACAGTTGGAAACCTACTGAATGCCTGAAAGAATGTGAGCTTGCAGGGGTGACGGACGTGCTCTCCGTAAGCAGTTTCTGTGTGGACAGTCACTTTCAATAATAGCCGTTTCCAAGTAGCTCTGTGTTTAGACAGACCCTAATAGATGAGCTAATTCAGAATCGTTTGCACATAATACAAATCACAGTCCTTTGAAGTAGTATAGGTATTATTAATAAAGATCCACAACAAAATATTGGGGGGTTTTCCAAGTATCTGACCTTACCCAAATCAAATTCAGTGTGAGCTGTACACACAGTGTTATGCTTCAAAAGGCATTATGCAAAAGAGATAGACTTCATTTCAAGCAACTTTGCAATTGCACATTTTAATTCTTATTTAAAGAAAGAGTGATTCTGAAGGGCTTGTTAACATTAAAACATAATGGCTTGAGATTAGAGAGCTTTTATGCAGAATTTTGTACCTCTCTTTGCTAAGCAGAAGACTGCATTTTACATATTTATGTAAGTAAATAGCTTAATTTTAAATCAGACTGTGAGCTTCCATGTTGTTAAAATAGTGACTGACATCTCCCGTTTAACTTGATACTTTTTATTCAGATTTGCCAAGCTGCACAGTTGGAAATTGTAATTCAAGTAAACTTATAGAAAAGTTATATTTTAAAATAATTATGAAGTGTCATTCGATTAAAATATCAGAAAATTTTGCTTTAAACACAAACCAGTTTTGACTATACATTTGTGCTCCGTGAACAGAAGCAAGAGCTTCTAATTAATAGGTTTTCATTGTAACTGCTAAAAATTATCTTCTACTTGAAGTGAAGAGGAAATAAATTTTTTCTGTTTTCTGAAGTCCCAGTATCTCAATCTCAACTTCAACTGAACTAGTAAATGAACAGAACTAGATTAACAAACTAGAACAAGAGACTATTCCTCTTCTGTGTCTAGAGGCAGCTAATCCCAAAACAAAAAGGGTTAGAGGATCAAGTTCCAGTGCCAAGTGTTTAGCTGGTAACTTTCTTTCAACTTAGAGTTTTCACTTCTATTTGTTCTATTTTTAAAGATGATCTGCAAACTACATGAATTGTAAATACAAATGTAGGATTTAACATATATCATCAATTACAAGCTTTAAAAATATGAAGTTTATTTGATGTAAGAAAAAACACATTCTGGTAAAAACTTAGTTTTAAAAAGAGTGAGTTTCCCTCCACCTGGTAACTTGGCAACTTTCTAAGCAGCACAGAAAAATAGTAAAATCTTAGCATTCTTGAACTCCAATGCTACTGTATTACTTCAGTTTCCTAATTAAAATTATAATTGGTTAAGAAAACCCGAAAGTTTCAGTCCTGTGATTATAAGAGAAGAACAGTAATTACAACGCTTTTTAAAAGTTCATACTATAAGGGAAACAGTTCACAGAGTTAAAATAGTAAGGAGCAGAATCCTATGCATTCAAATCATCTTCCTTTTGTCCTTTACTACAATCTAAGGTTGAAGGGGGTTTGTTGGTTAATTTTTTCCTAATATTCTGATACTTTAAAAAGAACTATAAATTTTAAGTCATTTTCTATGCTAAATGGCACCCTTGCACAACATCACACGATATCAATCTCAGAAGAACTACATAAAAATTACAAGACAGAAATACATTTCTGGCACTGTCATCCACACTCGAGCTAGTTTGGAACACCACTAACCACGTCTGAGCAACATGCTATCAATAAAAGACTTCAAACACAACCGCAAATTCTATTTTGGATGTCTTCAGGAGAGAAAGAGAAAAAAGAGAAAAAGATTCAGCTACTTTTCAAACATATTGGAGAACACTGAGTTTGATTTTTCAAAGACGCTAAACATCACAGTTGTCATAGGTCTTACAAAACTGGAAGTTTTACTCAGACATATAATGTCTAGGACAAGAAACACAAAAGTTGCTACCCTTTAAGATTTCAAACCATTTTAGGATTAGGGATTAGCAGTATCATATGTGGACTTGCATAGTGGAAGAGCTTAAAACCTTGTCTTCAGCCAAACTTTCCACACATAAATCAAGGAAGCTTCATTAAAAGTCCTGGAAAATCCAAGGCCCTTTTGACAGCAAATAAGGTCTATAGACAGGAAAATAATTTATTCCAGTTTATCAGTTCTCTTGGTTCCTCTCCTTCCTCCACTACCTATTTGAGCCACTAAAGAGAGGGAATTCACTGGCAGGCAAAGACCTAAAGCTCGCCAGCAAAGTTCTTTGCTGCAGGAGTCACCAAGGAGAGATGTTTGGCCATAACTAAAAGAGAAAAGAAAAAAGCTACACCATTTTACTCCCATCCTCTTTATCATAAACGAGGGAATAATCGGGGAAAAAAAAAAAGTGCATTTTTTACCTAGGTTACTGTGAATCAAAAACATTTTTTAAAACTTTTCATCACTACTTCAATCTCATTAATGTGGGTGATAGATAAACCTGTTTGAAATATTTTTCCTAAGAAACATAATACAAACACGACAGTTGCTACTTTTTGCTTTTCCAGGTGATTTTGTAAATGCTGCATGGCCCTCCCCTGCAAAGGGGTCCTCACACCCAACATTACCATTTCTGAAAATCATCCACATTCATTCCATTGTCATCCACTGACAACTTTATTGCTGAATTAAAAACATTTTTTGAAAGAAATCACAGAAAGTTACAGAAACTTAAGCCTACTGTCCTACTTAAACACTGCTTAATTCAATTTCATCACTTTCAGCTTCTGTAAGTTCATTGTCTCAAATAGAGAGACAAGGATTGTGCCTACTCCCTTAGGTGAATTCTGTATCCACACTATGAATATTTTATCAGAAAACAGATTTCATCAGAAAACTCATGGTAGATTCAGTCTGAACTACCATACGCTATTCTTTTCTGAATTTACTTTTCAACCTCAACTTCTCTGAATCTCTTAATTAATAGCACTTCTGAAAGCTGGTAGTATTTTTTAAATAACACTTCTTTTTTTAATCCACATGCAAATTAAGCCCTGTGACCATATTCTTAATATTTACAGAGGAAATAGAGCATTTGGCTTGAGGCAGTCAATTTACAGATGGAAAACATTAAAGGAAGTTTTATTTTAGATACTACACATCAAGGTCAGAAAACTTATATTTAAAACTAGTAACACTGTACATGTGATTGATTACCATCAAAAAAATTACCTCATGCATACACAGAATTCCCTAACTTCTATGCTCTCCATTACTTCTCAAATTAAGTATACTTCAAAACAAAGTCACATTATTTGACTGTAGGACAGAAGAAAGTGCAAATACCTCTTTCTTTTAAAAATCATACCTTGATCAGAAAGAAAATCCAGCATGGTCTGGAGAAGGAAAGACAGATGCCTGACACATAGAGCAGGATTGCCCATTCTTCTGGAAGCATACACTAGTTCATGAAGCAACCGCATCTGTACTGCAGCCCATCCTCTGTGAGTTCCTATAAAGTAAGCAGTCAATTAATACTTTTTAAAGCTAGAAGTCATCACAAACCAATTGGTTTTGGTGTTCTTTACATACAAAGCAGTAATTTAATGACATTTACAAAAATCACCCAATGGAACCAATAACTACAAAATCCAAATCTTGTACTTAAAAGAAAAATTAGGATCTTTGCGTTTCCTTGACTATTTAAATGTAAAAGCAATTTTTGTTTCATGTGCTTGTCTATCGACTAATAATTTTATCATGAGAATTCAGAAAATGAAGTTAATACTTCCCATGAAGTAAAAACAAAATTATACACGAAACCTTTAAAGTTTTATATTTTTTAAATTCTCTGAACAAGAAATTCACATAAGATTCCATACAGAAACTTCATTTTTATCCCAATCAAATACTTCTTAACTCTCTTTAAAGATAAAGCAAAATATTTTCTCTTAATGCTTTCCTGGTCATTAAAAGTCAGTAAGAACCAATAAAACTACAGGGCGTAAGGCACATTTCCTGATTTTCAGTGTTTAAAAACTAAGTTTCAGACTATAAATTATTTCATATTTGTGAAGTATCTATGGTAACAATATTTCAAAAACATAATATGCAGTACTCTTCATGAAACTTAACCTGCTTTTAGTAGTAAGCAAGAGCAATAATTTTTAAAGAACAGATATTCCAAGATGTGCAAGACTTCATAAACTTCTAAAAAGCCTTCCTTCTAATATTGCCCTTCACCATTTGGCAAACTTTTCTAGAAATATTTAGTGCAACCAAACTCTGAAAGTTTATATTTTGCACACAAGAGTCTCATTATTTTTCACGTGTGAAATGTCGTCGTTAAGAAGTAATTCTTATAGTTTACAGTGATCTTTCCATATGTCTCTGAAACAGCCATTTTAGTGATAAAATCTAACAAAGCACTTCAGTGCAATATAAAGATAAGGCAAAAAATGAAAGATAAACACCAATCTTCTTTTTGGTTTTAATCATCACTTCTTGCTGAAATTCTACAACCTCTTCTCCCAACACAGTCCCATCCCAGTCTTCTCCTTTTCCATCACAGGCCACAGCATATTTTTTCCAGCAAATTCCCTCTTCCTAGACTCTTTGTATCTTTTTGTCTAGTCCACTTGGCATTTTCTGCCTCCTCTCATATACCACTTTCTCTCAGTGACTGCTAAAAATCACACCAGTTTAAAAAAAATAAAAATAAAAATCTAACCATCCACACATACAGTGGGTTGTCTACATGTGTGTTTCATCAGTGGAGCTAAGAGAGCTTGGAAAATATCACCTAGTGGCTAATCAGATGAGTTTTCCGTATTTTCCCTTGACTGAATTGACTAGATAGCTCCATTATTTCAATGGCTAAGTGACCTAGCAGATACAGAAACAACTAAACTCACCACTGAACTCACAAGACAACATCGAACTGGAATCCCAACAATAGTCAGTGTGCTCTCAGAAAAGGGAGAAGAATATTACAGCTGTGGTTCATTCATATTTAAACCAGTGCAGAGTTTTTGTACCGGTGAACCCCACCAACACATGCTCAGCCCATTGCTTGCTGCTCTTCTCCTGCAGCTAAAACATTTAGCAAATGGTCCCCAAAAATGATACCATATAAGAGAATGCAAGTTTTGGGGCAACACGGAAGTGTTTACTCAACGGGAGTTCCCAAGCAGCATATCATCTCTCTCTTCCTTTAGAGGAAAAATACAGCACAGTATCTTAAAATCAAGACAACTTTTAAAATACTTACGTTACATACAGCTTTAGATAACATTGATAAAATTGTTGAAACACAGCTTACCTAAAGAAGGGCAGCAAGCAGCACATACCTTGCAGAAACCAAACACAGTATTTAACAGCTACAAGAACTGACGTGTTCTTATGGACTGTTTTTCCTTTGGTTTTTAATAGATGCAATAAAATAGTAATTCAAACAATATATAGCATCTAAAAACTGTTGAAATGTCTTAACCAAATGTTAGTCTTAGAGATAACATCACTCTGATCTAATTTGTGGAAAAATGTGACATATTCGACCCTACAGATACAGATATAATTACATTATATGTATGTATTTATGTATGCCTATATACAAAAAATAGGTAAAAGAATCTTTCATTCTTTCATTATAAGATCAAACAGCAACACATACCAAAAGAAATACAATTTCTGATACACAAGTTGAAGACACTTTAATTGAAAAAATACTCAAAAGTAAAATACGAACTTTTTTGCACTGAGTGTATAATGAAAAACAAAGACGTTTTTGAAAAAGAGTAGAAATAAAGCTCTCACAAATAAAACGTAACTATTTGCTGCAAACAGAGAAATACAGCAACACATTCAGCAATGGCTTACAGAAATTTGAAATTATTGAAAGCAACACTAAGAAAAAGCTAAAGGTACAGTGTTAAAGAACTGCTCTATTTGCCACAATTAGTTTCAGGCAGGTAAATTACTTTGGTTTAATTTGAAATCTCTTGAGGAAATTAGTTATAGAAAGCCAGCTGAGCGACCTACTATGCTACTCCATACTTTCCCCGAGACACTTACCTTTGCTGAAATCTTTAGGATCCAATGATAAGCTATAGCCAGGGAGAGTTTCCAAAAGCAATTTGTAGCAGGCCCTCCACCCAGGTTCTGGGATGCTAGGTGCAGCACACTGCATGGCTGCTATGCGCTTGAAAAACGCAGACTTTCGGTGAAAACCAATACGTTCATACAGCTCAGAAAGAATGCTGTAACGCTGGATTTTTTCTTCTTCTGAAAGCTGAAATTTAAAGGGAAAAGAGAAAAAGACTGTTTCTAATAAAAATTTTAAAGCGTATATCTGAGTTTGAAAAAAAAAAAAATAACAGGAGGAAAAAAAACATAGTAGACTTATCTCCAACACTACAGAAGGCCAGTGATTTTGCCTATAGCCAGTCATGACAGCTTCTACTGCCAGGAAAACTTAAGCTTGCTTCAAGTTCAACAGCTAACAAAAGCAGCAAAGATAGAATTCTTCAGCAACTTCATTTGTCAGTAGTACTACCAAGTAAATGGTCAAAACAGTCAGTAACAGCTAAACAGCTCCACATTTCATGGAAGATATTTAACATGATATTCATGTGCTTAATAAGAACGCAAAAATATACCACTTCCAAAATCTACTGATTTACCAAGTTAAATATTTTCATCCCTTTAAGATTAAATCTAATTATTAATCTTGAAATCTCAAGCAAAGAAACTAGTGTTTCAATTTTCATATGTCTCTGATCTTGTAAACCATAACACTTTCATTCCATGACACAATACATATGCAGACTGCCAACTAGTGAGGAAGAATTTGGTGAAAGTTTAAGCCCCATTAGGCTTAAAGCTGAAACAAACTTGATGAGTAACTACGAACATGTGCTTCTTTAGCTTATCGATATATTGGCACAAGTCCCAAGTAACCATTCTTTCCCCTCTGCTTTGAATGAAGAAACTGCCGCAGAAGCTCTGGAAGCTACCAACTACTTCAAGTCTACATCCCAGTAACAAGCAATACTGAGCTCTCAAGGTGGATCAATGCTGACACCTAGTGCACAATGTCTGGCATGCACAACCAAAAGCAATATAAAATATTTTAAATTACTGTAAAGCTGCTAACACGTTTTGCAAAGGCGTTTAAAGTGACAACTTCATGCAAAAATAGCTGTTTCTGTCCTTTAGTGTGTTTCTGCAACTCATTCTTCAAAACTGAAAGTATCAATCAGTGGATTCTGTGTGTTTAACTTCAGGCTTTAGCCTTGGAAAGTCAGAAGATGCTAGCCACACTTTTAGAGAAATAATTAGGTCTTACAAATGAAGCTTCAAAATATCTTTTAGTCACTTAAATCTTAATATAATTATCAAAAAAACCCAGTCTGCTTTCAAAAGTCACTTCTAATTTTGGACATAGGGATATGAGAGACCTCAACGAAGCCTAGAGTTTTCAGAAAGCATCATGACTATCTGATAGTTCAAATCTTAGTACTTCAGGACATGAAGACACACAGACACATAGACTAGCAAATCATTTTAGAAAGTTTCATGCAATTTTTGAGGCTGAAGTTTCTATGTCCCTCAGAACTGACAACACAAGATGATGCCCAATGCAAAAATACTGCCCATCCATATAAAAGACCAATTCCTGTAACAGGAGCTGTAAAAAGGCAATTGCACCAAGCTGAAAACTCTCATGAATCAGCGCAGCTGGAAAGAACATGAGGCACAAAAAGAAAATACAGAACAATTTTAAACCAGTTTATCAGACTCCTCAAAAGCTATCATTCAGAAAGAACATAAGGTGTCAGATTAAGGTTACCTACTCTAGCAGGTAAAAAGCTGCTCCACCTTCCCTCCCCCCTCTTTTTTTCAATTTATATCATTTTTTAAAAGTTAGCAGAACAAAAGCATATGGCAGCAGAGTTGAAAAGTGCATGAGCACATGTTCATGTACTAAAGTTAGAAAAGCTTAAAAAAAAACCTGTCAAAAGCTATTCCTCAAATACATAATACTGTCAATGTTCACACACCTATGGAAACTAGATTTTTAAGATGAGAAAAGACAAGGTCATGCTATTTAGGTAGACAAGCACTCACTAATAATTGGAACAACCATCAGAAAGGCAATAGATTCTCAGAAAGTTTTATTTCTGTCATATCTGAGTATGTTTTTTAACACCGCTACCTAACTTGTTGCTTAATGATTGTCCACAAAGTTACTCAAGTATTTTCTGCAGTTGCAGGAAACTGGTTTTTCATCACCACAAAGACAGAAAAATTGTGTTTTCCCTCAGCACAAATAGTTACATGTTACCACCCAGGGATTTAAAAAGAAAGAAAAAAAAAAACAAAACACCAAACAAACCAACCAACCCCCACAGAGTTACCATAAGTAATTAATTCTGGGAAGACTGCAGCAGGCATTCTGCAGGCCATTAGCATAGCATTTACAAACATCTTTCCTGACCTTACAAGTTTATTAGAGCTTAAGGCCTATAAAGTGGCTGCAAAATAGCCAACACCTGAAAGCACAGCATCTTTTCCATCTGGTTAATTTTCATTTAACTGTTGTAACAAACCAAACTAACAATTGCACCTGTGAAGACTGTAGTTCATTACCCAAGCAACTGACACAGTTTTTTCACAGGCTTGTTTTAAGACAGGCTTTCAAGAGGGTAGCTTTTTATTCGTTTTTTAATTATTCCTTACCATATTAAAATTCTATAATCTCACTTTCTTTGTAATTACATGTTACAATTTATTCATCACAATTGGATGCAGAGATAAGTCCTACTACCCTGCAGCTTTCCTATAATCAGAAAACACCAATTACATAATGTTACTAGATTGGGTAGGAGATTGAATACATGGAAAGAAACTAGTTCTCCTGATTATCACACTTTATCCTGTGAGGTTTTTTTCTGCTGTCAAATATTGGTTGTGCTGATGCTTTATCTACTTACAAGAGAAAAACACTGCCCTATAGTTTGTTTCTCTAACCTGTCACAGGATGACTCCTCCTTAGAGTTAGTCCAATTAGCACCCTGTCCAATCGCATCTTGAAAACCTCCAGCAATGCAGACTCCACCATGTTCCTGGAGAGGTGGTTCCAGTGAATGATTGTTCTTGCTGTAAAATTTTTTTTTCTTATATTCCCATGAAACCTCTCCTGGTGCAACTTGCACCCACTGCCCCTTGCCTTCTCCATGTGGCTCCTTGTGAAAAGAGAGCCTCTGTCCTCTTTGTAGCCACCCTTTAAGTACTGGAATACTGTGATGAGATCCCCCCCGAGCCTTCTCTTCTCCAGGGAGAAAAAGACCTGACTCTTTCAGTCTTTTCTCATCAGACAGGTTCTCCAGCCCTGCTTTGATCATCTTCATGGCCCTCCTTTGGACCCTCTCCAGTCTGTCCATGGCTTTCTTGAACTGTGGGGATCAGAACAGGACACAGTACTCCAGGTGCAGCCTGACAAGGGCCAAGTAGAGTGGGATGACCACATCTCTGTCTCTGCTAGCAATGCCCCTGTGGATGCAGCCCAGGATCTGATTTGCCTTTGTTGCTGCAGTGGTGCACTGCTGACTCCTGTTCAGCTGGTTGTCTGCCAGGACCCCCACATCCCTTCCAGTAAGGTTACTCCCCAGACACACAGAGAATCCTGGCCTGTACTGGGCTCTTTGGTTAGGTCATCCCAGGTGCAGGACCTTGTACTTGTCTTTGTTAAACCTCACACAGTTCTTGTTAGCCCCATTTTCCAGCCTGTCCAGGTCTCTCTGTCAAACTACTCTCCCTTCTGATGTGTCCACCTCATCCAGTTTGGTGTCATCATCAATCTGATCATCCAGATCATTGTTGAAGATGTTGAACAGTGTGGGGGCCAGTATAGATCACTGGGGGACCTCACTTCTGACAGGTTGTCAGCCTGAGTAAAAACCATTGACCACCATCCTCTGAGCGTGGCCTGTTAGCCAAGTTCCTACCCAGCTTGCAGACCAGCCACCCAGTCTGTATCTTGCCAGCTTGTTCAGGAGAAGGCTGTGGGCAACAGTGTCAAATGCTTTGCTGAAGGTTGCTAGATGATACCTGCATTAACACCCTGAATTCTGACTGAGCTACAACAAAAGTACATAATATACCCGATTTTTATGTCAAGATTTTCCAGACAGTGGGAGATCTGGCATTTATGGAATATATTTTATATAGCGTGACACGCACAGTGAGGCATGCTTTACACGCACAAAGATTTATTTGCGGGGTCAATAACTGATGGCATACATCAAGTTCAAAGTTCCTTTAGGGGAAAAACAAAGCAGAGAGAAAGAGACCAGCCAGCTAGGAAGAAAAGCAGTGGGGCCTCCATAACACCCTTCTCTGGTTCTCTCTAATGCAGCATGTGATAAAAACCATGATGCCTTCTCACCACACTTTTTCACTAGATATGTTTCATTAGGACCCACTCAAACTCTTAGTTGTTTCTACTTGGGACACTATTAGAGCTGGCTGGGGCAAACTTTGATTAAGGCACCTGTGGCATGCTGACTAGCTGCCAAGATTTGTGTATTATTACATAATACTTAGCAGCTATTTAAAAGAATTTATACTTTGCCATTCACTAAGTCGTATTTTTTTTCCTCTAATATAAAGTGAAAGCTGCAACATAAGTGGTGTCAGGGAGAATGGGCAATTCTCACAATGACAGTGATTGCTTCCATAAGAAAAACAACATAACAACAATATTGGAGTTTGCAGGCCATAAGATAAAACAGCGCAAGAACAACAAGGGAAAAATACTGCCACAGCAGCTTACATGAAAGGCTACAGAGCTGCCAGTGAAAGACTGACTACAGAATTGAAGAGAAGGCCCTTAGCACTGCAAGGATTACAGCAGTTAAGGTACGCTGCAACAACATTGATGATTTTTATGATATCTTATCAATTAATTTCTCATTTATGTTGGGTTAGAAAATAATCCAATAAAACAATCCACAGAAAGGATTCTCCACAAATGAAAGGAAGCATTCTACCTCCCCTCATAAATTTGCTGTCCTCATCTGGGTTTAATAAGCTCAGTGGTGTGGACTTAAACTGCAGTCTTACTAAGGTGTAACAAGCAGAAAAGGAAAAACAGTAAGAAATCTAACAGCTTTTTATTAATTCTTTCAACCACAGCAGTCTCTCTGTAACCAGTGACACCAAGCTTGAGACACTGATAAAGTGTTAGTCTTGTTCTGTGGTGGTACTGAGCATTTTTCTCACAGTTCCAAATACCGATTTTTTCCTCTGAATTCCTTTCTGATTTGGCCTAACCAAGACTTCCCAGTACACAACAAAAATTCAATTGATTAACAACATTAGTCAGACTCTTAGGCTCACTTTGCAATAGGCCATTCCTGATTTGCTCACAGTTTCACTGAACTAGATACAATCAAGAAAAAAAAAAAAAAAATCCACTGCAGATCTGTCCCAAGCAGCTATTTTCCCTAGCACAAAATCACAACAGAAAAACAATGGGATGTTTTTTCTTCACAAGGGAGAATAACCAATAGAGTCTTTAATCTCAGACTAAGTCCTCATGTTTTTAAATGAACTCCTAACACCTTTTAAACCAGATTCACAGATGTGAAAATCCTCAGAAGTCAAGTTCTACTGAGAAGGAAGGTAGTGATATAGAAAATAAACTGCAGTCTCCTGAATCTAAGCAACATTCACTCTTCAGTATAATGTCTCAAATGAGAAGGGGAAAATAACCAGACTTGTCGCACCGACCTGACGAAGGTTGATATAAACTGCATTCTGAAGAAACTCAGAGGCTTCCATGCTCCTTTTCTGTATTGCAAGGACTCTCACTGCCTTCACGCAGGCTTCCAGTTCAATCACACCAGCATTCTTGTACTTGAGGAACGAGAAAATTAAAATAGTATTTCAGTATTGCACCTGTTAGATTTGATAAGTATTTCTGCTCAACATATAAATCAGCTGTCATATCTTCCAAACCCAGCAATTCCTTAATGCTAGTGACTATACTGTTAAATTATTAACATATGCCCAAGTGAAAATTAAGGTGTCATCTAAAACGTTATTATGCAAAACCATGGTTTTCAGCCTCTTCACTCACTTCTCTTGTTTTGAGACACAGCACAGCTTCAGTCTGAGAGTTCAGATGAGGAGAAAACTTGGCAATATTAGTATCATTTTTGGATAGCCTCATATATATGGTGCGTATGGGTGGTGTGTCTGCAACAAGAAATAAATTCTACCTTCACAGTGTAATAGGTATGTAAGCAAAAAGGTCAGTTTTACAGTAATTCATCACCACCTAAAATTGTTCTATCACAAGAAACAGAGAATTAATTTTGCCTTTTCTACTTATTACAAAATACGCTATATAGCACAGGAAGCTGTAGCAACAGAACTTTAGTTTTATTGCATCAATTTTCTCTTTAGTTAAAACAGTACCACTGATGACAAGTGAATTACAAACCATTCTGAGTTTTCTAGTATCTATTTACAAAACATTTTCTATAAATGACTGTTTCAGTTATTTAGCTTGCTTAAGAAAGGCAGGAGACAATGTAGATGTGCATTAATCTGTCTGAGCTTGGACAGCAAATGCAGGCAATGTTCTAGACAAACAATCTGATCTAGTTATTTCCTCAAACAATACTGATTTTGGATATTTAAGTCAGCCTATCTCCTGCTGAAGTTAAACTCTGTTCAGGTATTTATCAGGTTTGAAATCTAATGGGGGAAATAAAGCTCAGAACGAAATGCAAGAGTTACTCCACCAAAGCAGTTACATACTCCTCTCGTGAATTTATATCAGCAAAACCAAATCACTGGAGATTGAATACATTTTAGAAGATGCTACAGACGTTTCTTAAGCTCAGTGATAACATGAAAAAATATGTAGAGTGCTGCTGCCTCATCACTAGAGCTAGGAGCTACTCTATCTGTAGGTCTTTAACAGACTAAAGCTAACTATGCTTGTCTTGAACAGTTATAGATCTGTCCCAAGACAAAGCTCTTTGTTATTTGCAAGTGAAGCTGCCGTGAACCACAGTTACTACTTGCTGAGAGCATAATGCATATTATTATAACCAAAATATAAATATCCTGCTTTAAAGTCCAATAATTTTATACTTCTAAAGAAATCCTACTCTTTCTAGATGAGCAACTTACCCTTAAGGTAATGTAAGAAGCTCAATGAATACTTGAGGATTATTTTTATATGGATGGATTCAAATTTATCTGAAACTATCCCCAAAACTATCACCTTTCATTGCTCCTGATCATAAATTAACTCACGCACACAATTTATCTTGTTTCATTTGGAGTCTCCCTTCAACAGACATCAAAATGCCACATCATATTTACATAGCTTAGTCTAAAGATATTTTCAAATACCAAATGAGAGATACTTGAAATTAAGAAAGTGATGAAAGCATAAATAGATACACTGCAATACAATTAAACTTATCTTTAATGTCGATGTGGTTACTGAGCCACTGTTTTCACAGTATGAAATATTTTTTTTTCCTCTTTATATTACAAATGCGAACGTTAAGCTACCTTACTATCTTATGCCCTGAGCATTTGCACAAAAATCTAAAAAAAAAATGCTCCACTAGAGCTGAAAACTGTTTAATTTTTCTAAATCCTCTTCTAAGAATGTTTGCCCTTCACATTTCCTCCATGACCCCCTACCTCTCTGCATGCTCTAAATACTAGCCTCCCTGAACAATCCTGTAAAATTATATCCATCATCAGCGACCTCTTCATCAACTCCTGAATTCCCCAGAGATCATTCCAGCAGGCACAACAAATAAGCATTCAGCTTACACAATACTTAAAAGTATCACTGGACTTGATGATGTATGTATTAAGGACCATAAACATATGTAATAGTTAACAAACCTTCAAATATCTAACACTTCTGCTTAGAGTGCTTTAAAAATATAAGACAATTAATCCAAAACCTCCAGGTACTACTAGAAGGCACAGTAAATAGTTTACTCAGCCCATTGCGGTTTTAGGTGTTGTCTTTGACCAAAGATCTGAGATTCCCAGGGTCTAAACCAAGCACTTAGTTCAGCAGTATAAATTATTTCTATTATGGTATGTTTTTTGTATTATTATTATGTATTATTTCTATTATAGTATGGTATTTCCATTATGGTATGTTTTACAAACTTTACTGCATATGCTTTAGAAGATCCTCTGAAACCAAAACCACAGCAGTTCATTATTCACAAGCATTTCAGTGAATTTTCTTAAAAATAAGTAGGATTACCTTGCCATAGTAAGAAATGGCTTCCTTATATTTATCTATGATGTCTTCAGGACTAAGGCAATTCTTGGCACGTCCTATCTCAGCACTGGTATCTGCATTTATACCATTGGAAGTCAGTGCACCTAGAACAGAACAGGGTAACAAATGAGCAGAAGGACTTCTAGCAAATACTAAGGATCAAAGAAGAAAACTAGGATATGATGTAGGCTTGACCAAAGCATACACAAAGAATACTTGCCCTACTTAGAAAGAAATCATGACCTGCCTAGAAAATACTAGTTCTGTTTTACTATGTTAAAGAGTGCAAATGAAAGATTGATTCAATTATAAACCAGCAAACAGGAAATAATCTTTCACTAAGTAAAAAACAAATACATTAGTGTGTTACACTTATCTGAATATTTAGACTATGACTAAAATATTAGATTGCTAAAATTAGATTATGGCCACATCTGAATATGCAATTTTAATCTTTGAGTTATTCCTTGGTTCTACTCAAAAATTGTATTTCTGAAGCACACCTAAGAAAAAAATGTGCAATTATCTTATAAACTACTTATTAGAACAGTGACCTTCTCCTCAAATCATTTAAAACAAATACTTCTTTATGTCTAATCACAGAAACCCAAGTGTTACATTGTAACAAAGGCCACCAAATTTGAGCCTTCCACATTAAAAAAAGGCTCAGACAAAACAGTAAGAAATTGCTTTTCTTGTGTAAGAAACAAGGCAAGAGACAGAACAAGTCTTTACATACATAAGGGATAAGAATCAGAAACAGAAGCCAAGGAAATCTGGGGTCTTACAAAGAACATGAAAATTCTATTTCTAGAATTTAATTTTACTGTAGAGTTAACAATAAAATTGAAAACATACATCAAAGGTTTGGCAAGGCTCTATACCTTTTTACATGTTACTTAATCTGTAGGATTACACATCTAAATTTATACGGTCTTTTATTGCTCCAAGAGGTTTCTCTACTAAGATGGCAAAGTTGTCTGTGTTTCACAGCTGGACTTAACTCTCAACAGACAGTTAAAAACTACTGTGAAAGCTACTTTCTATTCCTCTCTATATATTCAGAAATAAGTTAATTTACATGCTCAAATGCTAAAGCAACTTCTTTTATATGTTTCTCAACCTTAAAGAATCATACCAAGCACATCTATAGATTAACACCCTAGGGGTTTTATGGAAGTTAAGGCAAAATCTTTGTTAGTGATGATTGAAAGAGTTCGTTGGTTAAAAAAAAAAATTAAAATCCTCACTACTCACGAGAAGAAACAATCTGGATCAGAATTTACAGGGACACAATCATGGAACTACATCATTTATCTTGTGCCAGTTACCCTTCAGTCTCTTTGCTTCCTCAAGATTTATAGCCAAAAAAACTGAAGCATCAGGAATCAGTCCTAGTTTTGGCAAGTGGCGGTAACTATCTATACAAATGAAAAACCATATGCAAGTAATAAAAGAAAAGACTTTGGAAACATGCATGAAAATAATGTACCTGGATCAATGAGAACTTCTTGTGCCCCTAAAAGGAGGAACAAAAATGATTTTTTTTTCAGCCTTAAATATAGCCAACAAAATAAGCTCTTATAATGTTTCATAACATCAGGCTTGAACAAAATTATAAGATTTATTAGGATCATCATTGCTATTTTGAAGGACTACCAATTATAATTCAAGTAGCCACCATATGTTAAATCTCACTTTGTTAAAAAATAAATGTAAAAAGTCCCATAAACTTGCAATGAATTCTGAGACACATCAAGCAGAATTGAAGATTTTTCAGTGTTTAATTTAAAGCCATATCCTTTTTCTTTATTCTTGTTTTAGTTGGCAAGTTTCCATCATAATCCACTTACTATATTTTAATATCAGGTCCTACAGCACTTAAATCTCCTTGTGGGAACTCATTTAATCTACACAATACTCTAGAATAACATTTTCAACTAATTTTACCCCTTTCAGTTGTCATTAATTTCACTCCATCAAATTTTCTGAATAATTGGGTCATGCCAACCAAAAAAGCCGAACTATTCACATAAAATAGTTGCCAAGATTATTGCAAAGTTGGATTATCAGATACATAACACCTTGTTGCCCTAAACTTTGATTAAACATGGCAATAAAATTGTTAAGATCAAGGGTTAAGCAGCCAAAAACATTTGCTTTATGAGCGAGACAGGACCTCCCTTCAGTTGATTTGCTTGGACTCAAGACTAATGAAGTAGAGATTTAGAGCTAGGTCAAAAAGATACTCCAACACTTCACTCACGTGCCCTAATTCTGCTTGGGGAAAGAGGAAAGCCAGGTGAAAAAATTAAGAGCTTAGCACTTTAAACAAATAAAACACAATAGAGAAACCCAAAACAGCCAGTAAGCTAAACATAAAACAATTTAAATTCAACTTATTCAACATAAAAATCACATAGCCAACAGACCATGGCCAGGTTCCTGGCCAACAGGAACTACGTAACTCAAAATCTTCTTTTACACTGAAGGTTGCGGAGAGGAATCCAGTCATTCAAGGGGACACAGCCTAAAACTCTCCCCCTACAAACAAAAGGTTTTAGGAACGTGAGAAGTCACACTTCTTTAAAACATCAAAGTTTCCTTCTCACAATCAGCAAGACACTGCAGTCCGAGTGCTCATGGCAATGACCGAGGAAAAAATCTGTCTTTGGAGCAGGCAAGATTCCATGTCTTCTTCCATCAGGCAAGTAGTTTAAACACTACGTTATCAACTAGTTCTTTTCTGAATGAACTATTTCTATCAAGAGATTTTCAAAGGAAGTTGAAGGGTGCAGCAACAAAAAAACAGACAATATTCTGATGGTTACAGATAGGTATGAAATATATTCCATTTCTGCTTAGTATGAAAAGAAAACTAGCACCCAAAAAAAAAATCCTTTAACACTGCCCTCTTAAGCTTGTGCTCTATATTATACAAAGAGAGACAATATTAATGCTTCTCTCTCCAGAGATGTTTTTAAATAAAGCAGACACCACAATATTTTTTGAGCAGGTAGGTCCTGTGCTATAGCCTAAAAATGTCAACTGGTGGAAGTCACAGGAGGTTCAAGAGAAAGACGTTTCTCTTAATCGTGTCTGGGCACAAAGTTAACATCAAGAAACCCCATCCTGTCAAGGCTGAAGTACAGGCACAAGAAGAGATGCAATTCCAGGTGCATCAGGAAACAATAAAGCTAACTCTCACATCTATATGCCTCAAAAGCAGGCACAAGTTGAATGTCAGTTCCAAGTACGGCATTTCTTGATTTGGAAACCCCTTTTGTTTCTGGCCTTACCCTACAGATACACTGAAAATTGTTCCCCAGATTAAATACTGTCCTTGCAAAATTAGTTAAAACAAAGTAGATTATAAACTAAGGTGCAGTTTGAAAAGATTTTAAATGAAAGGCACTGCAGAGTCAACAAAAGGAATTTGAAAAGAAGCTTTCAGAAAACCTTGCAGGAAAAAGACAGCACAACAATAGCTGTTTGGCAAGATGGAGTTCAGCAGTTCATATCTCAAAACATAAGAGAAGAGATCCTAAGTAGACTTAGGGAACAATATCTAATGCGCTGTGAAGTAACATCTTCATCTGGAAGGGACGATAAAAAGGCTGTAATCAGTTTTTCTTCACGTAAGTGTTACAAAGTATATAGTCCTTTAGAAAATCTTGTCATGTGAAATTAAAACGTTTTTAAAGTATGACCACACTAATGAGTTTGCATACTGCTAACAGTGATAGCGCTTTGAGTTACAAGACAACTTATATATAGAAGCAGCAATAATATACCCGAAATACATATTTCATTCAGTTACTCTGATAGCTGTGACTTGTTACCTTCTTTAGTAACAAGGAGTACTCGTTCCAAACGAACAGATTGTAACACCTACTGTTAAATATTCGTTGAAAAGTGGACAAAGGTTAGTAAGTGTGTGAAATTACATCCTGAGAGCCAACATAAAACGCTGTTGGCATTTGGTCGTGGGACCAAATGCACAGGTTTTAATTATACAAAAAACTAGTATTTTCTCCTGAAATAAGGTAATTTTACTATCACAATTATCTGGTGTCAACATACACAGTTTGTAATAAACATAATACAAAGCAAGTGTTTACTAGATTGTGATTTATAGATGAATAAAGATGGGTAGTTGTTTTTTTTTAGATGAAAGAATTCATTTTGATGACATTGCACACAAGAATACCTACACCAGCTCTCAAACCCAGCTTCTGTTTCACTCCTGGGTAAGAACCTGAGTATATGCATAGAAACAGCTGTGCTGGGTTAAACCAAAGGCCCACCTAGCTTATAATAATCAACATGTTTTTCTTTCATTACCCTAGCCAGCCTCTCCTGGAAGCCATAGAAACTTTCAGGAGCCTGAACACCATGTGGCAAGCATTAGGTTATGCGATTAAAGGCTCGTCTCCACAAACACAAAGGAGCATGGAAAAACAGTGACAGTCAGCTGAACCCCAATAACTTAATCAGAGCCAACAGAGCTGTCCAGGGGGTGAAACCCATCAAGATGAGTTAACTCTGGACCACCTTACAGACAGACTAAGGGGGGTTACTGCCTCAAGGGATATGGGACTCATTATAGGATAGAGGGAAAGAACATCTTGGGATTGTACAAGATTTCTTATAGGATGTGTAGGGGACGAACCAAAGGCAGGGAAAGGGAGGGATCAAGGCAGTTTAGGGAACAAGCATGGAAAAACAGAGGGATAAGGGGAGTGCATGTGTGTGTGTAGGTCTAAGTACCAAGAACTGGAATGGGGCTCTGCGTCTTGGAGGCTTGTAGGTCCAAGTGCCAGTAACTGGTGATACCTGGCAGTCCAGCAGCCAGCTACTGGATAGACTAAGTGACTAAAATCAGCTACTGGATGGATCCATACCACTAGCTGTTAGTGCTGTCTGTGTTTATGAGTGCTGTGTTTTCCATCTGTGTGGCTGTGTGTATATACATTGTGTGTGTACCTGTACACCTATTGGGAATGCATGCTTAGCCTTACAACTGGCTGGACCTGGGGACATGGAGTTGCGTCAGCCTCACCTCTATCACGCTAGCAGATCCAGTAATTCCTAACAAGGAGTTCCACATCATACCTATAAATTGGATAAAGAATAATTCCTTTCATTTTCTTTTCCATCTGCTAGCTGTATTTGATGTCCTCTAGTTCCTCTATTGGAAGAAGCACTGAACCTCTTATCTGTATCCATCCTCTTCCACAACATTCACCACATTATAGAGCACTCTCGTATTTCTCCTCAGCCATCTCTTTTACAGAACTTTAGAGTTCTAGGCTATCCAGTTATTCTTTCTACAGAAACCATACCAAGATCATCTTTGTTGCCCATCTGCAACCTCCTTCCAGTAGAAAAATCAGAGATAGGGAACACGAACACTCTTTTGACCTGGAAAACTGAAATGGCATACAACATCCCAGATGCAGGTGAACCACTGGTCTAATGATATTTTCTTGGTTTTTTCTGTTACTCTCCTAATAATTCCTGAAACAGTTTAAGGAAACCATTTCTCAAAGAATGTCTATCATACCAATGTTAATACCATCATCACATTAGTTATACAATCTGAGAGTTTAGAAAAAGTATACTAAATCTTAAAAATTATGTTGGTTTATTGGTATTTAGTTAACCAAATCTATTTATTAAATGCCAACTTTAAAATAGCAAAATGCCTCTGAATAAACGTACGTAACTTATTCTTCTTAATATGTGCAGCTCTGACACATCACATGTACTTTATGAAAACTGTCTGCATCTCCTCCAGCAAAATTCAAATCAACACACACACCATTAACAATCAGATGAAGAGATCAAAAGCTTTGCAACTCTATGCAAAGCACACATCAACATTAACACCAAAACAGTAGAAAAGTCATTAATGTAAAAATCTTAAAAAGAAACACAGTTGTCCCCTCCCACACCCTGCCTCCAGTTTATCCTGTCATCAGAGTTCGGAAGTAGGGAGGAAATTTTCAGATGCTCAGTGGTGGCAAAGAGAATAAAAATGAAATCCTGTCCTTACCTGGTCTGTGCCTGTTGCCTGCCTCAGCAGAAAGAGAACCTCCTTGTGCCCTGCGAGATCCAACTTTACCTCCAGTACCACCTGGATAATGATAGATGACTGATGCTGAGCATAAACCCTCAAGAGCAGCTGTAAAGAAAAAAAGCCAACAGATTAGTAGAGATACTTGCAAGAAGTGAAGTATCATGTAGTAAAGACTATTTACACAAACATAAAGTATGCCCTGAGCTGGAGACCTAGTGACAAAGGTCATGGAAAAGTCTGAGATACTCAATGTCCTTTTTATCTGTTTTCACTGGTAAGGTTTACCCTCAGACCTCCCAGGTCCCCAAGACTACTAGCACAGTCTGTAGAAGTACGCAGTAGCTACAGCAGAGGAAGACAGACATACAAAGCACTTAATCCAATCGGACACAAATACACAAAACCAGATAAGATTCATTTATGGACGCCAATAGAGCTGGCCAACGTGAAGCTGCTTTCTTATCACCTCCAACAGGTGATGCCAAGTCAGGGTGGTTTCTAATGACTGGACAAAGGAAAACATCATACCTTCTTCAAGAAGGAAACACCAGGGGTCTGTCTATAGGCAGATCAACCTCAGCTCCCTGGCAAGGCTATAAAGAAATCCTTCTGAAAAACATTTCCAAGCACATGCGGGACAAGAAGATGACTGGGAACAGCAAACTTTGATTTGCCAAGGATAAATCAGTCCTTAGCAACCTCACTGCCTCCTATGATGAGATGATTAGTGGACAAAGGAACAGCAATGGATGTTGTATATTTTGACTTTCGCAAGACCTTTGAACGCGGTCTCCTACAGCATGCTTATAGCCAAATTGATGACATAAGATTTGGACAGCTAGCGTAAAAAGTAGGTGGAAAATAGGGTGGAGGGCCAGGCTCAAAGGATTGCGATCGGCAGTACACAGTCCAAATGATTGCCAATAATTAGCAGTGTCCCTTAGGAATCAATACTGGGGAGAATACTCTAATGTCATCATTAACAGCCTGGATGATTGCATAGAGCACCAGAAAATTCCCGAGTGATACCAAATTGGGGCTATCACAGTAGGGCAGGCCTTCAATTCAGAGAGAACTTGACAGGCTGGAGATACGGGCCAAAAGGAACCTCATGCAGTTCAACAAAGGCTCTTGCATCTCAGATGGGATAACTCCATGCAGCAGAGCAGCCTAGGAGCTGAATGGCTGGAAAGCAGCTTTGCAGAAAAGGACCTAGGGGTCCCAATAGACAACAAGTTAGCAGCAGTTAGTAATAGGCCCTTGCAACAAAAGTGGCCAACGGCATACTGGGCTGTAACAGCCACAGTGTAAACAGCAAGTGAAGGGAACCGGTTATTCCTCTCTATTCTGCATCTGAGAGACCACATCTGGAGCAATGCATCCAAATTTGGGCTCCACAGTACTAGACAGACATTTAACATCCTGAAGCAAGTCCAGTGGAAGGCCATCAAAATGGTCAGGGAGCTGGAGCCCATGACATATGAGAAGCAGAGATAAGTGGCTTTGTTCAGCCTTAAAGAACAAGAGGCTAAGGGGAGATCTTATTGCTGTCTTTAAAGACCCAGTGGGAATGTACAGAAGAGATGGAGTCAGATGCTTCTCAGAGGTGCGGAGATTGGATGAGGGTCAATGCAAGCTGACATAGGGAATTCTGCTTTAATGTAGGAACAATTTGTGGTTTGTTGTTGGGTTGGTTTTTTTTTTCAAACTACTAGCAGCAAAACATTAGAACAGGTTGTTCAGATTATAGAACTTCTGTCCTTAAATAAAAAAGACGTTGCTCAGATTGTAGAACTTCCATCCTTAAATAAAACTCCACTGGACAGGTCCTTGAGCAACCTCATTTAACCGGATGTGATATGATCAGACCTGGGGACTTCCAGAGGTCACTTCCAATCCAAATTATTCTGAGTCTATAAGAGTAATTTGGTAGTCCAAGAGATGGGCCTTAAAATATTTTCCTGCCCTGCAGAAGTAGAAAAGCTGTCATTTCCTGCTTGAAGAACCCTACACCATGTAACCTTTTGAAAGAGCAGAAGGAAAGAAATGCAAAAGTAAGAAGGTGTTATGGTTTTCATAATATGTTACATACAGGGCCATTAAGAAGTTAAGCAGATTTCCAAGTAGAATGAGAAAGCTAAAAAAACTGGATTCAGCAATTTTCCTAAAAAAATATGAAACTGAGAAGCAGAAATTGTTCTCAAAGATTACATGTATATTCAATAAACAGAAATAAGCAGGATGGAAAAAAAGAAAAGGAAAGGAGGAAGCAAAAGTCAGGAAAAAAGTGAAGCCTAGGAACTAATGTGAAAGCAGGAAATTATGCTCGTGGAAGTTAAACACTTGTGGCTTTGGTAGATGTAAAGGCAAAAATGTTTTGCTAACAGTCCATAGTAGACACCTACAGAAAGATTTTTGAAACATCCATACCATCCACTGAAAAAATAAACACCTTCCAGAGAAGTATTAAAAAGTCACGTGCAATACTTTTTTTTTTTAAGTACATGCTTTACTACAATAATACAGTTTATGTTGCAGGTTTTCTTAAACACGTCTTTCTCATGCCTTATTAACTAATTTTTATTTTGACTTAATTCTTAGTCACACCTGATATTCAGATTTTGGTCACCAAAATCATTTTCGTAATACAGAATAAAAGTTATAGAAGACAGTTTGATTTACTTGGTTTTAGCAACTAATTGTTTGATTCATTATCATCAACAGTACCTCCAAGCCACAGAAAATCATTCACAGACCGCAGAAGTTCCACCGCCATGTGATAATGCACCAAGGAATCTTGTAACATGCCAGCTTGTAAACACAGGTCACCAACATGTTTCCGCATGCGGCCTTGACAACGCTTCTTATAGTGTCTGCAAAATAAAAGGTACAACTTATAGTTATTTACAGGAAACAGTTATCTGAGGTAATAAACACCTGAAGTTAATTTTCTTTCCTCCCTAATAGTAGATCAACATTAATTTACTCTCTTTCTCTGAGCAAACATACAGTATGAAGTCTCACGAGCATAATATGCAAAAGTAAAAGAACCAACAATTTGAGGACATATTGAAAAAAAAAAGCAATGCATCACGTATTTTGGCTACGTAACATTTACGCAGATAGAGGCACATAAAATTAAAAGACTGCACTTCAGACTGCTTTAATAGCCTTGTCACAAATAAAATAAAACAGAATCACAGAAAAGCTCAGGTTGGAAGGGACCTCGAAAGATCATCTGGTCCAGCCTTTCATGGGAAAGGGGGCCTAGATGAGATAATTGCATCTTGAGAACCTCCAAAGCAAGGTTCTTGTAGTCCTTAATGGGTATTTGGCTGCCTTTCCATAGATGCTATGCTTTTTTTGCTTTTAAGCACAGCCAAAAACTCACTGTTAAAGCAGGGTGGACTCTTTTTCTGCCTTCTTCCTTTCCCTTGGTAGAGGATGGACTGTTGGCTCTTCTAAAATCCAGGGTCTTTGTCCTACTGCTGGTCTTCAGCATGCTCAGCAGAATCTTAAAATCCACAATGTTGTGATCACTATATCCAAGGCTATCATTGATAGTTTTGTTGTCAAGTAAGTTGTCTTAAGTTTATGAGCAGTAAATCCAGCAACGCACTCGTTCCTAGTCAGCCTGTCCAGCACAAAGCTGTCTTCAGTGCATTCCAGGAACCTGATGAAGAGCTTGTGCACCACTGTGTTGTTTTCCCAACAAATGTCTGGGTAATTGAAGTCACTCTTGAGGATTAGGTTCTGTTGGCCTGAGACTTCCTTGAACAGCTGAAGCAAGGGTTTTTTATAGCCTCGTCATCCTGACTGGGAGGTCCGTAACATATCTAACATAAGATCTGCCTTGGTGATGATCCCTCTAATCTTGATCAAAAGGTATTCGACAAAACTTTCGTGGACTCACTCACCACTCAAATTTATCTTTCACACCAAGTGCAACTCTATCCCCTTTTCTTCCTTTCCTGTCTTTGTGAAAGTTTGTTGCTTTCCATTGTGGTCTTCTAGTCAGGTGAGTTTTACCACCAGGTTTCTCTGATTCCTATGACATCATAACTCTCAGACTGGGCATGGAGCTCTAGTTCCTCCTGTTTGTTGCTCAGACTGCATGCATTGGTAAACATGCACTTGAGGTGGGTGGACTTCGGATTCTTGCCTTTGGACAAGGTTGGGGAGCATGACTCACTACTCTGGTAGGTGTGCTCATCCACCCTATTGGTTATGAATATGCATGTGTCACAGCTTTGGACACTATCCCCCAAGTTTGTTAGTTTAAAGCATGACTCATGAGGTCAGCCAATCAGCTAGCGAAGATTCTCCTGCCTCTTCTAGAATACTAAATCGCACCTCTCCCCAGTAGTCTATATTCATCAAAGAGTGACCAGTGATCATAGAAATGAAAGCCCTAGTGACAACACCAGCCATGTATTGATCTGCATGATGTGTCGACTTCTGCTTGCACCCCTATCTCTGACTGGCAAGACAGAGAAGAAAATCATTTGCATATGTCCCTTTCACTTGCGCCCTAAATCCTCCTTGATCTTGTCCAGGAAAAGAAGCAGGGGACAATACTCTGTGCTTTTAACCAGCTGTGGCAGTCATCTCTCCATGACATCCCAGATGTTGGCTCCTGGCAAGCAGCAAACTTCCCTTGACTGTAAACCAGGCTGGCAAATGGGTGCCTCGGTGCCTCTCAGCAGGGAGTCACCCACTAGTAGCACTCACCGCTTCCTTTTGCGGTTTGTAGTATGTGCTGCTGGTGTGGCTTCTCCTTCTGAATTTTGCTCGTGGGTTTTGTCCTCTGCCAAGGCTTCGTAACTGTTGCTGGTGGGTACATATGCAGAAGGGGAGTTGAAGTGACAGCCTGTTCCCGTGGGTCACCAGAGACCACAGTGCCTCCTGCCCCAAGGTGCTGCCTGTTCGCTGTTGAAGTTCTTCGCCTGGTAGAGTCCTTGGAGGTCCATGCCTCAGGGCCCTACTATTTCTTCTTGCAAAGTCTCAAGTGCTCCTGTTCCCTGTTCTGCCTCCCGCAGCCAGCACAGCCCGCCAACCGCCTCCTGCA